>JABSTQ010009861.1:0-169341 GCA_013358835.2 Ixodes persulcatus | reverse complement strand
GTAGGCTTCCGAAGCCGCCTCGTCGTGTTGCTGCAGCCGTTCTCGGAGAGGCAGGGTTGCATACCAGATGGCATTCTTAGGTTCGTGTGGCTAGCCCTAAGCCCACCCCAAGTTGAATCCGACACGCCTCCCAGAATTCGTAAGCAGAGTACTGAAAAAACCTTATTATTCACGAGCCCTTAATTTTCGCAAATTTGGCGAAATGAAAAATTTGCGAAATTTAAGGCACGCGAAAATTACGGTCCTTGCCCACGTAGCACGAGAACGTTCTGAGAACATTCCGGGAATGTTCAAAAGAACATAAGCAACATTCTTGGAATGTTGCAAACTTACGTAAGAACATTTTGTCAACGTTGTCAGAATGTGGCGCAGGCGCTTATCGCTACATTCGGGGAATGTTTTCTAAGGGACATTCTTAGAACGTTCTGAGAACGACATAGAACATTACCAGGACATTCAATCAACATTCAAATATCCTAACAAGGTTTTAAGAACGTTCTCAGATCATACCAAAAACTTCTGCAACTTTCTTAAAATGTTGCAAATGTATGCAGGGACATCCTTTCAATCTCCTCGGAACGTGGCGTGGGTACATCACTACATTCAGGGAACATTCTCTGAGTAGGGTGACCGCCTTCCGCTTGTGAAATGCGGGACACGCGTGAGGGGGAGGGGGGGGGGGGGGAGGGAATTTATGAACACGCACACCAAGAACCGAGGCTCTGTTTGCATATTTAATATCCTGTGCTGCTTATACACCTGCAAATTGTATTGCAGCAATTAGGCTAAAATAATATACGCTCCCAGTGATTTTTTTTTGTTCCACATATGTTATTAAATGTGTCGAAGCTGAAGGCAGAAAAATCAACTGCAGGCGAAGTCAATGCATAAAATGAAATTAAGAAACTGTAAATCTTTTTGCGTTATTGTTGTCTGTCAACGCTTAGTTTTATCACATGGTCCTACATAAGTTTTTAACATTATGTTCTTTTCCACCGTTGTGAGTTGCAGGCTTTTTGCCTTGTGTGACTGTCTTCACTAAAAAAATCCACAGCAATTCTTTGGCACTGACACAGCGATTTGAAAATAATTACAATATTTTATATTTAAACTTTTGGCGAGCAATCGATTTTGTCAAGCATACAATATTTGGCCACCAAGGGGAGGGGTACAACGGAGCATGCGCGTGTTACCCTGCAAGAACGACGGTCGCTTCCCGCAATGCTTGGATAGAAAATGGCGTACTATTGGGATTCACACTATTACCAACGACCTCCGCGCTTCCCCGTGCCCCGTTGTTTGCCAGAACCATGACTTGCAGAGTGAATTTTACGACAATATGAAATGCGGGACATTTTGAAGATTTGGGAATTTTTCGCGGGACGCGGGACAGGAGCCCTCTGCGGGACAGTCCCACGAGTTGCGGGACGGGTGGTCAACCTATCTCTGAGGGCTATTTACAAGGACTCCGCAATTACTGCTTGCTTAGGCTACAGCCCCGATGAGCCGCACTATATATATGGACGTGATAAAGCTCCTCACAGGGCGATATTTTTTAATCGAAACAGATTTGTAGAAGGCGCAAGCACAAACGCCGCAAGCACAAGCTAGCCTCTTTCCCCGCGCACCAGCTGAGCACGTTCTAATGACAGTTTACTCCTACCTGTCACTTGTCGACTTCTTTCATTAAAAATGTGCTGTATACATAACCGATTACTCACTCTGAGCTTAAGAACAGATACACATAACATCCCACATTCAACTGAGAAATGCCTTTTTCGAAGTTTTAAACCCCAGACCAAGGTACTAAAAATCTGGTCCATTCAAAACTTCCTTTTCTACATACGCAGTGAGTGCCAAGTTTATTATTAAGTTTTGAAAACCATTGCTTTTCTCCTACACCTTATATCACATTTCTCGATAGACTCATATAATATAAAACTGATCCCTTATGCTAAGTTTCCATAAACTCCACTTAATTTGCATATTTTTGGCACAAAGTGGCATATAGTGGATGGTGTTTTGAACCACAGGTTGTGTGAGAGCTCCGTAAAGTTGGCTTCACCTGCGAAAATTCTAGGTATGTTCGCGGGCGAACGTTCCAAGAATGTTGCGCATATAAATGTTTGAAAGGGAACGTTCCGAGAACACTGTGCATACGATCGAATGTTCGCCAACGAGCTTTCCTAGAATGTTGAGCAGCTTACCTTGTAGAGAATGTTTGCATACGAAAGTTCCTAGGACGTTCCGAATGGTGTTTTAACGTTCCTTCAACATTCAGAACATCCAGGGAATGTTCGCACAACATTGGGTGCTACTTTGGTAAGCGATTCAATGCAGCTGTCTGCAATTCCCGAAATTTAGTGACCACGATTAGACCTCTTTGACCGATTCGCAAAAAATTGGGGCCGCGAAAAAAACAAAACAAAAGGGGGTTTTACAGTATACACCGAGTGCCAAGTACGAGACTAAAAACGAATCATGACCGTTTTAACTTTCGCGCATGTGCGTACTAGTGGTCAAATTTCGGGCTAAAACTTCGAAGACATGCAGCTTGATCGAACTCGAACCTTCTTACGTTTGAGACATTAGTTGCCTATGAATCAATGTCGTCATTTGTCACTCTAAAACAGAACCGCGACAAAGCAAACTATTTTCTTAAACCAAGAAATGACATCGTGGGTGCCTGCAGTATTTATAAAGAAATGCAATCTTGTTTTTATTTTTACCAAAAAAACTTATTTTTTTAAAAATTTTATCTGTGTTAATTATAGGGTACAACCAAAGACTCTGGACAACATGACGTGACTGTCTAACGGAAATACGTCAACGTTTTTTGTTTTTTTTTTCTATTTAAGCATTTAGTCACAAGTCCGCTTCAGACAGGGCAACTTTCTCAGCAATTTCAGTGTGATGGAGAGCTTCTGTAACTTTCCCTGGGTCTTAAATGAAGTTGCTGGGAGGAATTGTCCCGCCTGAAGCGGCCCTGACAGAATAAAGGCCTGTTCACACATACAGCCGCGCTGTATGTGTGAACAGGCCTTGGAGCGCTCACGTAGCACTACTTAGCGCTCCGCGGAGCGCTAAGTTAGTGCTACGTGAGCGCTCCAAGGAGCGCTCATGTGGCGTTTCTAGCGCGTGACTTCGTTCTAATATAGCGCGTGATTAGCGATTTAGTAGCGCCGTGTTAGCGCTTCAGTAGCGCTTCTTGTACCGCGATGCTGCGGATTAGCGCGTGCACTGCGGTTCCGGTTCCTGTGGTTGGGTGTGCATCAGCAGCACCATGGCGGACATGTGGGATGCTGAAATAGAAATGCGACAAATGATCTTACATACGCGATGAGTGCATATGTGTGTGGACGGCTTAACACCCAGAAGAGCCTTCTGGGCGCGCGGAATCTTTCGCCACCGAGATACCGACGGGTACCCGGCGAATTTTGTTCCTAGGCTGAAGGACCGAGACACAAAGCTCTTTCGAAGGCGATTATTTTAACTGCGTGTCTTTAAAACCAGGGTCACGAATATCGAATAGAAAGCGATGAGGTCGTACCCAATCAACTAGTCGCTCAGAGTCCATGGCTCTGGATCGCCTGCCCGACCCTTCGCTTGAAGAGCGGCGCTTTTACTTCCTCTTCTTTCAATGCCAAAGGAAAAACAACAACAAAGGAATCGCCGTGCACGCGCTATTACGCAGCAGGAAGCACGACACAAGGAGTGCGGTTCAGACACTTGCGTTTGAGTGCGTTTGACTGCGTTGCGGCGAGAACCGAAAGCGAGTCACCGGCACATTTGTGCTTCGTATCAAGCGTGGAATCCAATTCAAGGAATCACCTTGGCACGCGATATAAGCACCAGGGATGTCCTGGTTTCTCGCTGCCGCAACGCAGTCAAACGCAGTCAAACACAACTGTGTGAACCGGGCTTAAAGCCTGGTTCAGACAGTTGCGTTTGACTGCGTTTGACTGCGTTGCGGCTGCGAGAAACCAGGACATCCCTGCTACTTATATCGCGTGCCAAGATGATTCCCTGAATTTGATTCCACGCTTCATATGAAGTACAGATGTGCCGGTGACTCGCTTTCGGTTCTCGACGCAACGCAGTCAAACGCACACAAACGCAAGTGTCTGAACCGGCCTTAAAGGGGTCATGAAACAATTTTCCTACTTCTTCCTCCTTAGCTTTAATCCTCAACTCAAATGCGAATTGTGAAATCACGTGGTCGTGGCATTCCTTCGGCACCGGTGCGATGACTCCTAGCTTCCACCTTGCTTTTTATGCACACCATAAAACTTGTCATTCCCCAGTGACAATAAGTTCCGTCAGGGCACTCATTGGCCACGAACGCGTATCCAAATATTCGTCGACGGATTGATTCTTGACGAGCGCATACGTCCGAGTGACGCAGTTCTCGTGTCCAATGCGTGAGCTGGGCTCGGTTGACGTCAGTTTGGCGCCGGTGACGCGCTTTTGGAACCGCGGATGTACCATAGTGAAAAGGCGGAGAGCTTTCGAAGGCAAGAAGGTACAAAATAGTCCGCTATATTTTCAAATGTTCGTACCGAAAAGCTGGCTTTTGACTTTCTAGCCTCTTTCTTTTGGCCAACTAAACGACATGCGATTAGTAAAGTCCCAATTTAAAATCATTCATCCCAACCCAAAATTTGTTTCATGGCCCCTTTAATGCCTGGTTCAGACTAGTTCAGAAAAAAAAAATGGGTTGTGTGTATGTTTATTGGCGACGTGAGCGAACGAAAGCGTCGCTGTGGTCGGCCCACCACAATTGGCCGAATGCTGACAATGACGTCAGCAAAGGATGTCTCATCGACGGAAATAAGAGGAATGTAAGAACTTCAATTTTAACGGTGTTGGCAGTGTTGCTTTGAGAGCGCTATGAATTCAGGCTTCCACCATGCCCATTACAAACACCATCGATCTTGTTGTTCACAAGGTAATGACGTCACGAAAGGTAACCGAACGAGGGCGCCACCGAAACATATCGCCGCTAATACAGCCTAGAACTTGGTCTGCCTCAACAGGCGACGAGTCTCCCAGCTGTAGATGAGCAATTTAGCCAGTGCAGTACAACCGCTAGCCTGGGGTCTTTAACGTGCACCACGCAGTAGTGTTACACGACCGCACGCCGGTACGACGCTCATCCAGATCGAAACGGGCAGGGGTGGGGATTGAACCCAGGATATCTGGGTTCTGCAGCGAGAGCTTTCGCTCCACGTGCTCCGAGCTGGTGTGCGCTAGACCACTCGGCCACCGATCCCCCCGACAATACATCCGTTTCACCTTATGTTGTACCGCAGTGAAGGCTAGAAGTGCGAGCTTATAGGAAGTATTCACTGGACGCCATATATGTGGGTGCTGTTTAGAGCGCATGCTCAGAACGAGCTCACATCAATAGGCTGCTAAGACCGGCACTCTCGATGGTGGGGAATGCACGTTGCAAAAGAACTGTGGAAGCTCGCCATCAGCACGCGCTCAGAATTCGCGCACACGGATATGGCCGCCAGTGAATACTCCCTATTAGCGGCGAGATGTTTTGGTGGCGCCCTCCTGTGGTTCCCCCTTGTGACGTCATTACCTTACAAACAACAAGTTCGATGGTGTTTGTTATTAGCATGGTGGAAGCTTGAAATTATTGCGCTCTCAAAGGAACACTGCCAACACCGTCAAAATTAAAGTTCTTTCATTCCTCTTATTTCCGTCGATGATAAATCCCCTTTCCGACGTCATAGTCAGCGTTCGGCCAATCGTGGAAGGCCGACCACAGCGACGCTTTTGGTCGCGCACGGGGCTAATAGCGTTGGCAGCTGCCCTTGGTGCACGAGAGCTTGTGCCGCCGAGATCTGCCATAGAGCCATGGGCTCGCGCTTGTAGCCTTTCCTGCGGTACAGCACAAGGTGAAACAGAGTATAGTTCAGACAGTTGCGTTTGACTGCATTTAACTGCGTTGCGGCTGCGAGAAACCAGGACATCCCTGCTGCTTATTTCCCGTGCCAAGATGATTAATTGAATTGGATGCCACGCTTTATACGAAGCACAGATGTGGCGGTGACTCGCTTTTGGTTCTCGACGCAACGCAGTCAAACGCACTCAAACGCAAGTGTCTGAACCGGCCTTAAGAGCGCTAAAAAAGCGCTTCTGAAGAGCTAACAGAGCGCTTCTGAAGCGCTAACAGAGCGCTACATCACGCGCTAGGAAGCGCCACATGAGCGCTCCTTCGAGCGCTCACGTACCGCTAACTGAGCGCTCCGCTGTATGTGTGAACCGGCCTTAAGAACGACAGGGAATTTTGCAGTTTATCTTGCCTCCAGCACGAGCTCCAACCTTCGACAACTCCTTGGCGTCTCGTGAACCTCGAGCGTGCACGCGACGCCAAAGCACGGTGAAAGGCAACGAGCGCGTGCTGGAGATCAGGCATCTGAAGGAGACGTCGTGCCGTTCTCGTCGCCCTCTTTTTATTATTTTCAACTTCCTGCTTGCAACCTCTTCCCCTAAAGCCAGGTAGCGACTTACATATCCTGCCTCCCCCTTCCTTTTCTAGGTTGTCTTCCTGTGCACCCTACCCTTTCCCATCACACCCAAATAAATAAACAAGCAACGACCGGCTTTAGATGGAAGCACTTTTAATGCTGGGCGCGAGAGCAGGGCCGTATTACGGTACGGACTAAGGGGGCTGTAGCCCAAAGCCCTAGGCTGCCAGGGGGCCCCGTGATGGCCCCCGGAAATTTGAAGAAAAAAAAATCTTCTCGGTTTCAGTTTAAAACAGCTCACTCTTAAAAAAAGGAACACAACTCACAGGAGCTTCTGGGTCGTGTCGTCCACTCCCCCCCCCCCCCCCCCTCTTTTTTTTTAACGGTGAAACAGGGAGGCCATAGAGTTTCCTTCTCTAGTAGAGAGAAAGAAGTTTGTGTTTGTGAGCTCGTTGGTAAAGACTCTGCTAGAGCAACAACATATAAATGTTGCCTCCCACACTCCTTGTGGGAGGGATCAAAGCTGTCGACGACTCGACGCTGGAGGTCTCGTTAAAGTCTCTTCTAATTGAGGCCAAACGGAAGGACGGCCACGTAGTTCTCTATTTTACTGTGGCCCCCTTGACGAGCTTTACGGACAACGATAGGTTGGAAGGCAAGCAAGTGTTGCCAAAGGCTACACGAGCAAAATACATGTTACACATTATTTTTTGTTCATTTTTGGTCTCTTAGCGTAGTTCCACATGCAAAGTCTCCTCCGAAACGACAAGTTTAAAACAAGAAATATTGAAATATAGGTGAACCTCCCAAAGCCATTCTATTTAACCGCTAAAGCCGGGTTCACACTGCTTATACATCATACAAACGACAGTATGCATACAGATCCGAGCGCGAGCCACCGCGAGATCCGTGCTTCGAACGTCGCATTGCAATGACTTCAAGGAGAAAACTTGGCACGAGGCATTTGAACCACGGATATTGAGGTCACTCGTGTGTGCAGACTGTCTTTTGTGTGATGTTTATGAGCAGTGTGACCCCGGCTTAACAGGCGTTTCAATGAGCCGGCTCTTGAGATGTCGCCTAAAGCGCCGTTCACACTCAGCTGATTTGACCTGACTGCAAGCCACGCACATTATACGGTTAATTTTGTTTAGAGTAAACCGGTCCAGATTCTTATCAATGACTGTGAAGCCGCGCGGAAAGAATATTAATAAAGAGGCGTAGTTGTCGTTATTAATTGTTGGTTATTAGGATTTTGTTGGCGTATCAGCAACGAAGGCGAGGCGTCGCTGTCGTCGGTTTGAATGTTGGATTCGTTACATCATTGTTGCGGTGGTGCGTTTCCGAGCGCAAAGCCTCCCAATAAGTAGATACAAAAGGACGAATTTGCGCTTTGGTGCCGTCATGTCCTGATTGCTTTGATCGAATGCTAATCTGCAGACGGACGCGGAATGTGGCGTCGCTGTCGTCTTTTTTTTATGTCTGAAGCCTGATTCACATGGTGCAATGTTATTTTGCGCTCTTGCGGAAAAAAAAAATAAAAGAAAGGGTGGCAGAAGCTGTTCTGCCCGAGGTTGCGACTGAGAAATCGTAAGCAAAGTCACATCATGTGAATCAGACAACAAATCCGCACCATTCTCCTCGCCGAACTCTGGCCGTTCGTATACAACAAAGCAGGTTGTACATACCTTTCCAGAGCTTGTCATCCGGGCGAAAAATGACGAGTCACGAGGCATCCTCAAAGAACAGCTACTGATCATGCTCAGAACCCGTTTTACATACCATGATCAGCAGACAAAAGTGGGAGCCCTCACAAGGTGATTATTAGAATGGCCCACACGTCTGAAAGCACGGCCTTTGGGCACCACCATCTTGCTCCTGGTGTGTACAGATTTTCTGGTAGCCAAGCATTGCTAAGGTTAGGCCACGGTTTTCAGACTGATACACCAACAAGGCGTGTTCCACCAACAGTGGCTAGTCTATAGCTTATAAAATGTGGTTGCTTAAAGACGTGCATGCTTATACTTTTGTCACAGCCGGGCCATCATGCGCTACCTGGTGGACATGTACGCGCCCAACCACCCGCTCTACCCGAAGGACATCAAGAAGCGGGCCCTCATCGACCAGCTCCTGGACTTCGACATCGGAACCCTTTACAAGGACATATCGACCTACTTCGTAAGCGCGCGCGTCGATCAGCCCTTGAAATCATCGACTTTCTGCCGCCATCGTACGGGGAAATACTCGCTTGGAAAGGGTACGGGTAGCGAAACGTTTAAGAGCAAACAAGTATAAAGACGGAACAGAAAACAAATTGCAGAAGAAAAAAAAAATCAACAGGAAGGAAGTGCTTTCGTGGTTTTCGGCTTAGGGACCGAGAAACATTCTGGACGAATACTTTGCTAGACATACGGGAGTTCTAAAATGGCGGTTCACCGCGGCAATAATAATTAAAACAATAAACGTCCGGCACCGGGACCGCACTAAGATGTAGTCATTGCCTCTATTATGCGTACGAAATGTTATCAAAAGGTGTTAATCTTGAATATCATTTTCAAATTTGATTGATATACAATGCACATGCTACCTATTTCCGTCACGGTCACACTGGCTTAATTGTCGTGTTCTTCATAAGTTTCAACGGAGTCAACACGGCACAATACCACTTAGAGCCAGATTGGCTGCCCATGTTGTTTCTGAAAAAATGCCGTGCGCTCCCAATACTCAAAACGTCGTAGGGGTTCGGAGAATGTGCAGTGGCGAGACCTTATTTCATTTGGTGCGCAGAGCGCTTGGGTGCGCTATTTTAAAACTCCCTATAGTGTTTCAGGTTTTCTCCCTTCGTCCCTTTTCTAAATCACGTCCCTAACGCTGCTAATGTAGACTGTTGGTCAACCTCGGGTGTTTCGTTCACTGCTTATGCTAACCAGAGTCTAGGTGAGGAGGCGCCATTATTTACGTTCCAGTGCTTTAAATACACCTTCCTTAAATGTAGTGTTTCTCGCTTTGGTCGTCGAATGTGAACTCACATTTCGTCATCGCTTGTATAGGAGAGGGTTCTAGAAATCAGAACAGGGGTCAAAGCTGGCAGAAATGTGCTGAAAATGAACCTAAGCCCCAAGCCCCAAGATGGTCGATTGAGGTGCGCATCAGACCTAGGTCTGGATTTTACTTATGATAATCACTTGTTTCTCGCGGCTTCTGCACTTTATGTCTACCGGCTTGGTAATACTTCCCGGGTCGGACGCTGCAAACTTAGGGTGTATGTGTTTCTGCAGTACTCGTATCTGCTGAAAGGCCAGCCGA
Source organism: Ixodes persulcatus (assembly GCA_013358835.2). Taxonomy (NCBI): domain Eukaryota; kingdom Metazoa; phylum Arthropoda; class Arachnida; order Ixodida; family Ixodidae; genus Ixodes; species Ixodes persulcatus. Next base: position 159,553 of record JABSTQ010009861.1, on the reverse strand, counting down.
AGGACAACCAGAAGGAAGAAGCTATGAAAGCAAGCCTCCGGACCTTTGAAGGCATCCTGGGGGACAAAAGCCAGCGGTACCTGGTGGGTAAGGAGAAGAGCCTGGCGGACATCTCCATCATGGTCAGCCTCTCTGTTCCAGAGGTGGGTTGGAAGGCCCGGAGTCTTGAGGATTCACGGGACAGCGCGTACAGCTGAAGGTTTGACTGGAAGGAGGGGGGGGGGGATATTGTGTCTCCGCGAGCCCTCAGCAGAAGAGAAAAAGTTTAATCTGTTCACCTTTCATACTGTTTTACGTTTCTTAAAGATCTGTTTATTTTAATTTTTTTTTAAACATATACTGCAATGTGAGAATTGCCGCCACCTTTTGAACAAGGTCGTTTCCAGTTCAGCTACAATGTTACGTAGCTGGAACTGCGGCATGTCCTCTGTCGTGACTGCCAAGTATTTGTCCCTATGAAGGCGCTATAACACGTTCTTGATTTTTATGTATTTCCACCCTAAAGGCCCAGAATTAAGGCATTACATAAGAGAAGGGGGGGGGGAGTTTAATGCAATAAAACAAATAAACGCCATAATGTAGAATAAGAAAAAGTAGAAGTTATACAAAATATAATACAACTGAAAGAGCACTCACAAAAGACCCTATTGAAAATAACTCATCAGCCTTGATGTGTTATGGGACCCTGTTAGCCCTTCAAACGCCTTAGACCCGTCAGCCCTTTAGACCCATCAACCCTTTAGACCCGTCAACCCTTTAGACCCGTCAACCCTTTAGACCAATAAACCCTTTAGACCCAACAACCCTTTAGATCCATCAACCCTTTAGACCCATTAGCCCCTCAGAAATTGAATTCTCTATACTCCGATTCATAATTAGTGTACAACACTGTCAAGGCTATTGACACGCGCATGTGGCTTCATCAAGTGCAAAGGCAAAGGTACGCATCCAAATCATCTCTTTGGTCGTCAAACGACGGCATTAGCTTATGGGGACTGAGGTACTGTGACGCAGTAACTCCATGGGGTCCTTCACCACCGCCCGCACCATGCCTGTCACTTGCCGACCCCTCGGCCTCAATCACCCTAAGCTTAAGCTGGAGCGTTCTCTCTGTTCTTTCCTCCAGTTCCGCTTTCTGTCAGAGAGCTTCTCGTTCGGCCACTCTGTCCTCTCTTTGCCGAGCTCGTTCCTGATCAACCCATGTTCGTAATTCTGTTCCTGCCGCGGACGCCAGTTATTGTCAGGTTCTTTATGGTAAAAAGAAAGGAAACTGAGAGGTCCGTTTGATTTTTGATATCAAAGGAATATATTTGCACCCAGTTGTTCTACTTTCTGAATCCCCGCAAAGAAAAAAAAAAGGAAACTTATGAGCAAATAAATAAAAGAAAAGGGCGTTCATCCAAAGTTCGACTTGCCAAGGTTGGCACTGGTTTACGCTGGTGGTAGAAGCCGGTCTCGTTTGGCTCCAGCTGCCGGCGTACCGATGGTGACCAGTCAACCGGTTGTTGGGGTGGCTTTGCCGGTTCGCTCTTGAGCCAGGCTTGCCGTTCAGAGTTGACGGTGAGGACAGGTCGGCAGACTTTTATGGATGACAGCTTTCCCGGCGTATTCCGGAGCCAAGCTTTTTCGAATGCGCCCGCTCTTGCCTTGAATCTCCTCGTTCCCCTCGACTTCCTTTTCTTTTCTCCCCTTTTATTCTTGTCTCCTTTCATTTTCTTCCTCTTTTTGTCGCCGTATTGATCACATCATTACAACACGCAGTCATAATTTTTGCCTAGTATTTTAAGCACTGAAAATGTTGAATTAGAAATTACATACAAATACAACTGGCAGGCTACAGTTTTTCTTTAGGCCGGTTCAGACACTTGCGTTTGAGTGCGTTTGACTGCGTTGCGTCGAGAACCGAATGCGAGTCACCGGCGCATCTGTGCTTCATATGAAGCGTGGAATCCAATTCGAGGAATCATATTGGCACGCGATATAAGCAGCAGGGATGTGCTGGTTTCTCACAGCCGGAACGCAGTCAAACGCAGTCAAACGCAACTGTCTGAACCAGGCTTTACTTCAACAAACTTCTGCGAGTTGCTTGTAATTGTTTGACGGGTGGGTTTGAAGGCCCCACAGACATTTCAAAAAACCTCTTAGAACTTTCTAAAGGGCATTTCAAACCCTTTAAGAAAGATTCTGATGTGGCCCAGAACGCATCAAGGAATCTTAAAGGTTCCTTCAAACCTTTTAAGAAATCTTTGAAGTCCCCCTTAGACCTTTCAAAAGGTTTTGACGAGCCCTTTAGACTTTCTTAAAGGGTATGTCAAACCCATCAAAACGTTTTGATGGGCCCTTTAGACTTCCTTGAGGGGTACGTCAAACCCGTTAAAAATTCTTGAAGGCCCCCTCAAACCTTTTAAAAAGTTTTGAAGGGCCCTTTAGACTTATTTTCAATAGGGCTGCCAGGCCCTCGATTCTCCACTTCTCGCGGGTGACATCCTTGACCTCCCCGTACGGCTCGAAAGCCCGTCGAAGGGCGTCTGCAGAAACGTCGAATGCCACCCAGTGAACTTTAACCTTCAGCTCTTGTTTTTCTGGATCAATGACCAGGCATGGCCGCCCCTTCACCAGCATGGTCCCCTCTTGCAGAAGCTTCTCTTTGGCGGAGGTGGTGTGCAGCTTCAGCAGCCAGACGTGCCCCATTTGAAACGCGCCAAGTCCTGCTACGTCTTCTCGAACTCCCACCTGGTTCAGAGGCCCTACGAAGTCTTCAGCACGGTACGGCCGCCCCCGGGTATCAGCATGCAGCACAAGGCTGCATTTCATCGCTTCTCCTGTCGGCAGAGTAGGCAGTATCACCGCATAGTCATTGGGAACATCGCCGCGTACGGCATCACCGCGGCTTGGAGCCGCCGTCATCGAGCTCACAGCGGAGCGATTCATTCCACGTGCGCACGCTACCGCGTTCGAAATTGCAATCCACCAACTGTACAAGGAGGAACCTTCGCTGTTCCTTTCGTCTTACCTTCCGTTCCTCCCTTCTTAGGGGGGCGTGTCCAACGCAAGGAGAAACAGTCACTTTTGCTACCTTAATCCTCCTTTTTTTCTTAGAGTGTAGTGGTACACGAGCGCACGCCGGTACGATGCTCATTCAGATCGAAAAGGGCAGGGGTGGGGATTGAACCCAGGATCCCTGGGTTCTGTAGCGCGAGCATTCGCTCTACTTGCTCCGAGCTGGTGTGCGCTAGACCACTCGGCCATCGATCCCCCAATGCTGGGGTAAAAAGTCTTACGGAGCCTGTCAACGGTTTTTACTGTCCACTCGGTCGTTGCCGTGGTTGCGACTGCCCTTATTAAGTTCTCTTCCGAGTGTCTTTTGTCAGTCAGCATCATCCAGAGAACCTGCTGCCTGACGCCCACGTTCCTCCGTCGCACGTGCCGCCAAGTCTCCCCCCCCCCCTCCTTCCCCCTCCCCCCCCCCCTCCCAAGCAGAATGCTGCCGCTGCAGCATCCTCCTGTCGAAGGCTCCGTCATCTTTGTTTTCCGCTCCAATAGACATTCCCGTCGACCTCATCATCAACGCCTGGGATGCTCTTGTGTCCAACGGCGGCCTGACACACTTTCAGCATCATGGTGCGATCAAGTGCCTCGCTGTTATAAGTTCCACTCAGCTGGCTGACAAGGTTGTAGCGCAGGGAACCCTGTCGCTGGGTAACGACGCGGTCCCCCTGGAGCAAATGTGCCCGCGTAGAGTTTACGTCCCTGTGTTCCGGCCCCCGCCCTACGTCTCCGACGACGCCCTCCGTGTGGCCGTCGGAGCGTACGGCAAGGTGCTCGGAATTTCGTACCTTACCTAAAAAGACCGCCCCAGCCTGTGCACCGGAACGCGAGTCAACCGAAAGGAGAGGACAAAGCCGGTGCCGAGCTTCCTCACCGTTGCTGGCCACCACGTGACGTGATATGTGAATACCGCGGCATTACACCCCTTGTCCTATATACGACATCCCAAAACTTCAGTTCGACGTACAGCGCGCTGACGTCGAACCGTCGTTCCCAACTTTCACAGGCGGCTTTATAGCCGAGTGGTACAACTTACTGAAATAGCTAAAGCCTGGTTCAGACAGTTGCGTTTGACTGCGTTTGACTGCGTTGCGGCAGCGAGAAACCAGGACATCTCTGCTGCTTATATCGCGTGCCAAGATGATTCCTTGGATTGGATTCCACGCTTCATACGAAGCACAGATGTGCCGGTGACTCGCTTTCGGTTCTCGCCGCAACGCAGTCAAACGCACTCAAACGCAAGTGTCTGAACCGGCCTTAATGTACAGTACGTGTTATTGACTACAAAAAAGTAATCGGGGTTTTCTTGGTAATACTGCAAAACCTCAGTGTTTTGCTTCTGTAGTCTTTGATGCGTATACCTTAGCTGTTTATTAAAGTATATCTCACCGTTCTCAAGCACCTCGTAAAAGTTGAGGTCGTCTGTTCGACGTCAGTGCGCTGTACGTCGAAATGAAGTTTTGGGGTGTCGTAAATGAGACAAGGGGTGTAAGAATATACCTTTTTTTCTGAGATTGCGAGTGCGAACCCCGCTTAACACCTCCTAGAAGACAAGGCCGTAGCGCTCTTCTCGTGACGTCGCGAAGGAAGGCCATCGGGGGCGCGCGTCGAAGCGAAGGCAACGCGCGTGGATCGACCGTCGTAACGCGCTTTTAGTCACACTACGCGTGTCTTATTAGCTAAAATGAAAGTTGCACATATATCAAGGGGTCTCGAAAATATTTATTACACGGGCAAAATATTACACCGCTAAATAATCGGTATGAAATGGTACGAGGTAGGCGTATAAGAGAAAATATTGAGTCGCACGATTATTGCTGTAGGAATGCCTATTTTACACAGAAATACTTTGACAAAATGGGGAGACACGCAGTGATTGGACACAGCAAAGCAGATCACAGTTAAAAATCAGGTAGACGTAGTCAACGCGGACACGGCTAGACAAATGTCACTTACTATCATGCAAGTGATGTTATCGCGTGCAGTCACTGAATTCTTGCATCATACCCCGGCCAGATGGCAAAAGTAATGTAATTTCGATCGAATTACATTGCGGGGTCGACAAATCAGCTTGCGACGATCGTATAATCACTCAACACGGCGAGCTGATTAAGTCCCATATCATTTAAGGAAAATATATTAACTTTTCCGTGTGGCAGGGGTTCTAAACATACTATTCACAGTCAACTAATTTACTTCTCCCTTTGGGCTCGAGCTGCCTTAGAACAAAATATATTATTTTGTATACAGTAATACTATTACCTTACTACAGTTAAGATTCTAGTATAAAAGCGGTAAAGGCAATAACATAACATTAGTATAAATAAACACATAAGCACAAACAACGCACTTTTTATAATCACACAAACTTGTTATTCACCTTGCAGTGAAAACTAGAATATTACCACACAGATTTACAAATGTCGACGCAACCACACACGAATAACGATCGAACAAGATGCCATTCTATCACGAAAAACAAAACAAAAAAAAACAACCCAACTGCAGCACTTTCCTCGCGTCCCACATGACCAAGAAAGCCCGTAGATAAGTTGTTTCTCACCTGTCGATCGTATTCATACGTCCCACAATATTCGTGACGAAAACATTTGAACACGAACTTTAGGTCTCTCTGTCAAGAGGTCTATCGATAATCGACCAGTGTCATCGTTGAGTAGTTGCCACACGTCACTCAAACCGTAGCAGGACTTGTTCCGCGAATCCAAGTAAATGCCGTAGTATCAAGCGAACACAAAAAAAAAAACTACCCGAGACTGCGGTGACGACAGAAAAGCGACGGCTAGGAGGATCAAAAGAACCACACACACACGCACACGAGAGCAGCGGCCGCAGTGTGGGAGGCTTAACGTCGTCGACCCATCTCTTGATCGCGTGCGCTCCCTGCGACGATTACTGGATTTTTGTCGGTTCCCATCTCTTCTGAAAGTCTCAGCGTTCCTTTTTAGACAGTCAGCAGCTCACACACAACGTAAATTTACCAGAATCGGAGCCCGTACGAGGGAAGAAAACGTCCCAGCGGACCGGTTCATTCGAAAAGTGTGGTGATCTGTGGGATTGCACGTAGTCCCGCGGTTACTGGGATAATCATAAATATAAAAGTTGGTACTTTCAACCTTGGTAGCGCGTTGTATATTATGTTTATATTATATGTATAATAAATTGTACAATACTGCGCTTTTAAAACATATATAAATGTCGGATAAACGCTCACGAACACCCCGCGCCGCTCGACAAGAAACGTTATTTTCACGTCGATGCCCAGAAATTTTTCTCACGTAGTTGCGCGATGGACTTCCTTCTCCGACATTGTGACGTAACGACTCGGGGCGCTCTGGCCTTCTCTTCTAGGAGGTGTTGCCCCGCTGCGGCCTGGAGGGTCATTTCGGGGCGGCATGCAACACTTCTCGTTGCAACCGGCATGGCACTTTCAGCCACAACACCGAGGACTACAGCTCGCCGTGTCGGTGGTGAAGTCACAACCACGCTACGAGGGACTGCACGCTGCCACGGAGCTACTCGGCTGTTGCCCGTGCCGCCGGTCCCGCACCCAGTGGACCCTTAACAAGCGCGGTGAACTCGGCAGCTGCGCCCTGAAGTCAGCATTCATGCCGGGGTGGCTCTTGCGACCGACTACACTGTACGGCCTACCCTTGGTGAAAAGTCGTTCAAAATCAGTATACTAGAAGTGCACTGAAGTATACTAAAAGTATGTACTAAAAGTATACTTCAGTGTGGTCTTCGTACTGAATGTATACTTTAAGTGTACTTAAAGTATACTTCCAGTAAAAATGGTGGTGGACTGAAACTATACTCGTCCGTACAAAACTAGTACATGTAGTGGAATCGTAGTGCCCGCGGTAAAAAGTAGTTCGAAATCAGTATACAGGAAGTGCACTTAAGTATACTAAAGGTCTACTTTGAGTGCTTGAAGTCGGCGTACTCAAATTATAGTAACGCGTATATATATATATATATATATATATATATATATATATATATATATATATATATAGTGCGATTTTTTAATATCAACACATTAAAACCGCGATAGATAGGCCGATGCCTGTTTTCACAGGATATTTGTAGGCTCTGCGGACATTAGATGAGTAAATAAACGTCACAGTAAGGTCGTCTAATTAACTTTTTTAGTTGACAGTGTGATTGACCATGTTGCAATTTTAAATTTAAAGGGGCTATGAATAAACTCTAGCCAAAACGAAACAATTTGCGAAAAGGAGACGAGTTTTGGATTATTCATAGCTAAAAATCTGCCTTTCGTCGCCTGATAAAAAAAAAACAGCGCGCTGGACAGAGCGCAGGATGTTATGCATACGTAGTCGCTTCAGACGCACCGTTGGAAGTACGATGCTGAAGCATCCACCAAAGGCACGCTCTCAAAAGTGTGCAAGTTTGTTCGTACTGAATCCGAAAGCACTGTATAAGGGTTGTACCTTCACTAGAAAATTAAATAATGAATCGAACTCCAATATGAGAAGTTCTCACTAACACAAACACACATGCCATTAGCGACATGCCATGTCAAAACCGCTAAATCACTCTCCACTTTCCCCGCCCCTGCCGCGCGTGGTTCTTGAATCGGGGGAAGAAAGTGCAAAACATGATAAATAAATTTCTCAAAGCCCCTTGCTTTTTCGTGAATAGTTTTGATTGGGTTAGGCTCTAATAATGACTGCCTCTAAAACAGCAATAGAAAAAACGGTAATTTACGGATTTCAGTTAATTAATAAAACTGTTGCCACGGTTATCCACCCATGTAATGTCCGCCGAGTCGCACGACACACTGAAGACTGCATCAACGTGGCAGCGAGCCCCTTTTTTCTAAAAACCTGTTGATTAAAAAATATCACCGGGTATAGCTGACATAATGTGACAAAGGGATGCTTCATTTCTAATTTCACTGCAGACCACGTGGTACAAAAGTTCCCCGGGAAAACGACCGGCACTGTCACTGTCAGAGCATACTTACGTCGCAAATGCAACATGGACTATAGCCCTAAAAAAAGCACAAAGAGAAAAGTTAGCTACATTGTACGCCACGGAAAGTAGCGTTATTTAACTTGCCAATAATTATTTTAGCTTGTCACTTCCACTATATTTATCAATTGAAAAGTCTACTTTTATTGCAAAGATAGCTTTTATTTTCCCTGACCTGTATTTGTTACCTTTATTGAGGAATGAAAGTTTACTGTAAAAAAACTGTTAGCACTATTCGGAAGCTAGACGATCGAGGGAAATTGCACCAAGTGTTTGATGCTGCTGATGCAAAAGCATGCACATGTCTTTGTTTTCAAAGTGCACCGCCGCTTGCGTGCTGCCTCATAGGCTAATAGACAAATAACGTTTGCAGGATGATCCAGTGTTTTTGTAATGCAGGTCTCAGCTCACTATACGCTGTTTCAGATATCTGCATCCACAGCAAGCAAAAGGACAGAAGGCAGAGGAAACCACGGCTAATAACGGGGACATAATATGCTCCACCTTGCATAGTCACATGCAGCGCAAATCAACTTCTGAACCGCATAAGCGAAGTGGTGTTATGAATGGAAGCTCGCTCTGAAATTGGATGGAGAAATCGGCGCCTTCATGCAACAACGTCAAGCTTTCACTGAAAGTGTTTCATGGTGTAGATTTATCTTGCAAAACACTAGGACATCTCAATTCACGTGAAAAGAGCTTGACAATTGCAACAACGAACACGCCGACACAGTCGATCGGGAATTCCAAGCTGTAAAAAATCGACGTAAATTTTACGTCTCTTTCCCTCGCAAAAACAAAAACAAAAAAAAAAAAAAACGGGCACGCTCATTGTATCAAAATACGAAAAGCCAGAATCCCAGGAGTGCAAGCATGCGCAGATGAATCAGAATAGTCTTGGCGACGAAGAGAAATCGCTTGAGATAGTTTTGGTTCTACACTCAAAAAGAAAACCTAAAGTTTAGATAAAACCTAAGATTAACTAAATGTTTTGTTAATTGTTTACAAAATTGATATAGTGACATATTATCATTAATATATATTGATTTGCTTAGTTTTGTCTTCAAAAAAGAAAACAAGGCGCAAAAAAAGAGACTTTTGAAAACTGCGCATGACCATCGCTATTGCAATCAGCTTCCGTTCGGCCGCCGTTGGAGTTACGGAGGCTTCGAGCATCGCTTCCTTTTTACGTTTTAGCCGTTTCAGCGGATATTTGAGATATTCTACTTACGAATACCGTGTTCAAGAATAGCAAGCGATTACTGAGAGCTGGGAGACGCTGCGTCTTACCAACGCAAGTAAGTGGCGGACAGTCGTGGCCGACTGGTGCAAGCGCCGGTGAGGAAGTTTTGTTTGTTTCTGCATATAGTGCGCCGCTGTTTCAAACTTTGTCATGTACCGTGTGCTTGCTAAGCTATGCTTGATTCTAACTATGCTCTACCTGGTGTTATTTCGTCATTTGAAAGGAGCGTATCTTCAAAATTTATGGCTCTCTCCGCTGAGTGAGAAAGATTCGCGTGTGGCGGAACCGAGGACCAGCCAAGGGCCTGTTGGTGGCGCCGTCCTACGACGCTCGCCCAACGACGCTCTTGCGGAGCGTTCAAGTGCAGTCTGACGGCAGGTCAAGCAATCACAGGTCATGCTAGTTCTGACGTGTGGTCCCAACAACCTCTCACCAACGATTTGTTTCATAAAGCGGGAGCGAGAAAAACGTTACAAGAGCGAGCAGCATGATTTCTTGCCTGTGCTGATGCCTGTGCCATAGAGAGACGCGCGGTCTCTTTGCGTATGCCGAAGCGGCAGGCTTTCCAAGTTTACGATTGTGTGATGTAAATAAAGTGAGTTTGAATGTCACGTTTTTTAGTGGCGGCAAAAGCCGCTACAGAAAGCAGAGCAGAAAAAGCAAAAACGTGAAAAAATGCGAAAATGACCTGAATATTCGATGGAGTTGAAATACTACCAACTTACCAACTCGCCCAGTTATTCTTTGTCAAAGAATGATTGCCAATAGTAATAATCTTAATAAATGCCAACTTTTAATTGGTTACAAATTTGTAATTGATGCAGTACAGCCCTACGCTGCTCTAGTGCTTTTATGATATCAGGTAATTAAATGTGTAGGATAGTTCATAGCAACCATTTATGTCCGACCAATTACATTGAATCTTTTCTCTAAAAGCTCGAAGTTATACAAAAAAAAAGTGCTCATCATAAATTAAGCTCACCCCTGAATGTGTAATAGCATGTGACTTGTATGTATGTTCTCAGCAAAAGAAAAGGATGCATTGAAAAAGGGCCGACCATTTTGTTTCCTCTGTGTTAGAGCTTCTTTCAGGTACACGCAAAATGTGGGTGTCTATGTCTAAAAGAGTGGAATTGACGTTTCCCGCAGGGCTGCAGGCCTGACTCAGTTTGGCTAGCAGGTTGCAACCTATGGGAACCTGCAGGGAACTGCATCACAAGAGTAAAAGTGACGTCCGCCCACTGATCTCTATTATGGGTGGCTGAATTGTGCATCGGGCAGACAGGTATGAAGCCACCGGAAGTAAGCGGCCTGTCCTTATAGCGAGCGCTTGACAGGATTTTCAATTCTCCCGAGTGCTGGTTCGAACAGCGTTCAGGGCGCTGTTTTTTTTCTTGTCATCCCAAGAGGGCCTGCTTGTTGCGGAGTAACAGTGCATGCGGACCCGACAAGTCTCCTGGGAAATCATTCGATGTGAAAATTTTGAGATTCTATTTAATCAAAAAGTGCATATGTCCCACGTTCAAAAGTCGTATTCTTGGGATTTCATCCAGAACTAATCTCTGCAGCGCACTGGAACATGCGGAGAAGCGCACTGAACAAAGCAAATCCATCGCAGTGGTGACTTTGCGAGCGCTTTGAAGGGTTTGAATGGCAAAAAGGACTTTATTTTCGCAGCTCAATATTTCATACATTTTATGAGGTGTTATTGTTGGGAATACTTTGCAGGTACAAAATTTTGCAATCAGGAGTAATGTTCAATGCATTCGTATCCGTGGGGTTATTTTTTTGCAGGACCAATTTTATGCAATTTCGATAAACTCGCAAAAACTAAGCCTTCGCAAAAATTAAGTTGTTTACAGTTGTGCACTTAATCTTGAAACCAATATCAAATACCGTAATATACTAAACTTCTAAAATAAAATGTTAATATTAGTACAGCCCTGGAAATGGCCATTCTCGAATGTTTTCGTTGTGGTTTTCATCAATCTATATGTGCTTGAAATGTAGCAGCTGCAACCTTTAATCTGGAAAAGGCTATTGTTTGTCACACATTTTCTTTATGGTGCCTAAGATTTTAGGTAATAAATGATGTGCCCTGCAATGAACACAATTACCTGTAGCATAGTCTGGGCATGCAAAGAAGGCACACTACCAATGTCTGACATATCAGGCTTTCAGAAATGCTATTTTCCGATTTTCCTCACCCTTGTGTCAGGATGAAGTGGTTACTATCTTGCCTTCCTCACATAGTGGTCCTTTGTGTGAGTTATGTGATGTTATATCATAGGGTGGCATAGGGTAATTTTCTCTTCTCTTTTTACGCAGGATGTAATGGCACACCATCATCACAAAGGAGAGTATACAGTGAGGCAGGCACGGAAACTTGAATAAAGTGATAAGTAGGATTTCAATTTCTGTCTTATCAATTACGTGAAGAACACTGATCATAATATTTGTATGCTACACATACATACTTTCAGTTGAAAAATGCAATACATCTTTTTTTATGGCTTTTCTTACACAGTTTCAGAAGACGCTGGTACGTCATTTTCAAGAGGAATGTTTGGAAATAAAGCTGGCAAAGGTTTCCTCGTGATTTGCACGTACATAGCCTCAAATCAAAATGACGACAATCCTAGCCAATGTTGGAAAACGGCAGTACATTATTTTCACGCGAGAAGATTTGGAAATGATTCAATTGTCATTTTCACGTCTATACTTGCAACTTAAAAATGCGGTGCCTCTTCTTTTTTTTTTTTTGCAACCTTTCCCACATAATTTCATAATATGATTGTACGTTATTTTGACGAGAAATCTTTGGAAATAGAGCTGCCAAGACTTTCCTCGTAAATTTCCTGACTCATTTTTAAGAGTGCATTTTCCGATAATGGCGCCTCTGCATTATCATCAATTACGTTGTCAACGGGGTTTCTTAACATTTCACAAGAATGGAGCAATATGTCATGAAATTTCACGAGTTGGAATCCAGCCGTTCAAAAAAACACCTTTGAAAAGTCAGATTTTTAAATGCAAGCGCCGATTTTTCTGGCCAATTTGAGACCGTTCTTTCCATTCAGAACGCCCGACATACACGGCGTCCCAGATAACTTGCACCATACTTAAAAAACACCGGAGCGCTCTGCAGGAGTGAAATCAACTGTTGTTAGCAAGCGTCTTGCGAAAGTAGAGATTTTTTTTAATGCACCTGGTTATCCACATAACTAAGATTAATCAGCTAACCTTTCAAATATTCTTTTGAGGGACAAGAGGTGAATTGTAAAGTTGCAGGGCGCATTGAGAAACACCCAATTAAAGTGTTTGCTACATAATACGCTTTCGTGCTTTCTTCCGGCCTTCAAAGAACGCACATTCGCGGCGCGCCCGCGCGCCGTGATTGGGGAAGCGAGTTGTCACGCGGTATTTTTTGTATTTCGCGGGCGTTTTTTGAAGGCTAGGAAAAAGGAGCATGCAAATAGCACCTCGTTGAAAATAGTTTAATGGGGTGCTTCGTAATGCGCTCTACAACTTTCCAATTCACACCTCGGCTCTTAAACGCAGATTTGAAAAGTTAGCTTGTTAGTCTTAATAAATAACTTGGCGCACTAAAGAAATTTCGTGCACTTTCGCAAGAGACTTGCTAACAACGTACAGTTGGTTGCACTCCCGCAGAACACCACGTTTTTTCTTAAAGTTTGGTGCAAGTTATCTGGGACACCCCGTATATGTGTACTGGTAGTGTACATTTAGTACACTAAAAGTATACATGTAGTGTACCAAATGTGCACTCTTATTAGGCTAGATATACACTCGAGGTGCACTTATGGTATACTATATATGTACTTGGGGTGTACTAAATGTATACTATTTTGTTTCATAAAAGTGTGAAACTAGTATGATTTCAGTACCTACCCTAAGCTCACTTTTAGTATACATTCAGTATACTGATATGCAACGACTTTTCACCAAGGGTAAAGCCCCTCAAGGTCCTCCAGTCGACCCTGCAGCTGCCGGCGTCAGCGACACCACGGACAACGAATCTGGCGGTTTGCTCCTAATTGGCGCACCTGAGCTGAACGCGTCGCCAGCAAACCCGCATTTGCCGGCCGGCGAGGCGACAACTTCGTCTAGTAGCAAACCGGGAGTGATGCGACGGATCCCACTCGAGGCCACAGGGGAGTCTACCGACGCTGCCGAGATGTCGACGCCCGACGGGGACTTTGGGGATACCTCTGCACCGGAGCTCAAGGAGGTAGCTAAGTTGGCACTCCCTAGCACCTAGAAATGTGCAATTGTCAATTACAGGTATTGATCCTATTCAGCGCATTTCAGAACACGATGGGTATATTTAAAATTTGTTTGAAGTATCCCGTGAGGCCGTCTTTACGTGTAGAGATCTGTGTGTGAGTGTGTTTTTTGCTCTTGGGAACTTTCACTGCGTCCTCGATTCTGATATGTATGTGCAAAGGCGTGGGCGACGCCGATCTACATGAAACGTCAGGGGAATTAAACGCCTTATTTAGGCTTTTCAACTATGGGGGATGCCTGGCAGGTTTTGCGCACTAACATATGCAGATACACGTGGTCTCGTCGCGGCACCTCCGCTTAAACAGAGTTTACTCCCCCGTGGATTTTCCTTCCACGGTATCCCTTTGCGAGATCCCGTCCCTCCCGCTAGACGCAAGCTACATTACGAATCACAGCGCACTCACTGTGGCACTGGCTGTTCCAGAGTTTCAGTTTGGATGTAGAGCCTTGCGGCGCCTAGACGTGAGTGTCCTGTGCGAAACTGCGGCTGTAACCGAGCTTCGTGAAAGCATTTCACGTACACTGTCTCTTCTGCCCCTTGATGCCGCCCAATGAGACGGCTTGAAAGCAGCCTGGCAGTCCGTGCTGGCTTTGGCAGAGAAGTGCCGAAAGGTGGAGCAGACTGCGTTGCTGAACGATGTCATCAGGCGCATGCATATTGGACAACGTGGAGGAGCAGGTAGCATGCTTATGTAGGACTATCTTGCAGTGCTGCGAGCGCGGTACAGCCGCTTGCTCCGGTACAACTCGTGAAGGGCCAGTGCCCAGTTTTTGAGGAGTAGGCCCGAGTCGGACGCCGACGTTTTGCGTTATCTCTGCGCGTCTAACACGAGGGTCGGGGCCTCAAAAGAGATACTGTGTGTTGCTTTGCCAGACGGCCGCGCGTTCCCTCGGCGGCAGGACATCGATAACGTTTTTAGAACATATGTTTCAAGTTTGTTTATACTTGTGGCATGGTGATGACTCCTGTCACCTTGCCTCTGCTGTACGACAGTTGTATGGGGATCTGCCCGTCGTCCCCGTTGAAGTGAATGAAGGACTTTTACGCCCATCCAGCATCCCGCGTGGAGGTCTCAGAAGCCTTGTGTTCCATAAAGACAGATTTCGCACCAGGCTCGGATGGTTTACCTGCAGATTTTTAGTCTAAATTTCGGGGTCTGCCGACTGACGCTCTTGTTAATGCCATCAACACTTACTTGAAAACCGGATACGTGTTTGATTATTTTGTTTTTAAACTAGGTAGAGTGACCCTGCTCTCTTAGAACGTCGAAGTGTTATCCGAGCCTCTTGCATGACGGCCTATTACATTACTCAATGCCGCTCATAAGGTTTTTGCAGCAGTTTTCGTTAGGCGACTCCGCGACATTCAACTTTTGAAAGTTAGCCCCTTTCAGGCTTGCATTGTTCCAGGACGTACCATTTTTTCTTCTCTAGACCTGACGCGTGACTTGTTCGAGAGTGCCACGTCCTCGGTAGTTGAGTGGCGCTTTTATACCTCTCGATCAATCAAACGCCTTTGATCAGGTAGAACACCGTTTTCTTCCGTGTTTCAGCGGCATTAAGATTTTCTGGTTCATTTCTAGGTTTCCTTTAATGTTGATACACGGGTCTGTCTAGCTATCTCATTCTTAATTGTAATTCTACGGCCGCTTTCTAAGGTATGGCAGGGCTACCCTTTGTGTCCTTTGAATTTTTGTAATTAGTATCGACCCGTTATTACGTAAAATCCACGAAAGTGAGCTCGTCCGAGGGTTCCGACTTCCCGGACGGGTACTGTGTCTGTCTCTGCCAATGTGGATTACGCCTCTTTGTTTTTGCGTGACTGTGACAGCTTTTTGACAGCCGACCCTAGCAAAAGTAACGGTTTGAAATCAGTCCGGAAAGTAAAATCCGGACTAATATCAAACCGGAGTCAAACCAGAGAGGCAGCTTCCGGTTTGCACAAACCGTGAAGTTTCGAATCCGGTTCATTAGTCAAACTGGAGGAATCCGGACAGGCTAATTCCGGTTCGCTGAAACCGTGATTTTTCTAATCCGGTTCAAAGTCAAATTGGAGGAATTCCGGGCAGACGAATTCCGGTTCGCACAAACCGTGATTTTCCTAATCCGCTTCAAAGTCAAATTGGAGGAATTCCAGACAGACCAATTCCGGTTAACACAAACCGCGATTTTCCTAATTGGTTAAAAGTCATAGTGAAAGAAATCCGGACACACAAACTCCGGTTCGCACAAACCGTGACTTTTGGATTCCGGTTAAAAGTACAATTGAAGGAATTCCAGACACACAATAAGCGGTTCGAACAAACCATCCCTTGCCAAATTCGGTTCAAAGGCAAATTGGACGAAGTCTAGACTAAAAATATCCGCTTTGCACAAAACCATACTTTGCCATATCTTGTTCAAAAGAAAATCGGATCAGCCGTCTGATGCCGAAGACTTTCACGCGTACGGTTGAAACATCAAGTTGCAAACAATCCATCCCGATCCCGTACGGGCTGCATCGATTAGAACTCAGAGCGCCGAAGACAACGAGCTGATACGCGGCGCCAAAAAGGCGACATCACGGCGATTTTTGCGCATGTCATCGCCATCTAATTCCATCTAGCTTTTTTTATGCACTCTGCAATACTTGTTTATTATTACGCTTAAACTGCGTTTTGTTATTTTTAATTGTTTTTTAGAATATATTCTTGATAACTGTCAAATAACCTTTTTTATATAATTTTCACCACATAAAACAACAAAAATAAAAACTAACTCGATGCCACAGCTAGGTGTATGCACAATCGCAAAATGTCATTTCAGTATCTTTGATAGCTTTCCTGCGGTCTCCTTGTTAATGCCTTCATGCTCAACATTTTATTATGGTGCACATGCACGCAATTTCAAGGGCTTTCATCAATATAGGTATGCAATGTGGGTGTCCTAGCCAACACACTTGCTGTAGTACAGTCAATAGTAGTCATGTTTTTTGTGGCAATATAAAATTCTTTTACAAATTATGCTACATGGCCTTTTTGTTAAAGACCTCGCACCTAATTATGCTCTTCAAAAAAAACAAAAAAGTTGCTGGCCGGCATCGGTATTTTGCTGTCTTTGATGGCCAGTATTTACATGGAAGTTCAGTGACTGGCCGGCATCGGCGCTTTGCTGTTCTGGCTGGCGAGCCCCGTCATGGAAGTTGCGTTTACTGACCGGCATCGTTTTATTTTTTTGACTTTTTCACTATGCAGTCAAGTCATTTAAATTCTGACGAACTGCGGCAATTCATGAATAGCGAGCGGAAATGTTTGCGTTGATAAATCCTTCGTAAATGACTGCCGACGCTGGCGTATTTGATTCCAGCATAGCAAGGCTGACGTGTTTTATCGCGAAAACGCGAGAAAAAACAATGCGGTGAAGAAAATTTGCAGTCCAGGATTTGAGAATCTGACTGCCTACACCACAAAAAATAATTTTTACAACTGCCGAACGATAGTTTTTTTATGAAGCTAGTTTAATCCGGCGGTATACGCACGTGTTTGGCTCTGATAAAAAATAAAAACGATATAGCGGAGCCTAAAAATAAAAACAAACAAACAAACAACACGTGGCATAATTGAGCACGCGCCTTGAGTTACAAATACAATAATAAACATTACTTTCCAGAAACTAGAAAAGTAAGAGATGTGTTTATTGCTTATGACGCTACGATAGTGTGAAATTGAGTGTGAAAATGTACTATTTCAGGCAGGAATCGACTGTTTTCTGTGGTAGTTACGATCATATAATAGAAATATTTCAAATGTTCACATAGCCAAACAATGTATGTCTCTTTGAAAGCTTATATTATACGACATACCGTACCAGAGGAACGCGAACATAAGAACTTTTTTTTTAACGCAAAAAGCGAGAAGCAGCAATGCGTTGTGGATGTTCACACTGCCCTTGACGCTACGAAAAATAAATGTTACAACGCCGAATGATACCATTTCTGAAAGCTAGTTTAATTATCGGTGCTGTACTTGGATCTCGGGAATAAAAGCGTATATAGGCCTAATAAAAAAGTAAAAATGAGGCGGCACGTGGGGGATAGCACTGATCTACCAGAATAAAAATTAAAAACAACTTTCCGGAAGTCCGAAAATTAAGAGATGTGCTTAATACATAGCCTATGAGCTCAGCTAAATTACTTTTTTTAAAATGGCAGTATTTTTGTTTCAATAGTGGGTGAAGATGATCGCTTTCAGAAAACCTTCGGCTGCATCACTGTGTCAGTTTTACCACTTACACATTTTCCCATTTTGCTCGCAATACGCTCATTATTTCATTTCATTTCATTTATTTTCACCTTAAATGGCCCGGTTATTGCATTACATAAGGGGGGTATGTACATGTTATACAAACAAGAAAAGGAAGAAACACAAGCTAATTAATACATCCAGGTCAAGCTCATTAATCGTACAAACTGGCAAAAAATACTAATAACAAGAAAAATGGATCCGTAAGCTTGATAGAAATACTTCTGGGTCCACGATGGTGACGATGGAGGATAGTAGGCTGTTCCAGTCGGAGATGGCTTGAGGAAAGAAAGACTGATTGAATGCGTTTGTGGAACCGGAAATGCGTTTGATTGTGCAGGAGTTGTTAAGACGAGAAGATGTTCTGTCAGGAGGTGATAACAAAGAGTTTTTGAGGTCGGGGCAATGATAGTAGACTTTATGAAGAAGACAGAGGCGAGGGAGTTTTCTGCGGAGCTTCAAAGAAGACAAGGTTAGCTGACTTTTTAACGCGGATACACTGACAAAAAAATCGTAAGTGGACAGGATGAAACGAGCGGCTCGGTTTTGCACTGCTTCCAGCTGGTTGATGAGGTAGGCCTGATGGGGACTCCAGATGGAAGCTGCATATTCTAATTTTGGTTTGATGAACGTGTCGTACGCCATTTTGCGGACGAGTGGAGGAGCACTGCGCAGGATACGTCGGATGAAGCCCAGAGTTCTCGATGAGTCAGCATATATGGCTTCAATGTGGTTATTCCATGAGAGGTCTGATGTTAGTCTTACACCAAGATATTTGTACATTGAAACGGTTTTGATTAGGTCAGAGTCGAGAAAGTACTGATGATATAGGATAGATTTCTTTCTGGTGAAGCGGACTAATTTACATTTGGATTTGTTTAGTGACATCAACCAGGAGTTGTGCCATTGATTAATTTTTAGAAGGTCATCTTGTAGCTGGTTGTGATCATGCACACACGTTACTTTGTTATAGACTACGCAGTCGTCTGCGAAGAGGCGTATTTTAGAGGAAATGGTGGAAGGAAGGTCATTGATAAGTATTAAAAAAAGCAGAGGCCCGAGAACGTACCCTTGCGGAACACCAGAGGAGACATTTGTTAAAGTGGACTCGTGATCATTGATGACCGTGAACTGTACGCGGGAGGAAAGGAAGTCGCGTATCCATGCAAATACCAAAGGATCAAGGTGAAGCGAAGACAACTTGGAAAGGAGACGTTGGTGGGGGACACGGTCGAAAGCTTTGGAGAAATCAAGAAAGACGGCGTCTGTCTGAGCATGACACTCGAGGTTAGTGTGTAGATCATAAATGAAGTCACAGAGCTGCGTCTCACAGGATAGTTCCTTTTGGAATCCATGTTGATGCATAAAGAAAAATCTGTTTGTCGTTAAGTGAGTCATGATGTGAGAGTAAAGTATGTGCTCAAGTAGTTTGCATGAGACAGATGTTAGAGATTTAAACAGAGAGATTCCCTGTTTAAAAACCGGGACAACCTTGCCGATTTTCCAGTCTGAAGGAAGGAGGCTTTCAGATAAGGACTGATTATATATGAGCGACAAAAATTCACTAGAAATAATGCTGGTATTTTTCAGAATTTTCGAATTTATATTAGAGAGTTTTAGGGAACCGGAACAAAATACGATCGATAAACAAAAACGATCGATACCTTGGATCGGGCGAGTCGACCGATCGTGTGCCTCTAAACGGCTTTGGGGGAACCGTATTTGCAGACGAGAGCAGACGATCGGTACAGGTCGCGCCCCCTGGCAACGGAAACCTGCATCGGCCTCATCGAGAAAAGCAAATTTGCGTGTGTTTGTACAAATCGCAGAAACTGAAGCAAATAAAAATCTCATCCTAAAAATAAAGAGAACCTAAAACAATGTATACCTACTTATAGTTCGTCTCGTTTTTTTTACTGGAATGAATGCGCTTCCGTAATACAAAACCTGGCGCTCCATGGCGTGTCGCCACTGGCGCTGCGAAGTTCTAAAATGTTCGTCTGCTAAAGAAGCAGACGAGCTTTCCGACAACAAAGACGCTCGATCCTTTTGACGATGACTTGGAGTTGGCTCTATTCGGAGAAAACAATTTACAAAACGTTCTTTTGTACGACTGTCTGCGCACTAAGAGAAGGTGCTTGTTGGCGGCAAGGCATGGGACGTTCAACTTAGCGTCGATGGACGAGGAGGACGTCGTACGGCTGTTCAGGTTCACAAAGGAGGATCTGCTTCATCTCCGATCGGCGCTGCGCATCCCGGAGACGTTGACAACCAGCGGCTGAATCTGGGTGTCAGGGGCTCGTTTTCCACCTTATTTTTTTTTTTTTTTTAGTTTACCCGATTCATATCCTTGGGAAATAAAATAGTTCCTCGATCGTACGTGGTAACTTGTTTTGCAAGTCATACGTTCTCAGTGGGCAAGCTTTGGTGTTTTACATCAACCAAATATGATGTTTACTTCAACCACGTCCTGATATGCTGAAAAGTCGCCGACAGCAAACTCGATTTGACACACAAATAAGAACACGCTCGCGCGCTCTTATCATCAACATTCGAAGTCGTCTGCCAGCGATCCTGTGTCTTTCCCTCGAGGCCCACTGCAGGGTCGAAAGTTATGGACAAATAAAAATAGGAATATTAAATCGCGAAGAAAATACAAAAATAACAAAAACATACTCGCTTTCTCAAGTTAAGGCGGTCATTTTTCTTGTACAAAGTTACGAGGAGGTCAATCCGTTCCTTCGCTCCTCGCAACGAGAAGTTATTTTTCGACTTAAGGACGTCATTCCAAAGGGCCGGAGTAAAAAAAGGATTAGGGCCTAACACCTCCCGAAGTAGGAAGATATCATCTTCCGCTGAAACCCGCTTGCGAGGACGAGGCGGAGGGACGGAGGTAGATACGGCGCTCATGTTGCTCTCTTACGGTAAAGATAGCAGACGATCACGGTCGGACGCCCGCGAACCGATCGTTGTGCCGTGTACGGTACTACCACGGAAAAAAAAATTAATTAATAAAGTAAAACCTGTAACTTTACTGCTGTGCATTTATTAAAACTATTACCCAATATTTAAAGGGTTCGTTTTATAGAATATATGTGATTAGCATTAGAACACAAATTTTTAATTCATGCAAAATTTTTAAACTAAAAAGTATTCAGATCCTTGATCCAGAAGGCTGTTGCTCACTCTGTTGACACTACAGATAACCCTCAGTCATAAAGCAGCTGTAAAAACGGGTGATAAGAGCTCGAAATGTACATCCCAACGTTTGTATGAAAAAAAAAAAAAAAAAAAAAAACTTACAATATGAAAAAAACTTAAAATATGAAAAAAAACTTAAAATATAAAAAACTTAAAATATAAAAAACTTAAAATATAAAAAAACTTAAAATATAAAAAATTTCAAATGTGAAAAATTTCAAATATAAAAATTTCAAATATAAAAACTTAATATATAAAAATTTAAAATATAAGAAAACTTAAATATGAAAAAAACAAAAAAAAACAGTGGATAGGCCAGCCGGAATCGAACTCGACACTACCGCACCCCTGCGAGCTCACGAAACGGACGCTCTAATCCACTGCGCCACTGAGCAGATTTTTTTTTTTTTTTTTTTTTCTAAAAAGTTTTTATTTACATGGGTATATACACGAGAACACTATATACAATTTACATTATGTACAAAGCGTCAAAGAAACAAAAGAATTGAACGGTTGTCAACCTATACGCGGACAGTGTTACTAGAAATATTAGAAAGCTCGGAAATATTTGGAAAACAAGGGGTGTAAAGCACACTTCAGTTTTCCTCTACAGGGAGTTGGCGAAAAGGGCCCTAGAGTGATAAAATGCTGTTCTTGTGACACAGACTCATATGACGTCAGGTGAACGACTGATGCCTTCTATGGCGTGTTTCCATTCTTCATTATCTTCGCAGCATGCTAGCATGCTCTGACAAACAAATGTGGCAATATTCTTAAAGTTCACCCAAGACGGTTTGGCAACCCCTCCGTCCGTATCTACTTTCCGTGTCTTCCACAGGCTATATAAACCTAGCACAACTAATGTGTCGAGAACCGTATCTAACTGGTCTCCAAAATATAGGTAACGGAAATTACTTTCTTCGACTTCAAAGTCTTTTTTCACTGTCCTCTTGAAAACGTCCCAGAAAAAGACTGCATCAACACAGAGCACAAATGCATGAGTGAATGTCTCAGTTGTTTTGCAGAGCCTGCAGTTTGTGCTCCAAAATACGTCAAAACCCCGTGACTCTCGCCACTCTTTTACAGGTATTGTCCGCGAGTGAAAGCGAAAAAAGAACGACTTGCACTTCGGTGGAATGGGCAAGCGTTTGACTCTTTTTAAAACATCAGTTTTGCAGTTAGGGGGAGCAGCAAATACATCCAATCGGTAAAGTGGATCTGGAAACAGAGAAGTAAGTAGACATTTAAGTAACTTCTTCTTGGAACATGTCTCTAAAAAGTCGCCGGTAAACCGTGCTCTCAGGAAATCAATGGTGTCTGCTACCTCTTTGTAGAAGCCGCGTAAAGTGATCGTTTGGCTCGATGGCTCTGTGTTTACTGCTGTCCCTGTGTACTTTGATAAGAAATATGTTTTACACGTTTCTAGAAACGGGTGCTGTGGGGTTCGATAAAATTTCCATCTCGCCATTAGCTGCCTAACAAAGATATGCCCAAGACCTAGGCCGCCATCCTCCGTTCGTCGGAAGAGGTTTGACCTCCTCATGGGCTCGTACGATGAATTCCAAATAAACATTGCAAAAATCCTGTTAAACCTGTTAACTGTAAGTCTGGAACAGTGCATGACCTGAAGAATGTATGTTAATTTTGACAAAAGAAATATATTGCAAACGGCAACTTTGCCAAACGTGGAAAGGTATCTTAGCTTCCATATACGAACGGCAGACTTGACTTTGGTTTCTAAAGAGTCCCACATGGGTTTCGGATTGACCATGGCATTCAGTGGCACACCTAAAAGCTGCGGCTTGTTCGTTGTCCACTCGATGTCGACGAACTTGGCAGGTGTTGTACCCCACTCCCCGCACCATGAACCACTACTCTTATCCTTATTCACCAAAGCACCAGACACAGGGCAGTAGTCGTCGACATGTGACATAGCTGTTACGATGCTTGGTTTGTTGGAGCAAATTAGGACCAAGTCGTCCGCATATGCCAGGAGTTTTACTTCGCATGCATGAAGGCGAAACCCTTGTATGTCTTTGTCATTGATGATGTTTCTGCAGAGAGGCTCTAGGTAGATATTGAAGAGTAGCGGCGACAGTGGACACCCTTGGCGTACCGACCTTCGAACTAGAATAGATTTAGTCAAAGATCCGTTTAGAAGCAATTTTGTCGATATGTCCTTGTAACAAAGCTTTACGCCCTTTTCAATAATTTCGCCAATATTTAGGTGCTTTAAGAGCGCAAAAAGGAAATAGTGGTCCACTCTGTCAAACGCTTTTGCGAGGTCAAGTTGTAATATAGCTGCAGAGTCTTGTGTACGTTGGCATATCTCCAACATTGATCGTACGGTGTGGAGATTAGTTTGTATGTTTCTTCCCTTGATGGCACATGTCTGATGTTCACCGACGACTTCCCTTATTACTGTTTGAAGTCTTCCAGCCAGCACTCGAGCAAAAATCTTGTAGTCACAGTTCAGGAGACTGATAGGTCGATAGCCTTCAACCCTTTGCAGCTTGATTGGGTCTTTGAATTTAGGAATAAGTATGGTATGTGCCTTTCGAAACGACTGTGGCAAGGTATCCTCGGCGTAAGATTCTTTGAAAACGTTGCAAAGAATTGGTGTTAGTCTTTCCTTCCATTTTTTATAAAGGCTTGCAGGCAATCCATCAGGACCGGGAGCTTTATTACTTGTCATTTCGGTGATGTTTTGCATAATCTCTTGTATATCAAGGGGAGAATTCAGTTTTTCCTTTGTTTCATTTTCTAAGCTGGGTAATTTTGCTACTATTTCACGCAGCCGTGGATGGGGAGACTTAGTACTTGTTGCAAAAAGATTGGTGTAATGAGAGACGAATGCATGCTGAATATCGTTTTCATTTGTCAATTCTTGACCATTTAGTTTTATCACTGACACCAACTTTTTCCGAAAATACTCTCGTTCAGCATGAATGTTTCTCTTCGTGGGCTGTTCACCTTCAATTAGTTGTAGCGTGCGAGTCCTCACAGCAGCTCCTTCATAGCGCTTCTTGTCGTAATCTTCGATTTGTTTCTTAATATTTTTGATTTCATTCTTATACATCCCTGGCTGTTGGCATTCAAGATTGTATAGGTATAAGAGGTCTCCATTTAAGCGCTTCTCTTCTTTTTTTCATAATACCTAATTATCGAAGACCTCTCAATCGCTAGTTTCCGTATCCTGATTTTAAACAGATCCCAACTTTGGCACCACCCAGTTTTGACTTGTTCAAGTTCATGTATGAGACCTTCTACTGCAGTTTGAAATGCATTATCTCCTAACAATGTTTCATTCATTTTCCAACATTCCCATGACTGCGACCTTTCCTTTCTTCGATTTCGATCCGAACCTACGCTGACAATGACTAGACAATGATCCGAAAAATATGTAGGGATCACATTATAGTTACTAAGTGCTCTACTAGCCGAACCAGGTACGTAGATACGGTCCAAACGCGCATGTGATGAACCCTGAAAGTGTGTGTATTGGAGAACGTTCTGTGTTGTACAAACATCTATAAGGTCGCAATCCCTCACAAGAGCTTGGAGAACGTCTACACTTGGGTCCATAATTTTCTTGTTCGGAATTCTGTCCTTGACATGCAAAACACAGTTAAAATCTCCGAGCACAATAACATCGAATCTGGTATCAGCATGTATCCTCACTTGATTAAATAAGTTTTCTCTTTGCGCTTGGTCGTTGTACGCGTAAACAACGACTATGCGGCAGGGGTTTCCTTGTATAAGGGCATTAGCAACTAGGAGCCTTCCTGCATCCGCACCTTCGATTAGACTGCACATTCGATAGTCAAAACCTTTTCGGAACAAGAGCGCACATCCAGCAGAATAATCAATTGCTGGGCAGTGGTAGATGTCGTATGAGCTTGCCCATAGGGTGTTTGCCGAGAACAGAACATTTCCTTCAGAAACTTTAGTCTCTTGGAGTGCTACTATGTCGATGTTGTGCGGTTCTAAAAACCGAAACAGCTGATATTGTTTTTTTCGCGAATTTATACCTCGAACGTTAAGAGAGCATATGGTAAAAGTACTCATCTGGGTGGGGCCAAGGTTGACTGTGGTCATTTACACGTTGGGTTCTGATCGGGTTAGGTTGTTTTTTTCCGTTCCTTAAACTTCGACTTTCCTCGCTGTTCTTGAAGGTCCACGCGCTCTCGTTCGTCTTCTCTAACGACGAGGACATCTTTAGAGCAGCAAGGTTCCTCAGTCACAAGGGCTTCACTCGTGTCCACCTTCGCCTTCTTGCTCGTCCTCTCGTCTTTTCCTTCATTCGAAGTAGGCGAAGTTGATTGGATGGACAACTTTCTTGACTCCTTGGCTTTGTTGGTTGAGGTGTCATCCTTGGTTCTAGTTGGCGTTTCTTGCGTTAACACCTCCTCCAGACTAGGCTTGGGTGCTTCTTCATGTTGACCCGAGGGCCCTTCACCTGAACTGGAGGTATTTTTGTGGGATTCCTGAGACTCGCCCACTGGTTCCAAGTCTTTCGTGAACATCTCATCGACGTCCATGATGTGCTCGCTCACATCAGCCATTGGAGAGGCGTTACCTTGTAGCTTAGTTGCATAGGTAACAATGCATTCCTCGGTCGAATGGCCAAACCGCCAGCACTGCGTGCAGCGTGGGGTCGAGCACTGCCTGCGGATGTGACCGATCGCTTTGCAGCGCAGGCAGAGCGGAGGTCGTCCGGGAATGACCACCAGGGTGTTCACTCCGTAGATGTTGAGCGTGTGTGGGACCTTGTCCACCGTGAGGTGGTCTTTGAGGGCGAGGGTCACTATTCGCGTCAGGGTGTCCGTTTCTTCGAGATCTGAAAATCTCCACTTCTCTCTTGAAATATCTTTGACCGTTCCAAACGGTTCCAACACCTTCTTGATTTCACTGTCTGGTAGCTGAGGTGGTAGCCACAGAAGCTTCATCTTGATTTCGTCCTTGGTTGGATCAATCACAAGGCACCTTTTTTGCTTGATCTCAAGTTCTTCGCATGCCTTGATTTTGCATTTTGCGGCTCCGTTGGCGAAGACTGCCATCCAGACATGGCTCATCTGATATGGGCCCAATGCTATTAGATCAGTTCGATCAATCATCGAAAAAAGAACTTCCTTGAAGTCTGTTGCCTTGTAGGGCCTTCCGGACATGTCCGCATGCAGAAAGAGTGAGTTTGTAACTAGCATACCTGTCGGTAGACGTGGAAGAATGATACGATAATCCTTGGACTGCTTGGAGCATTCCACTGCCTGTTCATTTACCCGGTCGACAAGGACCGTCATGCTGCTCTCCTTGGAGCTCATCTTGCGTCGTGCTGAATCGCTGCCTTCTTTGCAGCGGGTCCCAGGGCCACAAGGGCCCCAGTAAGTGATTTAAAATCGGAAGGCGAGAATTCGGGCGTTCAATGGCGAGCACTTCTTCTTCCTCCGCCACTGAGCAGACGATTTCTGCTGCTGCTAAAAATTATTTTATTTCTATCGAGGATGTCTTATTGCGTTTCGATGTGTATTTTGTTTTTTATTTGCTGATTCCAACTTTATGCACTTGCTGTCACATATGGCGCTCCTGCTAGGTACTACCACCAGTTATTTTATTCATGTTTGAAGCCACGGCACGCTCTCTCCGCCAGCGAAATAGCCGTTTTGCTAACCAAGCGAGACCGTCCATGTCGGCCATTGGTCGTGCCGGTCGTGCCTTACGGTTCGAGCAGCGCATTACGGTAAGATCGCGGAACACAAGCGCATGCGCACTTCGTACCGGAGGGCCCATCGTACCGTATCGGATGTGCAAAAACGGTTCCCTAAAACTCTCTATTGTCAGGACCAGCGGACGATGTGAGTTTTAATTTTTCTATTAGGTTTACGATACCGGCAGGGTCTATACTGATTGAAGGCATTCGCTCGTAAAGCTCTTTAGTGAGAGTAGGGATAGTGGCTAAGCACTCTATAGTGAAAATTGAGGAAAAGTAGTCGTTTAGTACTTTAGGGTACTCGCTCTCAGGGATGAGGTCGCCATTTTCACGGGTAAGATGCACGATAGGGTTATTAGTTTTTGGTGATACTAAGTTCCAGAACTTTCTTGGGTTAGTCCGCAGGATGGTCGGTAAGTCATGGAAGAAGAATTTATTTTTGACAGCTTAAGGCTTTCTCTGAGGCAAGAATTGTAAGCCTCCCAAACTTCGGTCGTGTCGACACGTTTGGCCTTCGCAAAGAGTCTCTTTTTTCTATTCCGCAATGAAAGCAAAGTTTTTGTAAGCCATGGGTTAGTCGAATCTGTATAAATACGGACTGTGGGAACAAATATTTTCACAAGTTCATTCATTTTTGTTTTAAATAGCACCCAGTTTTCCTCCACCGATCTAAGGTAAAAATGATCAACGTAAGAGTAAAAAAAAGTTGTCAACTCGTGGTTTATTTATACATAATCTGCCTTATGATAATCCTGAATGATCTTTGAAGTAGGATGATTTACGATAACGGGAAGTGATAAGGTAATATGCAGTAGCCTGTGGTCGCTTAGCCCTTCACAGTAGTGAATATATATTACGATGTCTGGTGACGTGGTCAGTATCAAGTCTTGGATATTATCAGCACGGGCTGGTTGATCAACTAACTGTGTGATGTTTAAAGTGAGACACATTTCCAGGAATTGCTTAGATGCTGCTGTACCACCAGAGGATAACTTTGACCAGTCAACGAAAGGAAAATTAGTCGCCAAATAACAGCATGTCGGCTTTAGGAAAACGACCTTTAGTATCAACGAGAAGAGAGCACAAATCGGTATGGAAGGATGAAGCACAGTCAGGTGGCTTATAACACACTCCTATAATAATCTTACTCGAGGGAGTACAGACGCATATGCAAGTAAATTCTAAGCTGTTGTTCAATACACACACGCCAAAAGAAGATATGTGCCTTTTTATCGCAATGAGCACACCACCACCCCTCTGTCCA
This sequence comes from Ixodes persulcatus, assembly GCA_013358835.2. Classification (NCBI taxonomy): domain Eukaryota; kingdom Metazoa; phylum Arthropoda; class Arachnida; order Ixodida; family Ixodidae; genus Ixodes; species Ixodes persulcatus. Next base: position 131,486 of record JABSTQ010009861.1, on the reverse strand, counting down.
CTTCGGTCATGCCGAAACACGTTATAGTTAAAATTAATAGGAAAGATTTCTTTGTCTTCAATATCGGGTTTTAACCACGTTTCCGTGAGAATGACTATGTCTGATGCGCTATCCTCGAGTACGTCATGAAGCTCGGCTCGTTTTGGCATGACACTGCGAATGTTTGTGAAGAGGACAGAAACATTTTGGTTTTTATCGCGTGTTGCAGCTTGATGTGATGACGGTAACGTTTTGGTTTTGTTTTTATTCCGCCGAGCTAGTTAGGAGAGTTCGATGACAGATTGAGACTCAGGGTTAAATACGAATCGTTTGTTGTTAATATGCAATTTGCTGAAACGTACTTTAAACTGGTACGTTTAAGTCTTTTCCGTACTGAAAAAGTTCACTTCGAGCAAGTCTCACAGACTCAAAAAACTTTTCACGCACCGCGTAAGGGGTATCTTTTAGCTTGAAACCAGAGGACAAAATGTTTTCTTTATCTTTAAATCGGGCAAACTTGACAATGATTGGTCTAGTTTTCTTGGAATTGAATTTTCCCAGCCGGTGCGATCTTTCAAGATTTGAAGGGTCGAGCGCAATGCCCAAGTTCTGCGCGCAAAACTGGATGATTCTTTCTTCCGATTGCCCCCACGTTTCGGCTTGGTTATCAGGGCGACCGAAAACAACAGATTTGACCTTCTAAGTCAATTTTCATTGTCTTCACACTGTTTCTGGATATTCTCCAGCTCGACAGACATGCCTTGGGAAGGCTGAAGCGTAGTTTCCGATGCAGTGTCGGTCGCAGCCAACTTAGCTCCACAGCACTTATCCTAGAGAACAGTTGTTGAACTGATATATCGGTAGCTTTTTTCCCTTTCTCTAGACCAGGGTGTTGGAACGAAATGTTTTTCGTTCCGGTTTCATTTTCGTTCCATACAAAAAAGTTCCGTTCCGTTTCCACTCCGGAACGAAAAAATAATGCTCCGTAACGGTTCGTAACGGTTTCTTTTCATGACAAAAAAAAAAATCAGAACAAAAATTAAAAGGAACGTAACGTCTATTTTTACACAAAAATAGATAATTCAGGCGCTCTAGAGGAATCCGCAGAAACGACATTGCTTCTGAGATCATGTTCATTGCCTTGAAAATGAGATCATGATCAAGGCACCGAGCATGATCTCAGAAGCAGCACGTCATCAAGTGTGCTCGGTGAAAGGCAAGACCTCTGGTCCGATAAAATAAATTTCAGCGCCGAGAAGGCCCGCTCCACAGCTGACCTGTGTGGCTGGCACACCTAGGGCAACTTTCGCTAAAGAATACAGTTCCGGTTGGCGTTCCTTCCGCTCTTCCCAAAATGCCAGTACAATTGTGGTTCTTGGAAGGCGTGGTTCTTTGTCCAGCATTTCCAACAAACATGCGATGTCCACCGGGCCTAGCCCACTTGCTTCAGGGTGAGCGCCAGCCTCAGCTTCCTTTTCCTTTAGCAACGCTTCGAGGGCATCTTGCGGCTCCGCTGGAGCTGCTGCCGCGCTTGCTTGGATGCATTTGCTGTCCTGCTTCGGTTGAAGACCTGTAATTCGTTTCCAGGTCTTGCTCAGGTGCAGCCTTGCTTGGCATTTTTGCTCGGTGGTAAGAAGAAGGCTGTAGCGAGGGTCCATGTACAGTGCAGCGCAAAAAATATTCGTGTCGCAGAGATCTCGCTCCCTCTTATTCATGGACTTAACCAGGGCCTTTGCCAGTGGCGACGGTATCTCGGAGGTGTTTAAGACACAGGTCACCCATGCATCATAAAAGTCTCCAATTGTCAACTGCTCTCTCTGAAGCGTCTTCGTGGCCACTTGTGCCGGCTCAAGGGACACCGTGAGCATTTCAACTTCTGCCCACATGCTTTCGATCCAGCGGGAGCGTTCTTTCTCCGATTAAAAGTCCTCGACGAAGCCCTTCTATTCAGTCAACCTGACCAACATATTCAACGTCGACATCCATCGTGTTGGGCAATCGATGACAGGCTTCTTTAGCCCTAGCTTCCTTATCAAGTCCCATAGCACTCTGTACGCGGAGTTTCTTCACGAGCGCGCGACACTCTGCGACGATGGTGCAGGAACCAGACTCTTTGAGGGCATCAGTAACGGCCAGCTGAAGTGTGTGCGCGGCACACCTGACGCCTAACATCAAGTCTGCGTCGTCGAGACCTGGAAGCTGAGTAACCTCTGGGTCGTCCAGCAGAGATTTTAAGCCGTAGGTTCCAAATGCGTGCTCGCCGCTATCGGCCTCTTCGTCTGAACTGCAGTCATCACTTTCAACATCAGCTTCACCGAGAAGTCGAACATCCTTAAGCATGTTAGCTCCGTTGTCGGTTGTTACACTGTACACCTGGCTGATGCTGAGGTCGTAGCAAGACAGTGTGCTTTTAACTTGAAACCTCAGGTGTTCCCCAGTGTGTCTGTCAAAAAGCTCCTTCATGGCCAGTGGCTGAAGAACTAGCCTTCCATTTTCCGCGTACTGTACATTGATTCCGAGCAAAGCCCGGTCAAGTCGGGACGCGCAGTCAATTTTGAGAGAAAACAACCTTCCTCTAAGCGACGAAGAAATCTCCTCTCACATGCTCTTGGCTTCTTCCTGGACTCTGTCCTTAACAGTCGCCGCTGTTATAGCCCGTCTGGCGCCAAGTGCTTTGAGGACCGGATCAATAATCTGGCGAAAGCCGGAGTCATCGACGAGTCGGAACGGCCGTCCGTTTCTCGTCACGAGCTCGACGCAACTTTTCATTATGCTGTCCTTCGTTATTTCAAGCGAAACGCACTTCGATGAAGTCGGCTGAAGCATGCTTGTTATGTCCACTTGCCTGAGCTTTGCGGCAGGAGAGTCCTTCATCCCGGCCCGGTACAACACGCTTTGTGGACACGGCCTTCTCAGCAAGCAACTTGTCGTATTCCTCTTTGTGGCGCCGCTGCAAATGGCGCTCCAAGTTTCCGCCGTGGTCTCCAGAAACAACGTGCTTAGGGGGGTGCGATTAATTCTCTCACGCACCATAGAGATGCAGAAGTACACTTTTGCAACAGAGTCTCAGACAGCCGTATCCGTAGAAAAACAAAAGATGAACTTCTACAGCGCCGAGTCGCAAACTCACCGCGCTTGCCGTGATCTGTTGTCTGTCTGTGCCGTCCGAAGAAAGCGTGGAGGGAGAGGGCGCAAGAGCCAAGGAGAGCATTGCGAGCACGTGGAGGCGTCGCGCCACCGCGCTCTCATTGGCGGGAAGCAATGGTGCCTTGCGTCATGTTTTTTGTTTCTCTTTGTATTTTTTGTCTTTGTTTTTGCTATGCTTGTTCGCCCGGAGTTTAGACGCGGGGGCGAGGGCTTGCTTGTCTTCTCTTTAACTATGGCACAAACCAACGGCAGTCTCTTCGCTGCGTGAAACCAATTACTGAAATACCTGATATTTTCCCTTGAACCGAAAACCGATACGAAACGTTTTCGGTTTCACTCCGGAACAAAATAATAAATAACGTTTCGATTACGTTTCCGTTCCGCCCAAAAATATCGTTATTTTCGTTTTTCGTTTTTGGTTTTCGTTTTGTTCCGATACCCTGCTCTAGACACACAACCTTCGCCAACATGTCTGTCTGTCTAGCCTCGATCCTCTGCACAGCAGCTAAAATAATCGCTATGTGGGTGCTGTCGGTATGAGGTCCTGGGTTATCTACGTGGTCAATGGCGGTATCAGGGCCCGGATTCATTTCGACATCTCCCGACATTAATAAGAAGAGCTGAGAGACCGAAAAAACGTACGAGTACTGGAAACAGTAATAAAAAAAAAATAAAATAAATAAAATAAGAAACAGGAAACAGTAACAGTTATATTACATTGTTTTCTCGTTGACAGGACTTGCGCTGTTTGCCTACTACACTGACCCACATATTAGCACGGATGGAGTGAATTATCGCAGCAAAACAATAGGGCCACGGTTTGTGCATTGCAACAATTCAAACTTGGGCTCGCACTTCTTATTTTCACCTTCTGCGTGATTGTTACCCTAAAGCACGGTGCCGACGACTGCAAAAACTCGAAAACATTTAAAATAGTAACTAATTCAAAAATGTGAAAAAAATATTTAAATATATATAATACTAAAAACAAATACAAAAAGGTGAGAAAAATATTTAAAATAAGAAAAAAAACTAAAACAAAAAAAATAAGAACACGATTGTGCCCACCGCGATTCGAACCCACAGCCACAGGCTCAGCAGGACAGCGCGTTAACCGGCAAGGCTACATGCCCGTTTTTTTTTTCTTTTTTTTTTCTTTAATACAAGGAAAATTGCAATTCAAAGATCGATTTCTATATACACACAGTGAATGTTATATACATGATGATGGAGGTGGTGGATGAATATGTTCTTCTGGTGATGAGTCCTTGATGAACATAATGACTGTACTCGCACTCGTATTGCACTCATGTTTTCACTCTGGGTACTATACACTTTTGCGGAAACAGAGAGTACACACACATTCGTCATGGCATACACTTATACAAATTCCTAAGGCAAGCACATTTCAACCGCGCGTTTTGTATCAAACACATAATTTGATTATGTACCGATGTTGGCTCCTTTCAGTATATTAAAAATCAGGAAGTCTCAGACAAGCGTCAAACAGAGGAACCCAGTCGGGCACTGGTGGGTGGGCTTCATAAACACTTCTAACTTTTGCAATTTCTTCGAGAAATATGGATTTAGTTTGCGTGGAATGTCAGCGTTTCTGTCGATCATCCGGCATCTCCAGAGACTGTAAACCAATCAGCAGGAATAAATCATAAGGGATATTCGTTTCGGTCGGGACGTATAAGTAACGAATACTGTGATCAGTTAAGTCAATATCTTTTTTTAGGGTTCTTTGGAGCACATCCCAGAAGAAAATCGCATCTGTACAGTAGATAAAACAGTGCTCTATTGTTTCCGGCTGGTGGCATAAACGACAGTCAATTGACCATGGCACAAAGAAACCGCGTTCCTGGAGCCACCATTTGACTGAAAGCGTTCACGTGTGTAGTTTAAACATGAACGTTTCAGTGCTTGGAGATACAGACATACGTTTTACACGTTTTAGAACGTCCTGTCCTTCATGGTTACCGAACATAGATCTATACAACGGAGCGGGAAAAAAAACTTTCGATCAACGCTTGCGCTAACCGCTTTCTGGGTACTTCAAAAAGATAGTCTAATGAAAAGCGGACTTTTAAAAACAAGAAGGTATCGACTACCTCTTTCCAAAAACCCCAGAGGCCGCTTGGAGCAGAGCCTGTAGTAGAAACGATAAGAAAGGGTAAATGGTGAACCAGTTTTCTTTGAACAGCCATGAGAAGAAACGGGTGGGATAAATTCCTAAAGAAAAACAATCTTGACACCAGCTGGCGCACAAATAAATGTGCCAGGCCCAGGCCACAAGATTCCAAAGGCAGGAATAAATTATCGCGTTTCATGCGTTCCCAAGGAGAACTCCAGATAAATGTAGCGAAAATTCGGTGAAAAGCTTGAATTTTAGAGCGATTACAATGCAGTACTTGCAAAACGTACATAAGTTTGGATATTAAGAAGGTGTTACAGACGGCTGCTTTAGCGAAAATTGACATTTCTCGTGCCCTCCATGCCTGCGATTTACGTCTAATTATAGTTACGGCGGTGCTCCAAAATGGATCGGTAGAACGAGTTTGGTCGAGGGGAACACCAAGCTATCTGAAAGGACAGCGATTCCATGAAATCCCACCAAAGCACTTTGGAGTGGTTGCCCACGCTCCTATCCAGAAACCGTTTGATTTTTCTGCATTCAACCTTGCTCCAGTTAGGTTGCAATACTTCTCCGTTACCTGAAGTGCTTCTTCGACACTCGCCTTACTTGAACAAAATAACGCTACATCATCAGCGTATGCTAGTAGCTTCACCTCTGCGAAGCAAAGATGATAGCCACGAATAGTATCTTTATTAATGATACTACGGCAATAAGGTTCAAGATATAGGGCAAAAAGCAGTGGTGAAAGTGGACAACCTTGTCTTACCGAGGATTTTATAAGGATAGGTTCAGAAAGAGAGTTATTTACAATTAGTCTTGAGGTGCAGTTCTTGTAACATAGCTGAATGCCCTTTATTATCGTGGTGCCTATGTTTGCGTGAGCAAGTAGCCTGAATAAAAAGGAGTGGCTAACTCTATCAAATGCTTTGGATAAGTCTAGTTGAACTATGGCTACTTTATTTTGTTCGTCGGATACTGAATCTATTACGGACCTTGCAACATGTATGTTCGTTTGAATATTTCTTTCACGTATACCGCAAGTTTGATGAGCTCCGATTAGATTGTCTATTATGAGATGTAAGCGTTCATTTAAAACGTTTGCGAAGATCTTATACTCAACATTGCAAAGTGATATAGGCCTGTAAGCCTCGACGTTTTTCAAAGCTAACGTGTCTTCTGTTTTGGGTATAAGCACTGAATGTCCTTCGTAAAAGGTTGGCGGTAGTGTTTGTTGCTCATATGCGGCTTTGAATACATCAAGGAGGAAATGACTCAGCAGGCATGAGAATTTCTTATAGAACTCTGCGCCCAGGCCGTCCGGGCCTGGAGTCTTATCTGGCGGTAGAGCTTTTATCGCAGCTTGTGTTTCTTCCAATGACAGAGGACTTTCAATACTCTCTTTCTCTTGTCTGTTAAAGATGGCACGCATTCTATAAGTTCCTGTATGTCTTCGCTTTCTTTGGTCTCAATACTCTTTCCATAAAGATCATTGTAATGGTATTTGAAAGCTTCTATAATGCTTTGCGTTTCAGTGCGGGCGCTGCCTTTGTGGTCTATTTCGAGTAATTCTTTGATTAGAGCATATCTCCTTTCATCATCAAAGGACCGGCGTCCAGGCGTCTCTCCGAGCAAATACTTCTGCGAGCGCGATCGGATCACCGCGCCTCGATATTTCTCGGTATTGTATCTTTGTAGCTGTGTCTTTGCCATGTTAATCTCCTGAGTATATTCGCCGGGATTGAGGCTTTCAAGCTCAAAAGCTCTGATAGCATCGCGAGCAGGCTTCTTAGCTCTTGCTTTTTCATAAACGTAATGGAGCTTGAGCGTTCAATTGCCCAATTTTTAAATTCTTGCTTGAACATGTCCCATTTACAAAACACGTGTAGGGATGCGTTCTGTTTGACACGGGAAAGGATAGTGGGAATACCATCGGTGAATATTTTGTCGTTTAAGAGTGATGTGTTTAATTTCCACAGGCCCGGTCGATCATGCCCGGTCGATCATCGTCCACTTTCTAGAAGGTTGCATTTTTGCTGAATTCGTTTCGAATCATTGTACTTTTAGTTTCGCATTTAATATTTTGCTGCATATTCAGAACTTATTTATAATACTGTGGCAATATTGATGTGCGCAATAATTTATTATTACTGTATATTTTATTAGCTTTATAACGCGGCTTGTTGATCGTTTTATTTCAAACGTGTTGAAGATACGAATACAATATCATCGAATCAACGGCCTATGTTTCGCACGTTTTGCCGGCCGTGTGCGTTTGAATGCCTCTGTTAACGACCGGCTAACGGTCCAATTTCCCGATTAGTCGTGATGCGTGGAGTTCGCCTTAGTTTCAAATATGCCCGAAAAAGACAGAAGCAACTGTGAGACGTGGAACTACGTCAGATCTCCTCAACAACCAAGATCATGGCACGGGATCCGAAGTAAGTTCGTTTCTTTCTTCGTTAGGGCTAGATTATTTCCTGCGTTCAAAAGGTTTGTTATTGTCTGTAGATCGCTTGCTTTTACCAATATTACTAATTGTGCGCGAATGATGTTATGCGAGGCTGTTTTTCTTCTTTTTTCCCCGATGCAGAGGCTGTGTACTTGCTCAAGGTCCATCAATAGCGGCGAAACTCTTTGGGAGACGGGGGGGGGGGGGGTTGATTGAGTGCCTCCCTCCGCCGTATTGTTTACTGGTAAACTAGAATGTTTAGAAGAGCGCGGTGCCCCTCCATCGCCGACGCCACTCACCGTGCTTGCGTGCGGAAAGCTGGACCCGACAAAAAGCAGCGATTGATTTATTGAGCAAGCCTGTAGCTTCCTCCGCCCAGTGGTCTGCAAACGACTTCATTTTCGCGATTAGTAATCAGAAAAGAATTGCCTAAAATTGGTGCTGCGATGAATTCGCCCCATAGTGATTAATGCATAGCATACCACTTCCGATCGCAAATATTTGTGCCCGCGAAATAATTTTTGACGCCGGCACTTATTCCTCGCGAAATGTCGCTGTACACGTGTTTCGTATGATCCAACGCGCGTGCAACGAATTTCAGACCTCCAGAAACATTCAGGCTGCTTCAAATGGTGAAGCATTTATTCCCTTCCTACTGGTGTTTTTTAGAGGCTATCAAGTATTAATTACAAGCTTCTGGGAAAATTTACAAGCATGTCCTGAATTAAGGTAGTGCCTGTCCAGTTTTTGGTATCTATATTTTGTTCAGTACAAGTATATAGTGTTAGACATACCTCACCCAATCTCTGTTTTTTTCGTTTGGTACTGCCTTTAGCGAATGGTGTAAGTTGTAATGGTTTTTAGTTGTTGCGTGATTCTAGTAAGGTGGTGAGCTGGTACTAATTGAACACCTTGAAAAATAGTTCGCAAAATGTCAAGAAGATAAGGAGAGTAACACGTAGACGTCATGCAAGCGCAGACTGAACTCGCATAAATCGGAGAAGGAAGAAATTAAGAATGCGGACGGAGCTCGAGCACAGGCCCAAGTGGAACGCGCTGATTTACCTGTTAGCAAGAGCAGATTTAAAAAAACATAATTTCCATGTCAGTTAAGGTAACAGATGAATGGCTAATACATAAAAAAAGCTCAATCTCTCTCTAAAAACTACGATGGATTGTCACCTACCTATGCACTGTTTACACTGCTCGTCTATGTCATCCTTAGGAAAAACGTGAGTAATTAGCAGATACTATAAAAACATACAAGATAATTATTTTAGGCCTTTATTATTCGTAGTACGGGCGACGAATGTGTCCGCACATCCGTCTTTTAGCTGAGCTGCCGAGGAAATCGTTTTTACAGTCTTATGCATATGGGTGAATTAGCACATTCCACTTGGACCTGTTCAAACTTTTGCTAAAGCTCCTTCCGCATTCTTTATTTTCTTTCTTTTCTTATTTATCTGTGTTTGGAGTCTGCACTCGTATGTAGTGTATGTATTCCTCTCCTTTATTCCTTGCTTTTTTTGTGTGCTATTTTTTAAGATGTTCAATCAGAATGAACTCACCACCTTACTACATGGGAAGGCTGCTGAGTGTCTGCAAAACAATCTACCTGACATCTTTGCCTCACGCCCCGGTTCCTGAAGCTCACATTCTCCGAGCACAGCCTTTCTGATTTCTCTCATCCTCTTACTTCTTTTCTTTTGTGTTCAATAGATCGAGTTGCGAATCTGGACGAGTCTGGGTCCTACATGTTCCTATGCCTTTCCAAATTAGACATTGGCATTCACTTTCGCCATCCTGATGTGAGTGTCCTGAGGCGACACAGAATGGCAGTCTCCTCTGCTGAAGTCCTGGCTTCATGGAAGACTGCCAAGGCTGTTCATGGTAAGGTGCTTATATATTGAGCAATATAATAGCAACTTATTGCCGCTAGGATTGTTTTTAACACAGACTGTATTTATGGGGTGGCCTATAGCGATTCTGATGCCACGCACGTGGAATGAAAGCCTGTAGAGGAATGGCGCATTTCATTCGTAAGCAGAATGCTGAGTTTACAACAGAAGTGTGTTGTGTTGCCTTGCATTGGGGGATCGGTGGCCGACGGCGCTAGCACACACCAGCTTGGAGCACATGGAGCCAAAGCTTGCGCTGCAATACCCAGGGACCCTGGGTTCAATCCCCACCCCTGTTCATTTCGATCTGGATGAGCATTGTACCGGCATGCGGTCGTATATCACTACAGCGTGGTGCAGGTTGAAGAACCCAGGCTAGCAGTCATACTGCACTGGCTAAATTGCTCATCTACAGCGAGCGACGCATCGCAACTTTGAAATGGCTGACCTACTACATGCTGTAGACATATCCACAGAATCTGAACAGAAGTGTGTCACTACTTGCATACAGTCTTGCTGTGCGTGTTGTGTTTGTATTTTGTATTTGTTTATATAGTGTTCCCAATAATAGCTGAAGCCTTCCCATTGGTGCGCTTGTTAGTAACAACACACAAACACGAACAAACGGCGAGAGTGGTGAACAGTGCCACTCTTGCCGCTTGCCACCGCGCCCATTGGTTTTTGGAGAGATTTTGGTCTCTGTGGTATTTGGTCATATATCGCACATGGACACAACCAGGGCGCTGTACCTACAATTCAACACTCGCAAGACTGGCGTGAATACACCCCGTAGGTGGTCGCACTTTCAGAGTCATTTTAATGTTGCATAAATGATAGAATGGATGCTTGGGCGAGTTGGTGAGCCATATTCTACGGTGACAGCGCAGAGAAACAATCGCTCACCAGATACTCAGGAAGACAAGCACACGCGCTGAACTTACAACTCATGTATTCGACTACTCCGTTCCTCTCTTCAATGCCTGGGTTGACTTTCCAGAACGTGATAAGCAGAAAAAAATAGCACGAAATACAAGGAAAAAAGCGAAGAAAGAAAAAGAAAAAACGAAAATAGGAGCAATGTGACGTGTTGGGCTAGTTGGTTTGAGGTGAACATCTTGGGGAGAAACAGCGGCAAAGAAACTTGGACAAGAGTAAAGGAACAACCACGACAGGATGGCGCTGAACTAACAACTGTTGTTTATTACACAAAATTGGAAGAAGGAAAACAAGAAGCATCTTAATCAGATAAAAATATATAGACACACACAAACGTGCCAACCAAGCAGCATATTATGTAGCGATAGGCCCAATCAGTGTCTACGTAATGCCCGTCATAGTCGATCGCAGGTACCCGAACTCTTTGTTATATAACGCCACTGACGGTTCGCTGACGCATCTCCCGCCAAGTTCTGAAATAAGAAAGGCCTCGATAATTTCCATTGTCACCCTGACTCTATGTCTGTCCAAAACAGTGGCTTCACTAAAATTAGGCTGGCACATGCAGTCCCTGCAGTGCAAAGGTAGCAACCCCCCCGACCATAGCCCTCAGTGAATACGAATGCTCCCTGAGTCTATCATTTAGGCAGCGGCCCGTCTTCCTAACGTACACCTTGCCACAAGACGAGGGGATGTTATAGACCACGCCAGACACACAGGCCACAAACGGCACTGGGTGTTTTTTGGTGCATTTGTTTTTTAATCGCTTTTCGGCAATAGCACCCACCTTAGCACATATCTGACCCATTTTTGTGGGGCAGAGAACACAACCGGGACGCCATAGCGACCTCCGACTTGTTTCAGGTTATGGGAAACCTGATAAAGATAGGGGACGACCACCATTCTTTTTTTGTCGAATTTAGTCTTCCTCTCCCTCCCTTTAGCTTTTTTCAACAGGGAGCTAGCCACCTCGGTCAAAAGGGCTGGTGGAAATCCTGAAAGTTTTAGTCTGTTAACCTGGCCGTTGAAGCTTTCCTTCATCAAGTGGACGCAGGACGTTTTTCTCGGGTCTGCCCTAAAAAAGTCCTGCGTCCACTTGATGAAGGAAAGCTTCAACGACCAGGTTAACAGACTAAAACTTTCAGGATTTCCACCAGCCCTTTTGACCGAGGTGGCTAGCTCCCTGTTGAAAAAAGCTAAAGGGAGGGAGAGGTGGTCGTCCCCTATCTTCATCAGGTTTCTCATAACCTGAAACAAGTCGGAGGTCGCTATGGCGTCCCGGTTGTGTTCTCTGCCCCCCAAAAAATGGGTCAGATATGTGCTAAGGTGGGTGCTATTGCCGAAAAGCGGTTAAAAAACAAATGCAGAAAAAAACACCCAGTGCCGTTTGTGGCCTGTGTGTCTGGCGTGGTCTATAAGATCCCCTTGTCTTGTGGCAAGGTGTACGTTGGACAGACGGGCCGCTGCCTAAATGATAGACTCAGGGAGCATTCGTACTCACTGAGGCCTACGGTCGGGGGGTTGCTACCTTTGCACTGCAGGGACTGCATGTGCCAGCCTAATTTTAGTGAAGCCACTGTTTTGAACCGACATAGAGACAGGGTGACAAGGAAAATTATCGATGCCTTTTTTATTTCAGAACTTGGCGGGAGATGCGTCAGCGAACTGTCAGTGGCGTTATCTGACAAAGAGTTCGGGTACCTGCGATCGACTATGACGGGCATTACGTAGACACTGATTGGGCTTATCGCTACATAATATGCTGCTTGGTTGGCACGTTTGTGTGTGTCTATATATTTTTATCTGATTAAGATGCTTCTTGTTTTCCTTCTTCCAATTTTGTGTAATAAACAACAGTTGTTAGTTCAGCGCCGTCCTGTCGTGTTTGTTCCTTTACTCTTGTCAGGTGTTTCTTTGCCGCTGTTTCTCCCCAAGGTGTTCACGAAAATAGGAAGCCCTTACAAGTCATCCCTCTCCCTCACTGCTATCCTGAAGATAGAAATTCGAGCTTTTTGGTCGACAGCACTATAGAAGGACTACTTACACACTTGTTCTTCAGATGCTCTATTCTTTGCGCTTCCATTATTTCTCTTGTCAATGGGTCTCGACTAACAATTTTCAAAATGTGCCACACAACCACAATCCGGACAGTGGGTTCCCAAGTTTCCAGCGGCGACTCGGTGTGCGTTATAAAAATGCTTCTTTAAACGATGATTCAAACACCTGCCAGTCTGGTCTACATAAGTAGCGTAGTAAGGAGTATGTAGGCCAGACTGGCAGGTGTTTGAATGATCGTTTAAGGAAGCATTTTTATAATACCCACCGAGTCGTCGCTGGACATTTGAGAATCTACTGTCAGGATTGTGGTTGCGTAGCACATATTGAAAATTGTTCCGTAATAGGAAGGATTTGAGACCCACTGACAAGAAAAATAATGAAACCGCGAAGAATAGGGCATCTGAAGGACAAGTGTGTAAGTAGTCCTTCTATAGTGCTGTCGACCAAAGAGCTCCAATTTCTATCTAAACGATAGCGGTGAGGGAGAGGGATGAATTGTAAGGGTTTGTTAAAGTGCCAGGTGAACGTTTTAAGGACACACACACAAAGACGAACACACTTTAACAAACTTTAAAAAGCATGAACCAACTAGCTCAGCTTCAAGCCGTCACAATGTAAGGGTTTGCTTTTTCGTTTTTTTCTTTTGTCTTTTCCTTTTCATTTGTCTTGTCTTTCGGTTTTTTTCTTGTATTTTTTGCTATTTCTTCTGCTTATCACGTTCTGGAAGGTCAATCCAGACGAAGTGAAGAATGAAGTAGTCAAATACACAAGAGTTATAAGTTCAGCGCGTGTGCTTGTCTTTCTGAGTATCTGGTGTGTAATTCTTTCCCTGCACTGTCACCGTAAATATACAAAAAATGAATAATGACATTAGCATACTTGTGGTGCCAAACCCTGTCACACTTGTTCCGAACTCTGATCTCCATGAGATCACAATACCATCGTTTCTGTTGTAGTGGCGCGGCATACTCTATACTTGTTTTGCTTCAGTCTTTGTAAGGGGGACGCTGTAATCCGATTCTACTCATCTATGGTGAACTAGATAGCACCATATTTGCAGAGCTAGTCTTCGGTTTTTGAAGTTCCATCGAAATATACTTCAGCTTTTAAGTTATTTGTTATTTGGCATATAAATTTACAAGCTTATCTAGATTGAAGGCAGCAAATATCTTGCCAGCACTCATTGTACGCGTTTGAAGTATATTGCGTTAACATAATTGACCCAAACTCTGATTTTTATTTGTCAGTACCTTTAGCGAGTTGTGCATGCTAGTATTGCTTTTGTTTGTTTGTTTCACATAATCTACAGCACATTTTTCCCCTTTCTACTCAGTGCAGCCCTCGCCGAACAGAAGCTAGCATCGACTAGGCCGAGGATAGGTCCATGGCAGTCTGCAAAGGTTGTTGATGGTAAGCTGCCTTATATATACAGCTGTGCAAGAGCAGCTTGTCCTGGTGACAATTTGAAACACATTTTTATGTTTTAGAAAGTGAAATTTGCATGGGCATACTTGCAATGTGAAACCTTACCAAGCCTGTTCTGAACTTTCATCCTTTTGAGATTTCAATACAGCCGTTTGTGCTGCTCACACACTGGCTACTTCGGCCAGGTAGAGACTTGATCCATATGAAGGTAAACAGGTGAGTATCAACTGCTCAGTGCTGTCCGTGGTGACGTTCTCTCGTTATCAGACGACTTACCACACTTGTTTGGCAAGGTATTTGAAAAGGAGAGCAAGTCAGCTGCTGCATGGTGCTCCCAGTACTGGGCAGTCGACGTTTGCTTGTTCACCTTCGTATAGATCACGACTGTACTTCAAGCTCGGCAAGTGTGACACTTATCTGATTCGGCCTAGCAGTGGTGTGCTGAGCGGTATCTGTAGAGCTAGTTGACTTGTGTACACACAGTGGCTGTGTGGTATAAAACACACCCAATTAGGGAACTTTAATGCAATCTTGTGCAGTCCCATTGATGCTATGATTATAATTACACACCTTTTCATGGCGCAAAACAACAAAAAAGAAACGCGATGTAATCATTTTTTTAGACTGCCTGCGCGACCTTCAAGCTTGTCTTTGTACGTTCTCCGTGGTGAAATGCCCTCTATAAGCAAAATTTAGAGAATCCTTGAGCTATATGCTGCAAGGTGTGAAAGCAGTTGTCCGGCCGCATTCTCCCCTCTTTTGTATACTGCGCGAATGCAGACGGACGCGCACTTTGGATGCTTTGAACTTAAAGGCCCCACATAATGCTCACGGCTTAATAAGCATAAATTATTGTGAAGTGTTTGCGGATTTGGCTTTTAAATGTCATGCACATGGGAAGCACAATGGTGGTGTAACGTATGCCGAAATTGTAATGGTGCACATTAAGGTTATACAGGGTATATTCAGCGAAATGCGGGCCAAATCTTTTGTGCCAAAACTATACATCCCACAAAAACAAAGTCTTGTGTTGTTTTGGTCCTGGGCCAGGGGCCTATTTAGAAAAATGATTACAAAACAATGTAGTTAATAATGTGTATGTCTGCTGATTATTGTCTTTTTTCTTCCAATTACAGCATACACGGATGGTATCTCCAAGGAGAAGGGGTGGGATTATGTAGAGAAGTTAGTGCTTTTTTCTATGAGTACGAAGCTTTCCGAAGTAAGGTCAGAATGGCCAAAGGGCCACCAAGTTTCACCTGGTCCTGAGCAGCCACGATAATGAACACAGAATTCAGAAGAATAGTAATACGAAAGACTTACGCAGACAGCCACACTTTTTGAGTTCTCAATGACATTTGATTATGATCACAAATATTCCTGCTTTGCTCAAGGTCGCCTAGTTTACAGACCATATTGGTGATCTTTAGCGCAGCAGGAATATTTTTGACCAGAATTAAACGTTATTGTTAATTGACCAAGTGTGGCTGTCTGTGTACTCCTTCGTGTCTTTATTCTTTTTACTTGTGTGTTCATTATTTCATTTTTTTTCTCATGATTTAGTCCTTCGTGTTTTTGTTTTTGTGACTTATTTGGTCATTTTTTTCCTTCTTGAGGGTTTAGTTAAAGATATGATGCCCTCTTCATTTTCTAGTCTGGGAAACAGACGTGACCTCGTCGTGTTCAAGGAGCAGTAATGACCTTTTCATCTTGTATTGCCTCTGGTGAACAATGGTGTCTGTGTGTGTGTGCAACATACGTGGTCAGAAGGGATGATTTGGGGACCGAACGGTAAAACAAGGCCAGCAAGGAGCGACTGGGGGACTTTAAAAATCACACGGTGCAAGGAAGGACTTCAACGACAAGGCTAGCAAGCAAGCCCATGTTAAAACTGCTGTGCTCGGCCAGAGAGGTGAATCAGGACTGTGACTCTGTGAGTGAGAATCAACGACTCTGGAACTTTCGTGTAGTTTACAGCTTAATTGTTGCCTCCCGTTTGTTTTATTTTATAGGTGTCCGTGTGCTGTTACATTTTTAATTTTAATGGCTGTCCGTGTGATATTACAGTTTTGTTTCTTATCATTTTTTTTTGAATGGGGGAAGTGCTAGTTTTGAGTTTTGGCGCTTTTATGTATAAAACTTTTTTTTTCCAAACCATATTCCCTGTCTGTTCCCTCGACAACCAATCCCACCAAAGGGCTGCGACTTTCCGACATCGAATGATATGTTAAAATGTTTTCTAACTAATGATTGCCTGCATTCTATCTTTGTAGCATACATATTTGTCGGAATGACAAATTCCAAACCAGGCCAATAAAGATTGGTCTGTGCCCCATTCTGTAGATACATCTATGTAAATACATGTTTGGCAGTGTGGGATAGCAGTAAATTGTATAGTGTGTGGATATTCGTAAAAATGCAAAATACGATGCCAAGTCTGGACCTGGAAAGTATAGTACCTGCCCCATGGCAATAATTTTCATGTGATGCTAGTAGGAGCATCACATGGAAATTGCTTTATATGGGGTGGGTACCATATTTGACAGGCCACAACATGGGATCATATAAAGCAGTCTATATATTGTATATCAGGAATTGGGCAGATATGGGTATATAAGGAATTGTGCAGATATCACTTTATCCATCCAGATACGGCCTTATTGTGCATATCTGCCCAATTCCTTATGTATTCATATTTGTACTTTTTAATAAAAGTCCAGATATGACATTTTTGTAAGGGTAGGCATGTCACTCTATTAAACTATTTCTATTATTTTCCGGTGTTGCTTGATACGGTTTAATATACGGTTAGACCCACTCTGGTGAAGATCTACGGATTGGCCAGATACGGTTCAGCTTCCGCTTCGACCAATTACGGTTGGGTTTCCGGACTGGTTATTTCTGGTTCATTTAACGGTTTCTAGAAATCCGGTTTGCTTATGGGCCCATATGACGGATTGAAATTCCGGATTCATTCCGGTTTGTTTTTGAACCGTTTTTTTTTTGGTAGGGGAGCGTATTTCCGCAGGCTACGCCGCATCTTTCCAGGGTACAGCTGAACGGCGAGAAAAGTAAGGCGCTGCAGTTTGGATTATTTTCGGTCGACTTCGTGAGTATTACCTTTGTTTCGACTTTACGTGTGTGTTGGGGTATCGTTTTCGAAAAATGGCGTAGCAACCCTGGCCTGGGAAGAAATCTTTGACCAGGCGAGGAGTCAAGTAAAATGGACAATTGGGCGAGTTAGTAAGAGTTCATTATAACTTACAGCGCGACTAGGACAAGGACAGACAGAGGAGAAACACAGGACAAGCGCTGAACTAGCAACTGATTAGGGGGATCGGTGGCCGAGTGGGCTAGCGCACACCAGCTCGGAGCAAGTGGAGCGAAAGCTCGCGCTGCAGAACCCAGGGATCCTGGGTTCAATCCCCACCCCTGCCTGTTTCGATCTGGATGAGCATCGTTCCGGCGTGCGGTCGTGTATCACTACTGCGTGGTGCACGTTAAAGACCCCAGGCTAGCGGTCGTACTGCACTGGCTAAATTGCTCATCTACAGCGAGTGACTCGTCGCAACTTTAAATGGCTGACACACTACACGCTGTATAAATATCCCCACAACCGAATTTTTTTTTTAGCAACTGATTCTATTCAAAAGAAAATACATATGATGCCGCTGCTGCTCGTGCCGGCATGCCCACTCCGTGGCCCTGGCGCTTCTTCTTTCACTCAACACGAAACCGGCCAAGTTATCCGAGATCCAAAAAGCCGATCTTCCTCAAAGTCACTGTGGGCTGGCTCACACACAAGGATCCGTTTTGTGTTATGCGGTAAGTCTCCATCATTTCTCGGGGTAGGTTGTGGTTGTGTCGGAACATCACTGTCGTGTTGTTAAAAAGGTGTTGGCATCCGCAATCCCGACAATGCATTGCGAGATGTGTGTGAGCGGTTTCTTTCATAGAACTGTGGTGTTCTCGTAGTCTTATGTTGAGGCAACGCTCAGTCTGTGCCTATGTAGGCACCCCCGCAGGAAAACGGAATCTTGTAGACCACGCCTTCTATGCAGGCGACAAACTGCATTCCGTGCTTGATGCTGCAGCCGCTCTGAGACGTAGGATCGTCATTTCTCGCGCGTTTGTTGACTGCGGAGCACACAGAGTTGAGCTTGTGGCGGGCGGAAAAAACAACATTCAGATTGTAGCTCGAGGCGACTTTCTTGAGTCCGTGGGAAAGGCGGTGGATGTACGGTATGACTGAAGTTTTCTTTTTCTCTTTTTGCTTGAGGTCACGTTGCTCGATCTCTGGATCTGTTTTAAGGTGTTTCACGATGTTTTCGCAAGCTGAAGAAATGACCGAATTAGGATGCCCCGAATCCTTGAGCCGTTGAATTTGGGACATGAAGCTGGAACTCAATTTGTGGATGCATGTGCTTGTTAAAGCAGTCCTCATGGCAGGAAAATGCACTAGATCCTCCACGTGCCCCCAGGATTTACAAGCCATTTGCGGGTGGATGGTTCCGTCACCGAGGCACTCCAGCAGGCTGTGCCGCATTTTGTGTTCGGAGTGGTGGCAGCAGGTCCGGTTTTTTAAGGACTGCCTTCGTATCGCTTGTTCCCGGGGGCTTAGTCATCCTCAAGCATCCCGCCTTTTTAAAGAATGGTCAAGGACCACTGCCCAGGTTACTGAGTTTCTTTGGACCCAGGTGCGCCTCACACTGCCTCCCAAGAAGAGGACTACGGCCAAAGAAGGTAACGTTGTCATCCTCGGGGATCTTCATGTCCCAGACACTCACTTAACGATTTAAAAAAAAAAGGACCCAAGTTCTGCCTCGAGCCCATGCTCAGAAGAGTAGACGAGTTGGTCATGTCGAGATCCATCTCGCGAGCAGTACCGGAAGAGGACAGACCAAGGTGCGTTGCCGATTGTGTGGACCTCTTGTGGAGATCCGAAGGAGGCTGCCGAAGAACCAAAGGCCTCGAACCCGTGATTGACTTTCTCGCGTCCAAGAGCACCCTTAGTGAAAAGTCGTTCAAAGTTAGTATACTAAAAGTGCACTGAAGTATACTAAAAGTATACTTTCAGTGTGATCTTTGTACTGAATGTATACTTTAAGTGTACTTAAAGTGTACTTCCAGTAAAAGTGGTGGTGGACTGAAAGTATACTCGTCCGTACAAAACTAGCACATGTAGTAGAATTGTAGTGCCCGCGGTAAAAAGAAGTTCAAAATCAGTATACAGGAAGTGCACTTAAGTATACTAAAGATCTACTTTTAGTGCTTGCGGTCGGCGTACTGAAATTATAGTAACGGGTATATATATATATATATATATGGTGCGATATTGAAAGATCAACACATTAAAAATGTGATAGATAGCCCGATTCCGTTTTCACAGGATATTTGTAGCCTCGGCGGACATTAGATGAGTAAACAAACGTCACAGCACGTTGTCTAATTAACTTTTTTAATTGACAGTGTAATTGACCATGATGAATTTTCAATTTTAAAAAGGCTATGAATAAACTCTCGCCCAACCGAAACAATTTGCGAAAAGGCGACGAGTTTTGGGTTATTCATAGCTCAAAGTCTGCCTTCCGTCGCCTGATCAAAAAACAGCGCGCTGGACAGAGCGCAGGATGTTATGCATACGTAGTCGCTTCAGACGCACCGTTTGAAGTACGATGCTGGAGCATCCACCAAAGGCACGCTGTCAAAAGTGTGCAAGCTTGTTCGTGCTGAATCCGACAGCACTTTATAAGGGTTGTAACTTCACTAGAAAATAAATAATGCACGGAACTCCAATATGAGAAGTTCTCACTAATACAAACACACATGCCATTAGCGACATGCCATGTCAAAACCGCTAATTCACTCTCTATTTTCCCCGCCCCTGCCGCGCGTGGTTCTTGAATCGGGGGAAGAAAGTGCAAAATTTTATAAATAAATATCTCAAAGCCCAAGCTTGCTGTTTCGTGAATAGTTTTGATTGGGTTACGCTCTAATAATGACTGCCTCTAAAACAGCAATAGAAAAAAGGTAATTTACGGATTTCAGTTAATTAATAAAAAAAGTGAAAGCCGTTTACAACTCCCTGTAACGCCGAATTGGAGCGCAGCTCTTGAGGAGGAGGAAGGAAGGGTAATCAGGGGAGCGTACACCCCTCCTCCTCCTCCTCCCCCTCCTCCCCCGAGGTCACGTGACCCGGGGGGGGTCACGTGACCTTGGGGGGTCACGTGACCTTGGGATGACCTTGGTTACGCCGACGCCGACGGCGACGGCGACGCCGCTCAAGCCGGAAACGGGCGCCTAAGAGCTGCGCTCTAAAATGTTGCCACGGTTATCCACCCATGTAATGTCCGCTGAGTCGCACGACACACTGAAGACTGCATCAACGTGGCAGAAAGCCCCTTTTTTTCTAAAAACCTGTTTATTAAAAAATATCACCGGGTATACAGCCGACATAATGTGACAAAGGGATGCTTCATTTCTCATTTCATTGCAGACCACGTGGTATAAAATTTCCCCGGCGAAACGACCGACACTGGCACTGTCAGAGCATACTTACGTCGCAAATGCAGCATGGACTATAGCCCTAAAAAAGCACAAATAGAAAAGTTAGATACATTGTGTACGCCACGGAAAGTAGCGTTATCTAACTTGTCAATAATTATTGTAGCTAGTCATTTCTACTATATTTATCAACTGAAAAGTCTACTTTTATTGCAAAGATAACTTTTATTTTCCCTGAACTGTATTTGTTACCTTTATTGAAGAATAAAAGTTTACTGTAAAAAACTGTCAGCACTATTCGGAAGCTAGACGATCGAGGGCAATTGCACCAAGTGTTTGATGCTGCTGATGCAAAAGCATGCACATGTCTTCGTTTTCAAAGTGCACCGCCACTTGCGTGCTGCCTCATAGGCTAGTAGACAAATAACGTTTGCAGGATGATCCAGTGTTTTTGTAATGCAGGACTCAGCTCACTATACGCTGTTTCAGATATCTGCATCCACAGCAAGCAAAAGGACAGGAGGCAAAGGAAACCACGGCTAATAACGGGGACATAAGGTGCTCCACCTTGCATAGTCACATGCAGCGCAAATCAACTTCTGAACCCCATAAGCGAAGTGAATGGTGTTATTAATGGAAGCTCGCTCTGAAATTGGCTGGAGAAATCGGCGCCTTCATGCGACAACCTCAAGCTTTCACCGAAAGTGTTTCATTGTGTAGATTTATCTTGCAAAACTCTACGACATCTCAATCCATGTGGAAAGAGCTTGACAATTGCAACAACGAACACGCCAACACAGTGGATCGAGAGTTCCACGCTGTAAAAAGACGACGTAAATTTTACGTCTTTCCCTCACCCAAAAAATCCTGCACGCTCATTGTTTCAAAATACGAGGTTGCCCTCATTATTTATTTGTCGCGAGAGCCGAGCCTTCCAGAAAAGCCGAAATCCAAGGAGTGCAAGCATGCGCAGATGAATCAGAATAGCGTTGGCGACGAAGGAGAAATTGCTTGATATAGTTTCGGTTTTACACTGAAAAAAACCCAAAGTTTAGATAAAACCTAAGATTGACTAAATTTTTGATAATTGTTTACAAAATTGATATAGTGACATTATTATCATTAATATATATTGATTTGCTTAGTTTTGTCTTCAAAAAAACAAAGCGCAAAAAAAAGAGACTTTTGAAAACTGCGCATGACCATCGCTATTGCAATCAGCTTCCGTTCGGCCGCCATTTCCCGTTAGGGTTTCGGAGGCTTCGAGCATCGCTTCCTTTTTACGTTTTAGCCGTTTTAGCGGATATTTTAGATCTCTTATTTACGAATACCGTGTTCAAGAATAGCAAGCGATTACTGAGAACTGGGAGACGCTGCGTCTTACCAACGCAAGTAAGTGGCGGACAGTCATGGCCGACTGGTGCAAGCCCCGGTGAGGAAGTTTCGTTTGTTTCTGCGTAGTGCGCCGCTGTTTCAAACTTTGTCGTGTACCGTGTGTTTGCTAAGCTATGCTTGATTCTAACTATGCTCTACCCGGTGTTATTTCGTCATTTGCAAAAGAGCATATCTTCAAAATGTATGGCTGTCTCCGCAGAGTGAGAAAGATTCGCGTGCGGCGGAACCGAGGGCCAGCCGAGGGCCTGTTGGTGGCGCCGTCCTAGGACGCTCGCCCGACGACGCTTTTGCGGAGCGTTCTAGTGCAGTCTGACGGCAGATCAAGCAATCACAGGTCATGCTAGTTCTGACATGTGGTCCCAACAGCGTCTCGCCAACGATTTGTTTCATAAAGCGGGCAGCGAGAAAAACGTTACAAGAGCGAGCAGCATGATTTCTTGCCTGTGCTGATGCCTGTGCCGTAGAGACGCGCGGTCTCTTTGCGTATGCCGAAGCGGAACGCTTTCCAAGTTTACGATTGTGTGATGTAAATAAAGTGAGTTTGGATGTCACGTTTTTTAGTGGCGGCGAAAGCCGCTAGAAAAAGCAGAGCAGTTAGAGAAAGCAAAAACGTGAAAAAATGCGAAAAGGACCTGAATAACCGACGGAGTTGAAAGACTACCAACGTACCAACTCGCCCAGTTAGTCTTTGTCAAAGAATAATAGCCAGTAGCAATAATTTAAATATATGCCAACTTTTAATTGGTTACGAATTCGTAATTGATGCAGTACAGCCCTACGCTGCTCTAGTGCTTTTATGATATCAGGTAATGTGTAAATGTATAGGATAGTTCATAGCAACCATTTATGTACGACCCATTATATTGAATCTTTCCTCTAAAAGCTCGAAGTTATATAAAAAAAGTTCAAATCATAAATTAAGCCGCAACACTGAATGTGTAATAGCATGTGACTTGTATGTACGTTCTCAGCAAAAGAAAAGAATGCATTCAAAAAGGGCCGATCATTTTGTTTCCTCTGTGTTAGAGCTTCTCTCAGGTACACGCAAAATGTGAGTGTCTACGTCTAAAAGAGTAGAATTGACGTTTCCCGCAGGGCTGCAGGCCTGACTCAGTTTGGCTAGCAGGTTGCAACCTATGGGAACCTGCAGGGAATTGCATCACAAGAGTAAAAGTGACGTCCGCCCACTGATCTCTATTTTGGGTGGCTGAATGGTGCATCGAGCAGACAGGTATGAAGCCACCGGAAGTAAGCGGCCTGTCCTGATAGCGAGCGCTTGACAGGCTTTTGAATTCTCCCGAGTGCTGGTTCGAATAACGTTCAAGCGCTGGGTTTTTTCTTGTCATCCCAAGAGAGCCTGCTTGTTGCGGAGTAACAGTGCATGTGGACACCAGAAGTCTCCTGGGAAACCATTCGATGTGAAAATTTTGAGATTCCATTTTATCAAAAAGTGCATATGTCCCACGTTCAAATGTCTTATTCTTGGGATTTCATCCAGAACTAATCTCTGCAGCGCACTGGCACATGCGGTGAAGCGCACTGAACAAAGCAAATCCATCGCAATGGTGACTTTGCGAGTGCTTTGAAAGGTTTGAATGGTATAAACTACTTTATTTTTGCGAGCTCAATATTTCATACATTTTATGAAGTGTTAGTGTTGGGAATACTTTGCAGGTACAAAATTTCGCAATCAAGAGTAATGTTCAATGCATTCGTATCCATGGGGTTACTTTTTTGCAGGACCAATTTTAAGCAATTTCGATGAACTCGCTAAAAACTAAGCCTTCGCAAAAATTAAGTTGTTTACAGTTGTACAATTAATCTTGAAACCAATATCGAATACCGTATATACTAAACTTCTAAAATAAAATGTTAATATTAGTACAGCCCTGAAAATGGCCATTCTCGAATGTTTTCATTGTGGCCTTCATTAATCCATATGTGCTTAAAATGTAGCAGCTGCAACCTTGAATCTGGAAAAGGCTATTGTTTGTCACACATTTTCTTTATGGTGCCTAGGATTTTAGGTAATAAATGTTGTGCCCTGCAATAAACACTATCACCTGTAACATAGCCCTGGCCATGCAAAGAAGGCACTCCACCAATGTCTGACATATCAGGCTTTCAAAAATGCTATTGTCCGATTTTCCTCACCATTCTGTCAGGATGAAGTGGTTACTATCTTGCCTTCCTCACATAGTGGTCCTTTGAGCGAGTTATGTGATGTTATATCACAGGGTGGCATAGGGTAATTTTCTCTTCTCTTTTTACGCAGGATGTAATGGCACACCATCATCACAAAGGAGAGTGTACAGTGAGGCAGGCTCGGAAACTTGAATAAAGTGATAGTAGGATTTCAATTTCTGTCTTATCAATTATGTGAAGAACACTGATCATAATGTTTGTATGCTACACATACATACTTTCAGTTGAAAAAGGCAATGCATCTTTTCTTTATGGGTTTTCTCACACAGTTTCAGAAGACGCTGGTGCGTCATTTTCATGAGGAATGTTTGGAAATAGAGCTGCCAATGATGTCCTCGTAATTTTCACGTACATAGCCGCAAATCAAAATGACAACTCTCCTATTCAATGTTGGAAAACCGCAGTACATTATTTTCACGAGGGAAGATTTGAAAATGATTCAGTTGTCATTTTCACGTCTATACTCGCAACTTAAAAACGCGGTGCCTCTTCTTTTTTTTTTTTTTGGCAACCTTTCCCACATAATTTCATAACATGATTGTACGTTATTTTGACGAGAAATGTTTGGAAATATAGCTGCCAAGACGTTCCTCGGAAATTTTCTGACTCATGTTTAAGAGTGCATCTCCCGATTATGGCGCCTCTGCATTATCATCAATTAAGTGTTGTCAACGGTGTTTCTTAACATTTCACGAGAATGGAGCTATGTGTCATGAAATTTCACAAGTTGGAATCCGAGCCGTTCAAAGATACACTTTTAAAAAGTCATCTTTTTAAATGCAGGCGCCGATTTTTCTGGCCAATTTTAGACCGTTCTTTCCATTCAAAACGCCCGACATACACGGCGTCCCAGATAACTTGCACCATACTTAAAAAACACCGGAGCGCTCTGCTGGAGTGAAATCAACTGTCATTAGCAACCGTCTTGCGAAAGTGCACAGATTTTGTTAATGCGCCTGGTTATCTAAATAACTAAGATTAATCAGCTAACCTTTCAATATTATTTTAAGGGCCAAGATGTCAATTGTAAAGTTGCAGGGCGCATTGAGAAGCACCCATTTAAAGTGTTTGCAACATAATACGCTTTCGTGCTTTTTTCCAGCCTTCAAAGAATGCACATTCGCGGCGCGCCCGCGCGCCGTGATTGGGGAAGCGAGTTGTCACGCCGTATTTTTTGTATTTCGCGGGCGTTTTTTGAAGGCTAGGAAAAAGGAGCATGCAAAGTGCACCTTGTTGAAAATAGTTTAATGGGGTGTTTTTTAATGCGCTCTACAACTTTCCAATGCACACCTCGGCTTTTAAACGAAGTTTTCAAAAGTTAGCTTGTTAGTCTTAATTAAATAACTAAGCGCACTAAACAAATTGCGTGCACTTTCGCAAGAGACTTGCTAACAGCGTACAGTTGGTTTCACTCCCGCAGAACGCCCCGTTTTTTTTTTAAAGTTTGGTGCAAGTTATCTGGGACACCCCGTATATATTTACTGGTAGTGTACATTCAGTACACTAAAAGCATACATGTAGTGTACTAAATGTATACTTATATTAGGCTAAATGTACACTCGAGGTGCACTTATGCTACACTACATATGTACTTGAGATGTACTAAATGTATACTATTTTGTTTCATAAAAGTGTGAAACTAGTATGATTTCAGTACATACCCTAAGTTCACTTTTAGTATACATTGAGTATACTGATCTTGAACGACTTTTAATCAAGGGCATGAGCATAATGTTGTCCGACAAAGAAGGGTGCTTTGTCATCATGCCCGACGGCACGTTCTCCGAAAAAGCGACAACAGCCGTACTAAAAACTTCAGAGCGGTCTCCGATCGTCCCGCCAAGCTGAAGGAATGCGCCATCAAATTTCTTCGCCAACTGAGCCTGACCAGTATTGCTGCAGGAGCGAAGAAGGGAAAAAAACTCACGTTAGACGTATTTTTCATGGCAAAAACCCATAAGCCAGGAGTTCCCTTTCGCACCATAGTGTCCGAGCGGGATTCTTGGTTACAGGCTATTTCGGGATACTTGCAAAGGCACCTCGACTCCCTACATATTGTAGACCCAAAGTGCGTCCCCAATTCCAAGGCGGTTGTTGACTTTCTAAATGTCAGTAACCCAAAATGGTGCAGCGCGTTCAGCATCGATGTTGAAGAATTATATTATTCCATGCCACACGACGACCTCATCGTTAGCGTCAAGGAGTGCAGAATAGAACACAACGACGAAAGCGCCTTCAGGACGCGATGTGGGATTACGGTAGAAGACTTTCTCGAACTCCTGTGTGTTTATTTAAAGTCCACACTCATCGGATGGCAGGACAAGGTGTACATACAGAAGTCCGGAGTATGCATAGGGTCGAGGGTAGCCCCTGTGCTCAGTATCATCTTCCTAGGCAAGATCGATCGGGATCTGAAACCCTGCTTGGAGAAAAACACCAAAAAAGTGTTTAGGTACGTAGACGATTATTTGGCGTTCGTTGAGAGGGCTAATTTCCGTCAGAAGCTTGACAATGTGCTGACGATCTTCATGGAAAAAGGACTAGGACTTCGATTCACCTATGAAGCCCCAAAAAAGAACCTCGTTCAGTTCCTGGATCTCCGCATAGAAGTGGGGGACGATCATGTTTGCTGGTGTTACATTCACAGAACAGCGAAGGCTCTTCTAAACTTTCAATCAGTCCACTCCAAACTCGTCAAACAAGGCATCGCATTTCCCTGTCTGAGGACTGCTTTAACAAGCGCATGCATTCACAAATTGAGTTCCAGCTTCATGTCCCAAATTCAACGGCTCAAGGATTCGGGGTATCCTAATTAGGTCATTTCTTCAGCTTGCGAAAAAATCGTGAAATACCTTAAAACAGATCCAGAGATTGAGCAACGTGACCTCGAGCAGAAAGAGAAAAAGAAAACTTCAGTCATACCGTACATCCACCGCCTTTCCCACGGACTCAAGAAAATCGCCTCGAGATACAGTGTGAATGTTGTTTTTTCCGCCCGCCACAAGCTCAGCTCTGTGTGCCCCGCAGTCAACAAACGCGCGAGAAATGACAATCCTACGTCTCACAGCGGCTGCAGCATCAAACACGGAATGCAGTTTGTCGCCTGCATAGAAGGCGTGGTCTACAAGATTCCGTTTTCCTGCGGGCGTGCCTACATAGGACAGACTGGGCGTTGCCTCATCATAAGACTACGAGAACATAACAGTTCTATGAATTGAACCACTCACACAGATCTCGCAATGCATTGCCGGGATTGCGGATGCCAACCCCTTTTTAACAACACGACAGTGATGTTCCGACACAACCACAAACTACCCCGAGAAATGATGGAGACGTACCAGATAACACAAAACGGATCCTGTGTGTGAGCCAGCCCACAGTGACTTTGATGAAGAGCGAGATCGGCTTTTTGGATCTCGGATTACTTGGCCGGTTTCGTGTTGAGTGAAAGAAGAAGCGCCAGGGCCACGGAGGGGCATGCCTGCACGAGCAGCAGCAGCATCATATGTATTTTCTTTTCAATAGAATCAGTTGCTAGTTAAGCGCTTGTCCTGTGTTTTCTCCTCTGTCTGTCCTTGTCCTAGTCGCGCTGTAAGTTATAATGAGGAGTCAAGTGCAGCTTGCCTCTGTGTATGAACTTTCCTTCAAAGACAAATCTTTTTTTGATGAGTGTACAATGCGCGAAGCTGTGGTTTGTAGCAAAAGTTGCACTCTCACCCCCTCCAGTTTTGACGCGTATAGGATCACCTTTTTCACCATCTCCTTTTTTGGGGGGTGGGTAAACTGAACTTGTAGCCAGACCGGCACTACGTCTTTCACGGTCCAGCGGTGGCTTGATTATTCCGTACCTGCAAACGTTTACGTGGTTTTTGGCTTTAGAAGGTGTGCTCAATCTTTTAGACGACACGGAGTATGTTGGTCACCCCCTTGTATTGTATTGGTTGGGTCACCTGCGCCAAACTCTTGTGCCCAGGGGACCTAACAACTTGTGCCTTGCGGCAGAGACTCCCTTTCTGTATTATGTTTCTGTCGTCGCGATACAGCGTCGGGTGACTGAAGAGGTGCCCACTGTACGCGATCCGGAGTGTCCCGTGTCGGGAATGTGCAAAGCACTTTGTACGGCTGGCGCGTCTGTCTGAAACCAAGCCCGGTGTTCCCAGGTAATTTGGGATGGCATGTTAACCGCAGACGTACCAGTAGACTCTGCCGACACTGGCTGGAAGTACGATGGGGAGCACTGCCCACCAGGGACAGGTTGTCGCATTTGGGCTTTACCGCGACGGAAACCTGCCCCAACTGCACTTGCCCAGAGAAAAATGAGCATGTCTTCACCACTTGTGAAGTTGCGCGCACAATCTACAATGTTGTCTCGAGTGATAAGGATGCGCGTCCATTCCCGAAGGCGTACGCGCAATTCCTTTGAGAAAGTGGAAGAAATACTAGCCTGCGAGGTCTTGTGGAAGTATGTAGGGCCGACATTCAGCCTCGCCGCTTTAGACCTATGTTCCCCATGCTTCGATCGTTGCGCCAGAAAAAAAGCGGAGCACTTGGAGAATGAACTGTGGAGGCTTGGAGAGCAGGAGTTCTTGCGGCGATGGCAATCCCGGTGTTTCATAGTGAGCAGAAGCAGGGCCATACAGCATCCCACACCCGTGCTTAGATACGTACAATGTAGGATCTCTGGGTGGTGGCCTGCGCGCCACTCAACTTGTTAATATGTTGATAAACTTTTTTACTGCATTCTGAATGTCGCCGC
Organism: Ixodes persulcatus; assembly: GCA_013358835.2. Classification (NCBI taxonomy): domain Eukaryota; kingdom Metazoa; phylum Arthropoda; class Arachnida; order Ixodida; family Ixodidae; genus Ixodes; species Ixodes persulcatus. Next base: position 102,594 of record JABSTQ010009861.1, on the reverse strand, counting down.
GACGATAACGTCAAGTGCGTTACCCTTGCAGTTACGATAGGTCGCAAACTTCAACTCTAGCTTGCTGAAGTGAAAGACTTAAATACAACCTTACCTGGAAATTGTGATTGGAAGATGTAAGTTAAGTTTATGGCTTCCGCTAGGGGAATATTCGTGGCTAGTTGTTGGTAACAAGAGGTGTCAATCAACGCAACCAAGTTCATTGAAAAAAAATTTCTGCTAATGACATGCCCTTATTTTCACTTCTTTCTTACCAATTAATGACCGAACTCTCTGCGTATTCGGCTCCGTCCTGCCGCAACGAAGGTGGCGCCCCCAACTCGAGGCAACGATGGCGGCGAGCAACTTCTCGGGCGGCGGCCACCTTTGTGTTTTTTCCATTCAATAGGCTGTTGGCCGTACCATAGTCCATTCGCCCTTAAAGGGGCTGTGCAATGATATTGGGTAGGAAAGTTTCTTACGTTACACCAACTTACTGACACTAGCGGGACCCAAGAATACTCGAACGCAGCACCACTGACTAAAGGTCCGTTCACACGATGCATTTTTCTCGCGCATCTAGTGTCGCGAAATGTAGTTTCGCGAAATGGTTGCGCCGTCTGAACGAGTCCGAAAAGGACGCGCGCATCTAAAAAAAGTTGCGCGCACACCTCGCTTCTGGAGCGAGCTTTTGCTGAAACTTTGCCGAGTCCTGTCAATCACTCTGAGGGCGCCGCCAATGGCCGCTCAGAAACGCTCTCACGTGGCCTTTGAGGGGGGAGCGAGCTGTTTGAGAAGACCACTTCACTGCCGGTGTTGTAGCCGAGCCAAATACGAAAAAACCGAAACCCCGAACGATGGATACTGCCGGCGCTTCCGCAAGCACGTCAAGCACCACTGAAGGAAATGTGAGTAGCATATCGGAAAAAAATCCAGCGATGGACGAAGACAATTAGCGGGAGTTGGCGAGATTAGAATAGTGCTCATAGCGTTGTTGTCGCCACGATACCGCTAGATAAGAGACCATCGAGTAAACTGAAACCAAGTTTGCTTTGTTTACAAGCGAACGTGAAACCATGTGCGCTCTCTGAAACAGTTGGCACAGTAAAATCGGGGCAGACATGGGCGCCGAGAAGTAACCAGGTTTGGCACGTAGCGTTTCTATGAATACCATGTGCATTGATAGGAGCTTTGGCAATGAATTGGCTGCGTACGGGATCGGCGCCGGCACATGTCCTGCACGTACAGGTTGCCGCCTCAATCGGCTTTGCGCACATGCCAGATCGCTCCAAGTAGTGCAGTATGTGAGAAAAAAAAATTAAAGTGAATTGACTGCATAAAATGCGCAAAGCAGGTCCCCAGATAAATAGCGATCTGATTCGGAGCGCCACATTATGGTCAACACCGAAACTATTTTCGCGAGTCTAAACGTCATCGTTGTTGCACGTGAAGCGGTACGTGTGAACGAGCACATTTCGCGAAACTGTTGCGCGCCTAAAAGATGCATCGTGTGAACAGACCTTAAGAAGCATCGCGTCGCGTAAACGAAAAGAACACGCGACGCGATGTCAAGACCGCGTTACCTTGGCGACCTGATGTCGCGTAACGGCGTCGTCCTCAACGCGAAGCGTTGTCAAGACTCCGTTACAATGAAGACTTGATGTCGCGACGTCGTTCTCGACGCGACGCGACCTTACGACGGTCTTGCGACGGTATCTTGGCGCCGTGTTACGTCGTCGTCGACGGTCACGTCGTGGCGTCGTCGTGACGCTGTGTTTTGACGTGACCTCTGACGTAAATATCATAAAAAACAGTATACCCCCTGAGGGGCTACATTGACCGATCTTACCACCCAAACTGAACTCTAAAAGTAGGAGGGAACTCCAACCGAAACAGCTCAAACCAACCTATGCCCTTTTGACACACGGATACACAAAGGAATATAAGATCAATGTCAGTTGCGATCGCAACACTTTCCGCATACATACAAAAGAAAAAATCTGGGCTTCAATCCAAGTTTTGAAGTTGGTTGGCCAGCGAAGCTGTGGTATGACCTGCAACGATTGCTCGCTGTTACAACGTAATTTGATGGCCAAGTTAGTTATACACAGTAAATAAAATTAGCGCAAAGGACTAGCACAATAAAAAAGAGTAGACAGGACAGAGTGCTCTGTCCTGTTTACGCCTTCTTCCAGCGCTCGTCCTTTGCGCTACTTTTGTTTACTACGATTGCTCACTGCAATATACCAATTGATTGACGAAAAAAAAGTAAATGCACCGTACCAAAACTTTTTATATATAAAAGGCTAGTCACGTCACTCCGCACTTCGCAAGCTGCGGTCGCCGCATCAACTTGCGCAACAGTAATCTTTGCTGGGAAACGTACGGGGTGAGCGCAACGTGCTTTGCAATATCAGGAGCGCCTTATCATCAATTATGTGCTTCGGGTGCTTGTTTTGCGCTTGTGCTTTATTGAAACGAATGCTGTGCTGCGTATGGTATGCGTGATATGCACGTTTCGCTTCAATCACTGAAGATTTTTTTTTTTTTTTCGTCAGGACGTTGACTCGGCGAAATCCGACCAACGAGTTATATACAGGTTCGCTGTAAAATACCACTGATGATTTTAACCAGAGTCTGGGGCAGAAGGAGGAGATTTGTTTACAGTCGAAGAGAAAGCAACAGGGACACACAACGTCTTAATTCAGCTAATAATTTTATTCAACCAACCTCTTTATACAGATCTACAACCGCCATAGAACCACCGAACACCCCGTTTTTCAAGATCGCGCGCACAACCCTCACCTACATCACAAAACAAGATGTTCTGTAGTTTTGTGCCGGTAGTAGTTCTGTACATGAGGAGGATGGTTAAATAAAATATCAGCTCAGTTAGAGACGTCATCTGCCGCTGTTGTTTGTTTGTTTCCCACTGTAAAAAAGATTCCTCCTCCTGCCTTAGTCTCGCGTTAATATCATCACTGCAAACGTACACCAGCTCGTCTGCGCATGGATCGTAAATTAAAAAAAAAAAAAAAAACGATATAGGTGATTCCAAAATCGTAGCCCGTTCGTTCTGCACAAACGCTAAGAAAAGGCAAAGGAAAGCGCTCGACCGAAACAATTCAACAAAACTAAGCCCTTTGAACCGCAAATACACGAACGAGAAGAAGAAAATACACTTGAGATTGCCGGGTTCTCGCATACTGGCAAGGCAAAAAAAAAAAAAGTGTTTTTGGCTTTAGAACAACAACACACCAGCAGAACACAAAAGAAACTGTCGGAATTCGAGATTAGCTACACATATTTAGGAATGCAACAATTATACGGATAATTGGAAAGGAAAATAGATGTTTTGCCGAGTCAGATGACGTGAAGCCCATAGAGAAATAAACATTTGGGATAAATACGTCTGGCAGTTCCATCAGTCAAGCTTCAATGCAACTTCAAAACTACTTAAACATTTTCCTGAAAATGTATGTAAAATTGTTTGACAGCTTTTTGTTTTCTGTTCGTGTTGTTGTTTGAAAACAAAAAAACACCTTCTCGTTTGCTTTGCCAGTTGCCCACACGAGAAGGAGCGAATATGCAGAATTCATTGGAGGCCATAATTGAGTGAGGTGTTCAAAGCGCAGACTCAGGACAATCCTCCAAATCTGAAATGAACGATCGTGGTGGTAGGCGATGCAGGTTGCAGAAGCGTTGTGAAAGTTACCGTAAGCTCGCGCTCAGCAGGAAGCCTGAGAAGAAACAGCAATGCGTGCTCGGTATTGCACAACACTGCCAGTCCCTTGGGCTCCCTGCAGTTCGACACCACGACGCGCTTGAGCGAGCAGGTACCAATAGAGAGCTTTAGGAGATCGTGTTCTCAGGCCACGCTATTTGTGGCGGGAGCTCAGCGCCGCCACGTCGATGCATGCTCTGAAGCGCGCGCCCGTAGCTGTAGCGGTCTTTTGAAAACGATCTAAGGGGGTATCGGTGGCCGAGAGGGCTAACGCACACCAGCTCGGAGCACGTGGAGCGAAAGCTCGCGCTGCACAACCCAGGGATCCTGGGCTCAATCCTCACCCCTGCCTGTTTCGACCTGGATGAGCATCGTACCGGCGTGCGGTCGTGTATCACTACTGCGTGGTGCACGTTGAAGACGCCAGATTAGCGGTTGTACTGCACTGGCTAAATTGCTCATCTGCGGCGAGTGACTCGTCACAACTATAAAAATGGCTGACCACTACACGCTGTATAAATATTCACACAGCCCAAATTATTAATTGAAAGCGATCTACAACTCCCTATTAATCTTCGCGCGCGTTCGCTGAGGACTTACAAACACAATATCACGGTATTGATTCCAGCGTTCATCATTGTTTTATGTGGCCTCACATTTCAAGAAAAAAAGCGAGTTTTTTTTTTAGCCTTTCACTTTGCGGCGCCCTAGAAACTAAATTAAAGGACATACACAAATTGTGGCCGGTCTAGGCAGTGTAAGATTTATTTGTGAATTGATTCTGCTAATAGTGTTTCTCGGTGCATTATCGGTATAATGCACCGAAGTTGGAAAAGGTGTGCTGCGCAAGTCCTTGCAGAAAGGCAGGCTCGACAGGCTTTCAAAGAGGAGTGACCGAAAGCCACTTGGGACGCAAGGAGTGCTTCATGTTTGGAAACAGCAAAAAGGTGTAAAGACGCTTCGCAGCAGATGCGCATGCGCGCCGCCATAAACCACCTGTTTTTGTTTCCACTTATTACGTTTACTTCACTTCATCATGACCACAGCAGGGCGGGTTATTTCCATTTTAGATTCTACCGTGTCCTTCTCCCTAGCATTGGCCTCTGTGAAATTTCGTCAACGCCCACCTCACTGGCTTGCCATCTGGTTAAGACACGAGAAGGTCAGTAATGGCGGCTCTAACCTGGCGCTGTGTGCAAGGCGTCCGTAGCCTGGAAATTCTTTCAATTCAACATTTGAGCGAATAGGCCAACACAGTGAAATTCTTGTGCCTCGTTCGGAGCAGTTTGAGCGTTGTAGAAGGGTTTCGAGCCCTTTGATAAAATTTACACTCTGCATGTCTTACAAGTACCGCGAACCAGTGCTGTGGGAACGCGGAAGACACGTCTCACGAGCGGGTGCTCCGTCCCCATTAGCTTCCAATGGCCACTCGTTTCATGAGTGCTGTGCCGCCATTTGCTTCCCAAATCTGCACGAGGCATGGGCCTCGTGCTTTGGTGGCTCATTCGACGCTACTTGCAGGACAGATTGCCTTGCAATATGTTTGTCTACTTTGCAAGGGAGAAACTAACCCCCATGTGAAGACCGTGAGAGAGCGCCTTTTCACTTCAGCTGGCTGTGCTCATAGGCACACAGAACCAAAGTATAAGCAACGTGTAAACAAAACTAAAAAAAAAAAACTCCACCGGATGGTTGGTCTTTGTGAGCATATGTGGTGATTTCTCGTCATTTAATTAGAACTTAGGCGTTGTGACATGTCTGCGAAAGCAGAAACGTCTGGGAGGACAGACTCGACGACTTAACGGTCTACGCCCACATTCTTTTAAAAACAGTTGCGTAAAATGATACGAGTATCTGAGAAGTTTATTCATTTTTTATTTGGCGTCAAATCAGTGTGATGTCGTAGTAAGTAAAAAAGTTAAATCATGAACTTGAGGAATTTTCTTTCACATTTGTTTTTCATGGAACGCTCTCACCATCTTTGTCATAAAAATGGCGGGTCTCCAGCACTGTGAAAGCCACGCAAGCCTTGAAAACGTCGAACAGAAATGTTGACGCGGATGAAGTGTGATGCGTCTACAAACGTTGCGAAGGTCACGAAATAACAAGTCCCAGCAACTTTATTGTTCTTGAAACTCTGCCAGAGCATCGTCGATCAGTTTCCTGACAGCCTCCACTCGGGCAAAGGGCTCCTGTTTGCATTTCCCCCCGGGTCCACTCCAGTCATCGTAATCAACGTCGAAGAGTGCCCATCCAATGCCAGGCCTGTAATCGTTTTTGCTATAATTGTTAGCTTTACGCATCTGCAAGTAAAATTATAACACAAAGATTTAAAACTATGAGCTACTGAGCCGTGACAAAACACTGCTTCAAGTTTTTCTTTTTTTTTTCTTTTTTCTCAGTATCTTGGACGACATGAGCGGGCTTACGTGGCTTTAAAAAAATTGATTGCAGCACGGGAAAGCATTTTGCGCAGCTGCGCTCTCGTGCTAGGGACTTTAATTGGACTTCGCTCGCGTAAAGCGCTAATTAAGTTAGTACACGTACAGCGGCAAAAAAGTGCACGCTTTCTGTTCATTTTTACTCAACTAAGCGTCCATAGTAAGCTTGAAAACTATTTAAATCAAATGCATTTTTCAAAGCCACCTGGCCAGTTTATGATTTATAGTGCCTGTTGTATTATTCCTGAGTATATTTTTCAGGTTTTTTATTGCCCACATGAATATACAATTTACCTGTACTTTATCTACTGCAATAACAGTTGTGGTAAGCAAGCACGGTCTTTTGTACACTTGCCTTTGTCTGAATCGATATTTCGTTTTCAAACGTGACCCACTCGCGTTTCTTCGCGTTGACTGCATAGACGATGCCCTCATCGTTCGTCCCATTTTGTATGTACTTTCGAGGCACACACATCTGAAAAAGTAAAAGGAGTGAAGGAGCACAAACATCGAAAACTTGAAAATATTTTGTTTTCGGAATCACCGATATCATCAATTTTGCAAGTTTGTTTTTTCACTTTTTTTGACGATATTGCGTATTTTTGTATGGCACTTGTAACGGCCGCAGCACCGTGAGAACGTGGCACTAGGGGTGACGGTACCTGAATAAATAACGTCACCCCCTTCCCCCCCCCCCCTCCCCCCCCCCGCCCCCCCCCCCCCCAAAAAAAAAAAGATATTGTAGCGTCCTGCCCTTGCAAGCTGTTAATTTAGAGTACTGGACACCTACTTTATTTGATGCTTGTTTTCCAACTGTTGCAAAAAGCCGCAGAATCGCGCGGTGTCCGCGTTGTCTTCTTTCTCGCGAGTAATCGTACTAAAAGTGTCCTCGCTACAATAAAACAAAAATGTATTCTCGCCTCACAAGGAGCGAGAACCCCCGATGCGAAACCAAGGGAACCTGGGCTCAATCCCCACTCCTGCCCGTTTCGATCTGGATGAGCATCGTTCCGGCGTGAGGTCGTATATCACTACTGCGTGGTGCACGTTAAAGACCCCAGGCTAGCGGTTGTATACTGCACTGGTTAAATCTCTGATCTACAGCGAGTGACTCGTCGAAACTTTGAAAATGGCTGACCAACTACACGCTGTATAAATATCCACACAACCCCAATTATTAATTGAAAACGATCTACAACTCCCTATTAATCTTCGTGCGCGATCGCTGAGCAGGACTTACAAACACCACTTCACGGTATTAAATCTGGCGTTCATAAGTGCTTTATGTGGCCTAAAATTTGAAGAAGAAAGCCAGTTTTTTTTTAACCTTTCACTTTGCGTAAAAAAAATATATTTTTCAATGTGCCGACTTTTACCTAATCTTGATATTGCCAAAATAAAAACGACATTAGACGCACGTGGCATTTATTGGCGTCTTCTGCGAAATGGGCGGCACGTAGTGGCTAGAACAGAGAGCTATCATGGCAGGTTCGCTCAATGGCGTGCTCGTGCACAGTATTTCAAAGCCTCTGGCGGTCCAAAGACAACGGCGTGAAAGTAGTTTCAAAAACACGTAATATAAATTGCCAATATTGGTTAAAACACTTGGTAGTCAGAAAGTTTTTTGTTTTTTTTTTCGCTGGCGAGTTTTTACTGAAATAGATTCTACTGGCGTGCACAATGTCCTTTCTTGTTCTGGAAATAGTAGGGTTAGTTTGACGTTGGCTCATCTAAACTTTACATCTTTAACTTTTATTTTTTGATCTAGGTAACATCATGTTATCAAACTTTCACATTCAATCATCCCTGCTATAGTCAAATTCTCACGTAATTTCAGCTTTCGGCGATGTCTATGTTTATTTGCGCAGGCAAATAAAAAAAAAAACATTTTTTTTTCTTTTTTTCAGACACCCGGTACACATAAAACGACGTTAAGGTTGCTTTACAAATACTAACACTGGAGGGTCCGTGTGTAAGCCTCATTCATTGCGATGCCGAAAGGGCGTGTCTTTCTATATTTTCTTACGACCATGTGCTTCTGGTACCGTTGAGAGTTTGGCCAATTAGTGCCTCACTCGCAGGACCAGCATGAAGGTACCTTTAAACACAGCCGGACTGGATACACGCGCGCTGTCTAAAGGCCTCTCCAGTAAACCATGACAGCCCCTGTGATTTCCGTGCGGCACTGTCCCTAATTGGCTGCAGGCTCAACTGGGCGGCAATGAGGTGCGGCGCAGCGTGGCCGTAATAGTTGTCTCTACTATACTCGAGGACAGCTTTTTGAGACTATGCAGTCAAAAGAACGGAGGAAGGATGGACAGCGGTGGGGGGCGTGCGTGAGAGCCGTTTGGTTTATGTTCTTCCTTCCGTTTACGAACTTCTTGAGAAGCCAAAAAAATGTCTTTAGTTTAGAGCTTTGGCGCAGATGACGACTGCTTCAAATCAAGTTCTCTTCGGTCGTTTTTGGGTGCAAGCTTTGGGTCCTTCGAAGACACACCAAACATGATGAGCAGGGCTTCAAGAACTAGATTTTTTGTGTGGCATTCCGGCACGTAATCTCAAAGTTTAAAGTGCCTGCTGCACACAATCCTAAATGTAGATTTATCATTTGCGACAAGGTTCTCCCTTGGTATCTCCTTCTTACACGCTGTGGGTGCTTAGCGATTCGTAATTGGGCATCTGGTGGAGAGACACGCCAGATGTCTTTCCTTGTGTAGACTTGCAATTTGAACGCTACAGTAAAGTATTGAGCTATGCTAAACAGAACCCGTAGATTAGCAGGTTGGAAAAGCGAAAATGGTTAGGGTGCCTACAGTGTTAGCAAGCCCCGTGTATTTGGTGAATATTTGGGGTGAAAATTACGCTAGTAATGGATAGTTCGTTCAAAAACCATGCGAGGTTGTAAAAACGTGTTTTGGTTCGGTCATACACGCATAACCGTGTAGCCAACCTCGAAAACACGCATTACCCCCGGCGACGACCGCAGCATTGCCGGCTATCGAAGCACCGGAATGCTTGGGGACATACCTAGAAAGGACCGCGGTGACAAATGCCGCGGAAAGAAACATGTCTCGGAGAAAGATAGGCACCAAAAGAAATTACGCCATGTCGCGGGACGGGGCGAAGTGCGCGCTTACCGCGCTCGCTGCCATTGATTCTGGACGATGGCAAGGCGGCTATCCTCATGTCGCCCATGTTTGTATTTATTTTAGGGGTCTTGATAAATGTTTCTTACACACCACAAATAAAGTTATGAGTAGAATTACTCCTTCTAAACAGCTAATATGGACATAAAAAGCGTGACCTTTATTTGAACACGTGACATTTGTGGGATTTCTCTTGCTGCTACCCGTCTCGAGGAATGACAGAGCACACCGGTTCAACAACACGTAAACATTTAATGACCGATATCGCCTGCGGCGCGATCCCAACAGCCCCCGCGCATACGCTGCGACGGCCCTTTATCAGCGGCGGAGCGCCGCTCGCGTGGCCAGTTGCCCTTGGCCCCCTCGTGGTCAAGATGACCACTCATGATCGTCGTAGGGGCAACCTGGGCCAACCACTTGGAATCTCCAGGTTGCCCACACATCTCCCCCCTTCCAAAAACGAAAACCGCGGTCGTCTTAGATGGTCTTGGGGGGCCTTCCTTCTGGGTCAGCCAGGGTCTTCTCAGATGGGCGAGCACGGGTCCGACGTCAGTACTTCCGGACAGTACCGATGCGGCTAAGGGGGGGGGGGGGGGGGTCATTGATGGGAGCTGCGTCGCCGCTCTCTGGCACGTCGAGGAACTAGAAATTAAAAACAACATGAGGCCATGGCGCGGTAGGAATAAGTGGCCGCGCACACGAAAGATGCCTGCCCCACAGTGCATACGGAAGCGCGGCTACTTTCTCGTCTCCAACCCCCAAAACACTGAAGAGGGAATGAACATAATGCACTTGGAGCTCGCGCTACTCCTGGTCATCTTCACCACCGTCTCAAGTTGTACCGCGGCAGAGACGGTGTGGAATCTTCCGAGAGGTGGTCCGGATAGTCGCCATCTGGAACCTGCGACACATCTACCTCCTCGGGTTCATAGAAAGCTTTTAGGTCGGCGACATGAATAGACCCGCAAACTTCACCAGATTCGCAATGCACCAGCTCATAAGACAGGTTGGAGAGCTTCCTACTAACACGGTAGGGGCCATCCCACCTCTTTGCTAAAGAGGCCGTGAAGCCTCTAGCAGCATCACTCAGCGGATGAGTTCGCTTCAGTACCAGATCTCCCACCTTGAACTGCAGATTTCGCCTCCCCTTGTTGTACTGGTTTGCCTGCTGCAGTCTCGAGACGTCGAGGCTCTCTCGAGCTTCACGCAGGTTCTCCGTGAAACGTTTCCGGAGATCTTCGGCGAACTGCGTGGTAGTGCGCTGCATGCTTGCAGGATCTGTGCAAAGAAGGCCGTTTCCCAGGGGAAACACGAGCTCTTTCCCAAAGTTAAGTTGAGCCGGAGTAAAGCCCGTGGACCGGTTGATTGTTGTGCGGGTAGCGAATGCCATTTCCGCCAATTTCGCGTCCCAGTCTTTGTGTCGCTCTGTATGCGCTACAAGCATCTGCTTCAGGTTACGGTTCACTCTTTCCGTGATATTCGCCTGTGGATGGTATGGCGAAGTCCGTTTGTGCCGTATGCCTAGCGCCTTACACGCATCCACGAACACCTTGCTAACAAAGTAAGAAGCGTTATCTGTAATAAGCGTTGCGGCAAAGCCAAAGCGCGCGAACGTCTCGAGAAGACAGTCCCAGATTTTCCTAGAGTCTAGTTTGCGTAAAGGAAACATTTCGACCCACTTCGTGAAATGGTCGGTCACTACTAGCAAATACTGATTGCCGCGTGGACTACGGGGAAAGGCACCGACAACGTCGCAGGCAACACACTCCCAGGGGTACTTGCTTTCGACCGACTGCATTAAACCTGGTGGCTGGCCACCTCGGGGTTTCGCCTTCTGGCAAACCGGGCAGCTACGTGTGTACCTCATTACATCCTGCCTCATACCTGGCCACGTTGCAATTTGGGACAACTTTTCGCAAGTTTTGCTCCCACTGCTGTGGCCTGCCAAGGCGGGATCATGCATATATCTTATGAATGACTTACGCAGTTTACGTGGTATTACAGTCCGGAATGGCGGGCCGCTGGACCCATCATCCGCCCGGGGGATGTATCGCAGCAGGATGCCGTCGCTGCTGAGCAGGTATGAGTCCAAGTCTCCGGGATTCCCAGCGTCGGCCGAGTTTTCTTCTGCCAACTGGTGCATCACTTTCTTACAAAGTCCATCGGACAGCTGGGCAGCCCGGAGCTCCTCTCTGCTCACCAGGGTTCCCCACCGTGAATCTGGTGTGATGGGCGCCGCATTGGCCAGTACCACCAAGTCGGGATCCACCTGCCTTTCCTGCCCGGGAAGTGGAGCACGGGATAACGCATCTGCAACGTGGTTAGCCACTCCACGCTTGTACTCGATTGTGTATTTGTAGCGCTGGAGCGAAAGGGCCCATCGAGCGAGTCGTCCTGCAGGGTTTTGAAGCCCTTTGAGCCACGAGAGAGCCATGTGGTCAGTTTGAATGCTAAACGAAGCGCCGTCAAGGTACATGTCAAACTTCTTAAGCGCAAAAATAATTGCCAGGCACTCTTTTTCGGTTGTTGAGTAGTTTCGCTCCGCTCCGGTTAACGTGTGACTGGCGAAAGCTACGGGACGAAGAACGCTGCCATGTTCCTGCAGAAGAACTGCTCCTAGTCCGTAATCGCTTGCGTCGGTCTGCAAGATGAACGGACGATTCAAGTCGGGCAGGTTTAAACACGCGTTTTCAGTCACAGCCCTTGAAAGACACGTGAATGCGGTTTGCTGCTCCTGCCCCCAACACCATTTCGTTTTTTTTGCGGAGCAATCGGTTCAGAGGTTCAGTTATCTCAGCACATTGCGGAATAAAGTCTCTATAGAACGCAATCATCCCGAGATATCTCTGTAGGCTTTTGACGTCATGAGGGGGTGTGTACTCCGTTATTGCGCGGAGCTTATCTTCATTCGGGCGCAGCGTTCCGTTATCTACAACAAATCCGAGAAGGTTGATTACAGGCGATGCCAACTGGACTTTATCGGGATGAATCGTAAGGCCGGCCTGACGCATCCGTTCGAGTATGGTATGAAGGTGTACGAGATGCTCCTCGAACGTTCGTGAAAACACCACTACGTCATCCATGTACGACATCGCAAACTCGTACTTCGCGTCACCGAGGACAACGTCCATTAGGCGTTGAAAGCTGGCGGGAGAGTTGGACAAACCAAAGGGAAGGCGAGTGAATTCGAACAACCCCCTGTGGCAAATGAATGCGGTCTTCTTTACATCAGCCGGATGAACTTCGATTTGAAGAAATCCGCGGCTGCAATCGAGGGTTGTGAAAACAGTCGCGTTTCCAAGGGCATACATTACTGAGGAAATGCTAGGAAACGGGTAACTGTCTCTGACTGACACTTCATTTAGGCGCCTGTAATCAACACAAAGCCTTGCTGTGCCGTCCTTCTTTGGAGCAAGGACCAGCCGGGGAAGCCCATGGGCTTTTTGACTGACGTACTGCGCCTGTGTCGATCATTTCCGATAGCGCCGCATCAAGAAGTTCGCGCTTGTGAGCACTTATGGGTCTCGGATTACACCTCCGCGGAGGTGCATCCTTAGTTTCGATGCGGTGCCGCAGGAGATCGGTTTTCCCAGGTCTTTCCGTGAACATCGGCGAGAAGGGTTCCAGCAGTTGCTGGAGCTGCTTCTGGTTGTCTTCACCGGAACACTTTTGCACGGCTTTGAGCACGCTGTCTGGAAGTAAAGACATCTGCCCGGCAAAGTTTAACGGGAACGCTTGGCCGCGAATACAATCCTGCCGTCTGGTAAACGGCGTTAATTTCGTTTCGCCTCCCAACCAATATCCAGTTTGGGCAAAGTCTAGCAAAACCCGCTCCGCTGCAATAAAATCTCTACCAAGGATCATGGGCACTGGCAGTTCCGGGAGGTATACGAATCGTTGTCTTCGTTTTTTGCCATGAAATGAAATTCGTAACCTGACTGCACCGGCAGCAGGCAGTACGGACCCCGATGCTACCTGCAATTTCACGTTTGCTGACCGGAGATGTATCTTTTTCTTGTTACATTCCGCAAATACAGCATCCCCAATAAGCGATATGTTTGCACTAGTATCTAAAAGAGCGGCCACTGGTGTACCTAGTACATTCACGGTCATACGAGGTTCAAGAGACTTGGGTGTGGCTTCGATTCTACTCACAGCTGGGATGAGCACTGTTGGTTTCTCGGTTCGAGAGGCTGGTCCCACCACCACCGGCTGTGGCGAGTCCACGGGCACCCGGCCATCCCGAGCGACCATCCTGGGTGTTGAGAACCTCAAAGCGGCACCGACGCTGGGGATCGGGCCAGAATCTGGCGGGCCGGCGTTTGGCTGAAAGGGAATCGCATTAGGGTCCAACTCAAATGCAATTGTTTCGTGTAGCTTCCGACCGAGAATGTTGTGAGCTGGCCGCCCGGGTGTCACTGCAACAGCAGGCACGCCGGGAGTCTCAAGACCGCGAACAGTGTGAGCTGGGCGCCCGGGTGTCGGTGTGAAAGCCGACACGCCGGGAGTCTCATGACGGAGAGTGTTGTGAGCTGGCCGCCCGAGTGTCACTGCAACAGCCGGCACGCCGGGAGTCTCAAGACCGCGAACGGTGTGAGCTGGGCGCCCGGGTGTCCATGCAAAATCAGACACGCCGGGAGTCTCACGACGAGGAGTGTTATGAGCTAGCCGCCCGGGTGTCTGTGCAAAAGCAGACACGCCGGGAGTCTCAAGACCGCGAACGGTGTGAGCTGGGCGCCCGGGTGTCCATGAAAAATCGGACACGCCGGGATTCTCCTGACGGAGAGTGTTGTGAGCTGGCCGCCCGGTTGTCGATGCGAGAGCAGACACGCCGGGAGTCTCAAGACCGCGAACGGTGTGAGCTGGGCGCCCGGGTGTCCATGCAAAATCGGACACGCCGGGAGTCTCACGACGAAGAGTGAAAGTGTTATGAGCTGGCCGCCCGGTTGTCGATGCACGAGCAGACACGCCGGGAGTCTCAACACCGCGGACGGTGTGAGCTGGGCGCCCGGGTGTCCATGCCAAATCGGACACGCCGGGAGTCTCACAACGGAGAGTGTTATGAGGAAGAAAAGGTGATGGAGGGCCACCGAGGGTCGATAGAAAAGCGTCAGTACCCGGAGCCCGTGCGAGCCTCCGGGAGGCCCGGAGGCGGCTGCGGCGGCTCGACCTTGTGGATTGTGTTCTCGGCGCGGCCGGCGGAGAGTAGAAATTTCTTACCACCGCCGGCCGTAGCCGTTTCCCTGTGTCTGAGGCGGCCGCTGCCTTTCGCTGCAGTCCCGGTGTATTTGTCCTGGCTGGCCGCATCGAAAACAACAGAGCGTGTCCCGCCCGTCGGCTTCGTGCGGTGTCGCGCTCTTTCTTGCCTCTCCCAAGCTCCGCGTTCCCTGTCCAGAAGCCAAGAACTCATCTTGACCAACGGAGGGGCTGTAGCGTTGTGAATGTATGCCATCATAACCGCTGCACCTCCGTGATTTGTATGCACGAGGATCTAGGGCTCGGGGGACAGACGCCTGACTGGAATCGTCTGGTTCTCTCTCGACTCGTACACATGCGTTTCCAGACCACGCAAACGATGGTTCCAGAGTCATGTTCTGCGGTGGAGGGGGGCGGTATCTTAGTTCCGCGAGGATGTCGTCGGCCTGGATGGTGATCGCTCCCCGTGCCATCTCGTCTAAATTGTTAAAGGTGCGTCCCCTGAGATGGGGGTGGAAACGCGGGTGGCTTTGGCGGATGGCGCGTTGTACTTTCTCCGCGTCTGGTGCCGCGGCGTCGGCGATATCGTACAGGCCCTGGAGAGCCCTTACAAACTCAATGAGTGACTCTTCCGGGTGCTGTGTGCGCGCGCGCAGCTCGTCTCTAATCCGCATGCTGTAATCCGGAGGCAGGAACTCCGCCCTAAGTCGCGCCACGAAATCTGACAAACTTGTGAAATTAGTTTGTCTTTGCCTCCACAGCGCTGCACTGCCTGTCAGTGCAACCGGCAAAAGGCGGGTGAGGACGGTTTCGTCGTCGATTCCCGACGCAGCTTGGTAGTCCCGCAGTTCCGAGACGAACATCGCGACTGACTTTCTATCTGCGTACCCCGAAAAAACCGGAACGCTAAGCGAGAGCCTTAGGTAGTCCTTGGGGGGCGTGCTTCCAGCAGGAGTGGGGCTTGAGTGCATCATCTGCTCTCGTTGTATCTGAAGAAGCATGGTCATGGCCACTCTTAGTTCTGCTAGACCACCCTCTGATGCTGCGCCTGCCAGGACTGAGACTGTAGGCTTAGCGTCCGGTTTTATGTCGCTGGCGGAGTTATCCGCGAATGCACCGAGCGTCAAAAGATCGTCCTCACTCACGTTTTTGTCGGCGTCCTCTGTAGACGGCATCGTGTTGTAGTGGAGGCCGCCGAAGGTCAATGAACTTAGGCTTGCGAAGAAACGCCCCCTCAAATGTGGGCAAACTCAGGAACGCAAAATTGGCTATGTAAAACGTGACTATGTAAAACGTAACGTAAAACGAACCCAGTTTGCGGCCATCCTCTCAGACGAGCAGCATATCACGTTGGGCGCCAGTGTGGGATTTCCCTTGCTGCTACCCGTCTCGAGGAATGACAGAGCACACCGGTTCAACAACACGTAAACATTTAATGACCGATATCGCCTGCGGCGCGATCCCAACAGCCCCCGCGCATACGCTGCGACGGCCCTTTATCAGCGGCGGAGCGCCGCTCGCGTGGCCAGTTGCCCTTGGCCCCCTCGTGGTCAAGATGACCACTCATGATCGTCGTAGGGGCAACCTGGGCCAACCACTTGGAATCTCCAGGTTGAACACACATTGCAGTTGGTTTCGTTTTGGTTTCAACCTTTGAACTGCAAGTGAAACGCCCGTGTAACACCAGGGTGGGAAGGTGCCGCCGCTTCCCAAGCACCCTCCTCAGAATTTCTGTAGGTCATCTTAGAGCTGACAGAAAATATCTGGCCACGGCGCACCGCCGATGTAAGCTGAAAGCTAGAGCCGGTTTGCTTTCGTTGTTTTTGTTTGGCCGAAGGAAATCTGGCAACAACGCACGTTTAACATGGCGCCGGTATTGTTTTGGTTTGACGGGGCGCGAGAAGCTCCGCGGTTTGCGAGCACATGCAGCGAAGACGTGACCTGAGAAGTGAACCTGTGATGTTCCCGGAAAACCGAAAGTATCATTCGTAATCGTCGTGTGTGCTTTGAAAGCTAAGGGAGTCACAGGGTCCACGAGTGCGCAACCACAAGCCAAGGTTCACAACAGCGCTGCCTTAACTTCGGCGATCTCGTTCGGTTTGGTGCAACACGGCGATGTGACGAAGAGCTGAAACGGTCGTGGTGTGTGGTGCGGTGCTTGGAGCTAGAAACCCACACTAACAAGGAGCGCAAATTGGTTGCTGTGGGGTTGAGGTTCAACGGGTTCAGTCCCGTCGTCGTCAGCTGATCCGGTCCAGCTGGTGCGGGAGGACGCAGCGAGTGTTTTTAAAAGTAAATCTTCCTTCGCTTTGTTTCAAAATGTGGAAGATTCCCGGCACATACCGTAAGTAAAAAGCTGCGGGCGTTTTCAACAACATTACGTCATTTCAATTGAACAATGGACTCCGGATTGTTGTCCAAATCTTCCGTTTTTATGCGTCGTGTTGTTGGACTGTGTTGCGCACAGCGACGTGTTTGTACAGCGACGCACACCGCTCGAGTAGATGATTCGGTCCTGCAAACGACCGGTTATACAGAATTTTAGGGAAACTTAAAGGGGTCATGAAACGATTTTCCTACTTCTTCCTCCTTAGCTTTAATCCTCAACTCAAATGCGAATTGTGAAATCACGTCGTCGTGACATTTTTCGGCACTGGCGCGATAACTCCTAGCTTCCACTGTGCTTTTTATGCACACCATAGAACTTGTCATTCCCCAGTGACGATAAGTTCCGTCTGGGCACTCATTGGCCACGAACGCGAATCCGAATATTCGTCGACGGATTTATTGTTGACGAGCGCATACGTCCGAGTGACGCAGTTCTCGTGTCCAATGCGTGAGTTGGGCTCGACTGACGTCAGGTTGGTACCGCTGACGCGCTTTGGGAACCGCGGATGTATCATAGTGAAAAGGCGGAGAGCTTTCGAAGGAAAGAAGGTACAAAATAGTCCGCTATATTTTCAAATGTTCGTACCGAAAAGCTGGCTTTTGACTTTCTACCCTCTTTCTTTGGGCCAACTAAACGATATGCGATCAGTAAAGTCCCAATTTAAAATCATTTATCCCAGCCCAAAATTCGTTTCATGGCCCCTTTAGGTCACCACCGACATTTTCCTGTAAACCTCGTGCGAGTTTGTTGCGCTCATTATGTGGTGTGAATAAATTAGGGCAAGATTTTCTACCTGCCCACAGATGCATGAATTGAGACCATTTTTTACGTAGTGAGCATAGTTCTTTTTCTTCATTTTGGGAAGAGGCGATGGTGCATTTCTAATTGTACAATCACTCGAGAGTTGAGAAATCGGGGAGAAAAGCATGTCCGAGTAGGAAGTGTCGGGCGCAGTGTCGTTGTAATGTTTGTGTATATGTCTATGTCGGTGCGCTGTAATATGTTGTGCTCGTACTGTCTGCGATGAATGTAGGGTTGCTGTCTACTCGTGATTGTTCGCAGCATAGTAACAGATTCGTTTTTTTTTATAAGCTGCTAGAACTTTCGGTAGGTGGCGCAAGTTACCGCCCGATTCCGGATATTTTGCTTGAGTTATTTATCTATATAAGTTTATTTATTTGTTTGTTTGTTTAGCAGTTGCGCTGTAGCTACCCAACGTCGCTACGCCTAGGTGACGCGAGTCGTCACCCGATTCTAATATTTCGCTTGCTCAAGTCATCTATCTAAGAAGTTGGCATTTGTTCATGTCTAGCTGTCCCGTCGTAGCTACCTACGCCGCCGACGCGCGTAGGTGCATTTGCACGTAGCTACGTCTGCCGCTTGGAAACTTTTTACTGTGTATACTGTGTCCTGTGTGCTCTCACGTCGGCAGAAAGATACGCAGCTTGCTGGGCTCGTCTCTCCCCTATTTTTCACTGCTGGTCGCCATGTTTTATGAGGAACACGCTCAGCCGTGTTTCACCGAAGGCAGACACGGTGTATCGTGTTAAAGTTTACACGGCACCTCATGTGTAGACGAATAACTCACATAGCGGCGTGTAAAACGAACACTTTTTGACGTGTCCGCTATGTGACAACGGTTTACACGTCTGGGCGTGTTATTTTTGCTAACAGTGTAAGATGCTTGTGTTCAAATTGTGTCAAGATGGATACAAGGAGAAAGCATGGATACACGAGAATATATAATTTGAAGCTTTCAAAGGTGAGAAAACGTGTATTCACGACTTCTATTCGCAGTGTGAATGAACACAGATAGTTGTGGGCATAAAGCTCCCACACCTGCATCTGTTCCTTTCTGAAAATTGTGCTTTAGGTTTGTAATATTTTCCTTCACAGGGTTCAATCAAAGCTTGCACTATTTGATCTAGACGGCGTCTGTCTTTTTTTCGCGTCTTTTCTACGTATAGGTATTCGTCTTCGTGCCTCAGTCCCGCAGAAATTACTTTATGATAAACATTTCCCAGCTTGCGTTTACTTCTGCTAAAAGCTACATTTGAACACATGACATTTCTTTTCTACTCCAAAAAAGCACCAGTCCAAAACATTTTCTTTTAAATCTTTTCATCAGTTTCATAAACGAATTCAGTAACCACACGTTTAGAAGCAGCACCTACTTGATTGGTGTTGTTATGAATTTTGGCGGGTCCTTAGACTTCTTACAATAACGTTTCAGGGCAATCATTTTTTGTTTGGTTATGCCTTCTCGCTCCTAGAGATAATTAAGGCACCCAAGAGTTGGTTGCCTAAAACGAAAACCCATCTTTCTCGAAACGTCGTTAACCGTGTTCTTGGGTATTAATAACAATAATTGTACGTACTAATATGCTGGCCGTGTAATAAAATATGTTTTCTACTCATCTGATATTTATAACTCCCGTTTCAATTATTAAAACACATTTGTATCAATACAAGTGCCATAATACTAATAATACTATAATAATGCCAAAGGCAAATGTCGTTGAAAAACTGGAATGTGAACTCCGCGCTAGACGGCAAGCTGTAAACAAAGTTAAAAGGGAAAACGTTTCTCTGAGTATTGCGATCTTGATTGATCGCGAAGAGATAACCTAATTTATTTTCCATAGTATTAGTGATTCACCGTCCGAGTCTCGTGCTCAGACTGCGCATAATGTACGCGCGATTTTGTGGAATTTCATATTTTAATTTTGTTTCATCTGGTTCGAATTTAATTTTTGATTCAATGTTTTATTCAAATTTTTTTATACAATATTAATTTTATTTTATTATTCAATTTCAATTTACAATTTTATTTTAATTTCACGGAATTTATTTCATTGCAAAATTAACTACCCTCCAATGTTCCTGAACTGAAGATTGCGGATGACGCAGTTCTTCATGCGCACCGACTTGGTGCGTTTTCTCACTCGAAGTGTGGACCAAATGTTATAAGATATGGGTCAACAAAAAACAAGAAGGTTTTGTTTTCCAAAGTTCTGAAAAAACGTGGACTGTTTCTGTAAATGAGAACTCCTCGCTGCCAACTTGTTGTGCAAGTACTAAGTTGTTTGAATTTGAGATATTCCAGAATCCCAAAGGTACCTTTAAGAAAAGATACAACAGACTTTTTTTTAATTAAAGGTCTTACCCGTATTGCACTGCGAGTCACAATGTTTACGAAATCCAAAATGCACCTGATGGTGGCAGAGTGGAGAGCCCTGCTCTGCGACAAGTAAGCACTTCGTCATAGCAATAGTGCATTACACCAGTATCAAACTCGACGCCGACAAATATTTTATTCTTATGTACAAAATATGGTAAGTTTAATGAACAAACGTGACGAACTATGAAATATTATGATATTATGATAATAATTATGATCCACAGTCTACGTAAATGACAATCGCAAGTTTCTATTTTAAGCCTGATTGCTGTATTTTTCGTTATTAACGGCCCAAGAAAACAAGCGCTCGGAAAGCAGCCAGCGGAGAGCACCTCACATCCGGCGCAACCGTGACGTAGAATGTCTCGGGACGAGCAAAGCTGCGGCGAGGCTGACGTCGACAGAATGTCCTAGCCCTTCCAACCTCCGAAGCGGCTGAGGCACGCCAGCGATCGGGCCACCGCAACTAACCACAAAGCTGCTTTTGCTCCAATTTTGAGCGACGGGTTAATCATTAAAAATCTTGTAAGGGGATAATAGCGATGTCCGGGACAGTCTGGGACATACAGAAGAGAGTCCCGGTGAGAGGAGAGTTCCACCGTCCCCTCTTCTCTCGTGGTGGCCAGAGAGCTGACGGCATGACGTCAGGTTCAAGGCATGCATAGTTCTAGGCGAGACAGGCATCGTCACAACCTATCAAGATTCCTAGACTGATTTTACAAACGAGGCTTCAGCGACATCCACCACGTGACATTTGCTAATCATTCAATTCGTTTTAAAATTCTTTATCGTGTCTTTTTCAACAACAAATTGGTGTGTCCGATGTGACACTGCTCCTTTGAACACGTATAGATCAAGAAATAAGCTCCGAAAGTTTGTTGCAGTATCCCTCTAAAGCAGTAACCGTTTTTTAACGGAAGCCCGTAATTGCAGAAACTTGTTAAACCATCCGTCCGTCCATTTGTTCGTCCGTTCATTTCCCTGCTCAAGTTAGCGGACAAATTGACACCACGTCGAATCATGGTATCAAGTCACGCCACGAACTGACACCATAACGTCAAGCCGCGAGAGCACGCAGAGCGATGTCACTTCACGGGATGTTGATTACCCCGCCAAGTTCAGCGGGGATATTAGGGAGTTTGTGTAGACCGTTTTCGCCGTCTTGCAACACCCTCCGCAACCCGCTACGATACCCGGAACTCAACTGTCAAGGCCATCGGCGCGCAGGCGCAGTAGCGGCATCTTCGTTGCGGAGGGCTTAGCAGATCTGAAACGCGGTCTACGAAAACTCCCTATAGAAGTCACGTGACGTCGGTTCACTCGTTGAATTTAGCGGGGAGTTTAATCAATATTTTATTTTCCACTCCCCGTAATGGATGTTAATAGGAAGTTTTTGTAGACCGCGTTTCCGCCTCCGCTAAGCCCTCCGCAACGAAGAAGCCGCTACTGCGCCTGCGCGCCGATGGCCTTGACTCAATTCCAGGCACCGTAGCGGGTTGCGGTGAGCGTTGTGGGACGTCGAAAAGCATCTACAAAATGGTCCTATTATTTTGGAAACACATTTAAAGATCGCACCTAATATACCTAAAACTTAAAAAATATAAATAGCAGTTTTTTTTTTTAATTTCATATAAGCTCTAGAATGCTAGGTAAGTGGTAGTCGCATACCAACGAAAGCTCCCACAACGTATTGAGAGGCCAGCAAATGGTACCAAAACAGAACACAGACAGGCTATTCGTTTTTTTTTTTTATAAAACTTGGGAAAACTATCCCGATCGCATATCTTATTTCATACCTCCTATATTATCTCCGCACCGACTCTAAGATCCAGACTTACGCCTTTTGCTGCAGACTCCTCTTTGACGTTTTCGCACGTTACATTTGTGATATTCTCGATGCTATCCACGCTGATTGTCTTGACTTTGTAGATGTGAGTGGCCATGGACATTGAGGGTATTACGACACGCCTCTGGTAGTAATTGTTCAGCGCAGCCTTTATAGAGTCTTCCTGCGTTTACTCAGACAGAAAAAAAAGTAACTATGGAAATCATCGATGCAAGATCGGGTAAAACGCTAACCGCAAAGTGAAAAAAAAGGAGACTGCGTCACTGCGAGCTCTTTTTTCGCTTTAATGCGTAGTTCAATTTGCGCCATACTGAGATACCTTCTGAACCCTAACTCGCGCATTAGAGAGAACATAAAGTAAGGTTTACGCTCTGAATTTACGAACATAAATACAATGTTTTCCGCTGCGTAAGTCGCACTGCCTATAAACCGTCTTTTCCCTTAAACGTTTTTACGTAAGTAGCACGTAGACATTTGTACGGTCGGCTCGGAGAAACAGCGTTGGTGAAACCGCGCATGGATATTGTGATTGCTATATGTGCACTGACTGGAGTCAGCTTCAATGTTGTCGCCAAAGAATCGAACGAGGAAGGTAACCCCTGCGCCAAATTTTCACAGTTAAAGTACACACTTATAGGCAAGAAAAAAATAAACAACAACATATAATCCGCCTCGCTTTATATAACATAATGAAACAGGAAGAATGAAGAAGGAGGGGAGGAGGGGGGGGGGGTGGAGGATACGCCATTTCAATGCCCCGCTAAATTTAGCGAAGAAACTGAATCGGTGTGTAAGCCTGTGGCGTCCCATAATGCAACACTGCACATTCAGTTTTCCTCTAAATTTAGCAGTAAAACTGACATCACATGATCTCAACACCAATTCAGTTTCGCTGCTAAATTTAGCAAGGAAGTGAATGGGTGCTGAGGTCAGGTTACGACAATTTTTCCGCTAAATCTAGCGCCGAAACTGAATTTGTGCATGGTGACGTGACATGAAGTCATGTGACGCCATTTTACCTGCTAGATTTAGTGGGGAAACTGAATTGGTGTTGAGGTCACGTGGCAACAATTTCCCAGCTAAATTTAGCGCGGAAACTGTGAGAGGACGGGAGGGTATGGAGGAAGAGGAGGGGACGGTACGGGGGAAGAGAGGAGGAGTGGAGGGGGAAGAGGGGATAGGAGGAGGAGAAGGAAAGAAGAGAGGGGGAGGGGAGGAGGAGGATACACCAATTCAATTCCCCGCTAAATTTAGCGAAGAAACTGAATTGGTGTGTAGGTCTGCGACGTACCATAACGTAACACTGCGCATTCAGTTTTCCCTCTACGTTTAGCATTAAACTGACATCACATGAACTCAACACCAATTCAGTTTCCTCGCTAAATTTAGCGGGAAAACTGAAATGGTGTTTACGTCACGTGCCGAGGGGACGGTACGGAAGAGGAGGACGGGAGTATAAGGAGGAGAAGGGTACGAAGGAGGAAGAGGAGACGGAAGAGGAGGAGGGTGCAGAACCAGTATGTGAGTAGAATTATCTATAATTGTACAGACACACACAATATATATATATATATATATATATATATATACCGGGTGTTTATTTTTAATTCGAACAGATTTATTACAAAAAATCCGTAAAAGATGCTCTAGTACGGTTTGTTCAAGTGAGTTATACGGCTAGGGGGACATTATGTGGGTGGCTAATCCTTGCGAGAAGTTGGCTAATTAATTAAAATTCGTTAATTAAATTTTAATTAATGAAAATAGACATATGGTTCCAATTAGAAACTTGCTCAGCGTCATCGAAAACCCCTAATTCAGTCATTTTCAGAAAGACTTTGAGCGCGTGAGAAGCGTAGTAGTGCACTAAAGTTACCACTCGTGGAGCAGGTACAAGGCTAGGGCTAGATAAGAGACGGAAAAATCGCACGGGCGCCTTATCGCAACCTCTAGCTTTGTACGGATTTTTTGCAATAAATCTGTTCGAAATAAAAATGAACACCCGGTGTATATATATATATATATATATATATATATATACTATATATATATATAT
This sequence comes from Ixodes persulcatus, assembly GCA_013358835.2. NCBI lineage: Eukaryota > Metazoa > Arthropoda > Arachnida > Ixodida > Ixodidae > Ixodes > Ixodes persulcatus. The sequence continues at coordinate 78,636 of JABSTQ010009861.1, read as the reverse complement.
ATATATATATATATATATATATATATATATATATATATATATATATATATATATATATGGGTGATTTCATTCTCAACTCAGGCACAGATTTAGGGTCGAATTTTTAACTTTGACGAAAAAAATATATGTTTTGGGGAAATTCCTATAATAAAAGAAGACGCAAACGGCAATGTCGTCGGATTTTTCGTTCTCAAGTTATGGACCGTTGAAGCGGTCAAGTTGGAAACTGACGTTTCTCCAGCCTATCGGATGTGCCATATTCCACTCCATCCCTTTTCCATACTTTTTACGCTACATCAATATAACTTTTTGGGAACACTCTAGACATAAGCTTTTTTATGCCAATTAAGTGTCTAGGTCATAACATGTTTAATTATTTTTTGTTTATTTGTCAAACCGCCTCTCTGCGACGATATTTGACGAAGTTCAGCAAGCTGTGCTGTGTGACCTAATTATCATATTTTTATGATATTTATATCACCGTAAAGCTCAATTAAGCTCTTTCGTTTGAGTATACTTTCAATATTTTGCGGTTTTCAATTTTCTCAAAAAACCCAGTTTTTATTTCTTTTATTTTTTATTCACAGTTAGTTGATATAGCAGTCTATCAGAAACTACCAACAGATTTTGTAATATATTGTTTGTATGGCCGCTATTAAGACTCGAATCTCGTGCTATCAGCGTTTTGAACGGGACTTTGCACAGGCGCTCTGCTGAGCAGAAATTCGGCCTATGTAAGGTTTTCTATTTATCGTTAGCAGTTACCTCAATATCCAACCATACACATTAATAAAATTTGGAGTAGTGTACTTAAAAAAAATTTACTTCAAAGTCCGTATCCACAAGTGCGGGCACATCGCTTACTTCCTCCCAATACGGGAGAATGCAGATCGTTAAAGAATTCCTCTGGGGCCTTTTGTTTTCGGCTCTGAGTTTGAAATACCGAACTTGACATGTAATTGTCATATTTTCTTATGTCAAACAGATATGCAGTGCATATACATATGTACGATTTAGTAACGGACGCTTACGAAGTACGGTTTATTTTGTGAGCGTACGGACTCTTTCGTAAAATAACAAGCATTTCGTAGCGTGTAAGGCTTCAAACGTGTTAGTCATGTGTTTAGGTTTCATTTATATTTTCAGTGATTCATGCCGGGTTACTTAGACTTTTTCTTCTCGACTTAAGTTTGTCCGGGAGTCTAGATGCTACGTATCTTCTCCGTCAATACATAGGGCGAAGCTCACACACCTTGCAAATCACGCCAGTGCCAAGTAAATAAATATTGTTAGGATGAATATTGTTGCTTCACTGGCTTTTACGCTCAGATATTGAGGTAAGTACTAACATTAAATAGAAAACCTTACATAGGTCAAAATTCTGCTCAGCTGAGCGTCTATGCGAAGTCCCGTTCAAACCTCTCACAGCACGAGATTCGTGTCCTAATAGCGGCCATACAAACAACATAGTACAATTTCTGTTGATAGGTCCTGAAAGATTACTATATTACCAAACTGTAAATTAAAAATGAAAGAAATAAAAGGTGGATGTTTTTAAAAAATCGACTTCAAACTTGCAAGTCTTTCTTTAGAAAAACTTGCAAGTTTGAAGTCGATTTTCTATAAAAACCCCACCTTTTATTTCTTTTATTTTTTATTTCTTTTATTTTTTATTTACATTTAGGTAATATAGTAGTCTGCCAGGACGTACCTACAGAAATTCTAATATACTGTTTGTATGGCCGCTACTAGGACTCGAATCTCGTGCTGTGAGAGTTTTGAATGGGACTTCGCATAGACGCTCAGCTAAACAGAATTTTGACCTATGTAAGGTTTTCTATTTAATGTTAGTACTTACCTCAATATCTCAGTGTAAAAGCCAGTAAAGCAACAATATTTATCCTAACAATATTTATTGACTTGGCACTGGCGTGATTTGCACGGTGTGTGAGCTTCGCCCTATGTATTGACGGAGAAGATACGTAACATCTAGACTCCCGGACGAACTTAAGTCAAGAGGAAAAAGTCTAAGTAACCCGGCATGAATCACTGAAAATAAAAATGCAACCTAAACTCATGACTAACACGTTTGAAGCAGCCTTACACGCTACGAAATGCTTGTTATTTTAAGAAAGAGTCCGTACGCGCACAAAATAAACCGTACTTCCTAGGCGTCAGTTACTAAATCGTACATATGTATATGCTCTGAATATCTGTTTGACATTAGAAAATATGACAATTACATGTCAAGTTCGGTATTTCAAACTGAAAGCCGAAAGCAAAAGGCCCCAGAGGAATTCTCTAACGATCTGCATTCCCCCGTATTGTGAGGAAGTAAGCGCTGTGCCCGCACTTGTGGATACGGACTTCGAAGTAAATCTTGTTAAGTACACTACTCCAAATTTTATTAATGTTTATGGTTGGATATTGAGGTAACTGCTAACGATAAATAGAAAACCTTACATATGCCAAAATTCTGCTCAGCAGAGCGCCTGTGCAAAGTCCCGTTCAAAACGCTCATAGCACGAGATTCAAGTCTTAATAGCGGCCTTACAAACAATATATTACAATTACTGTTGGTAGTTTCTAATAGACTATTATATTAACTAACTGTGAATAAAAAATAAAAGAAATAAAAAGTGGGTTTTTTTAGAAAATCGACTCCAAACTTGCTAGTTTTTCGACATTTTTCGTTTTTCAGGCACATGTAGTGCATTATATTCTTATTTCAAAATATTGAAAGTATACTCAAAAGAAAGAGCTTAATTGGAGCTTTACGGTGATATAAAGTAATAAATATATGTTAATTAGGTCACAGAGCACAGCTTGCTGAACTTCGTCAAATATCGTCGCAGAGAGGCGGTTTGACAAATAAACAAAAAATCATTAAAAAGTTTATGACCTAGACACTTAATTAGCATGAAAAAGTATATGTCTAGAGTGTTCCCAAAAAGTTATATTGATGTAGCGTAAAAAGTATGGAAAAGGGATGGAGTGAAATATGGCACCTCCGATAAGCTGGAAAAACGTCAGTTTCCACCTTGACCGCTTCAACGGTCCATAACTTGAGAACAAAAAATCCGACGACATTGCGTTTGCGTCTTCTTTTATTATAGGAATTGCCCCAAAACATTAATTTTTTTCGTCAAAATTAAAAATTCGACCCTAAATTCGTGCCTGAGTTGAGATGAAATCACCCATATATATACATATATATAGACGCTTTACACACGCGCCAGATTGAGCCGCCATAGCCGCCCTTCTCTTGTCTTACCGAGATGCCGAGCCACAGAAGCGGGCGTTGACGAGTCTCCACAACGGCCTATGCTGAGGGGAAGGACACAGTAACACTTAAAATGGCAATAACCTGTCCTGCTGTGGAAATGATGAAATCAAGCGAACGGAATAAGAGGGAACAAAAACTGAAGGTCAGTTATGGCGGCGCCCATGCACAGCTGCTGTAAAGAGTCTATATAGAGGGTGTTTTTTTTTTTTTTAAGCTTAACAGATTTGTTTAAAAAAAGCCGTGAAAGCTGCACTTATGCAGCTTGTGGAGGTGAGTTATATGGCCAGGGGGACATATTATAAGGGGCAAATCGTAACGATCAGTCGGCTAATTAATTAAAATTCGTTAATTAACTTTTTAAATAATGAAAATAGACATATGGTTCCAATTAGAAACTTGCTCAGCGTCATCGAAAACCCCTAAATCAGTCATTTTCAGAAAGATTTTGAGCGCGTGAGAAGCGTTGTAGTGCACTAAAGTTACCACTCGTGGAGCAGGTACAAGCCTGGGGCTAGATGAGAGACGGAAAAATCGCTCGGGCGCCTTATCGCAACCTCTAGCTTTGTACCTGCTCCACGAGCGGTAACTTCAGTTCACTACTACGCTTCTCACGCGCTCAAAGTCTTTCTGAAAATGACTGATTTAGGGGTTTTGGACGACGCTGAGCAAATTTCTAATTGGAACCATATGTCTATTTTCATTAATTAAAGAGTTAATTAACGAATTTTAAGTAATTAGCCGACTGATCGTTACGATTAGCCTCCTATAATCTGTCCCCCTGGCCGTATAACTCACCTCCACAAGCGGCATAAGCGTAACTTTCACGGTTTTTTTAAAACAAATCTGTTAAGCTTAAAAAAACACCCTATATATATATATATATATATATATATATATATATATATATATATATATATATATATATATATATATATATATATATATATATATATATATATCTTTCTCAAATTGTTTAGCACGGTATATCGCAAAATCAAAATGATTTTTTTTTGTCGTGGATTTTGAAAACTTGCTTTTGAGGGAACATACTTGTCTGAATTTTATCTAGAGCTTATCTTCTTTGCTTCGTTTTGTTCTTAGAACAGTAAAACACCGCAATGATGGTTTTTAAGAAGGCATTCGCTTCGCTTTCAGTGTGATCGACGCCATATTTAAGGACACTGTTTATACCGAATGCTCAGAACGAGCTCACATTATTAGGCTGGTAAGATTGGCAATCTTGATGGTGCGGAATGCACGTTACCGAAGAAGTGTGGAAGCTCAACGTCAGCACGCGCTAAGCATTCGCGCTAACAGCCATGGCCGCCAGTAAAGTCTTCCTATAGACCAGTGGTTCTCAAATGGGGGTCCGCGGATCCTTTGGGGTCCGCGAAGGCATTCTTAAGGTCCGCGAGGCCCCGCCTCATCAGTGAAGCCAGGCAATAAAAGTTGTCTTTTCTCAGACTGAGTAGAAACGTTCCATTTTTCGGGTGGGTTTTCTTGTTTGTATGTCAATAAGAGAAGTCGACTTCACACTAGCCCTTAGTTATAGCCATTTAATAAACTGCTATCATAATTAACCTATGTATTTTTATTCCCCTCACCACGAATGGGGTCCTCTATCATCTCCGCCGATCCACAAGGGGTCCGCGAAACATCAATGGTTGAGAACCACTGCTATAGACAATTGCAAGATAAGCGGCCCGACTGGTGTGAAAGTGGCCTCGACAGGCTTGCATTGCATGTGCTCGCCCGAACGTGCAGAGATATGGCGGCGAAAGGATGGCCTGCTTGCAATGGTCTATATACGCTTTCATGCAACTGTGCATAGGCGCCGTCATAGGGGACCTTCAGCTTTTGTTTTCTTTTATTTCCTATACTTTACATCATGATCACTACAGCAGGAAAGTTAATTGACATAATATATTCTACTGTGTCCTTATCCCCAGCGATGGCCTCTGTGGAGGCTCGTAGACAGCCGTTTCAGTGGCTCGGCATCTCGGTAAGACAAGAGAATGTCATCAGTGGCGGCTGGAATCTGTGCATGTTTAACCGTCTATAATCGACATTCTGACGTCGCGAAGCTAACTGCTGTAAGTAATACCGACAGATAAATTTAAAATAAAACTGACCAGTGACATTTGTTCTTTGTTGTTGTCGTACGTTAGAGACCAGCTGCTGATAGGATCCACATTGATGCAATTTCCTCGCTTCACAGTGTGGGAAAGAAGCATGATGAACGTAATCTCCCTGAAACGTGTAAAGTACAGTTATTTGATGGAAACTTGACAATATTATATTTAATTTTATAGCGCGGTATGGCTAAAAACATTGAGTTTGTCTATTTAGGCTGCGATGCCCCGGATAAATATCAGTTCACACCTGTTGCTCTGTATGCAGAAAATAAGGTTAGCACATAAAAGGGCATAACAGTGGAAGGGCCACCAAGCGACGCCGGAAAAACTTAACCAGGATGTGTTGCTGATGCAGTGAGCATTTTCGTATATCGATCCGTACTTCTAAAGATCTAAAACATTCTGCCTTCAGGCCAGATTAACATTGCTTCAAATTATCGAAGAGGCCTATTCCCTTTAGGACGTAGTTTGATGGTTTGCCATCGATCCATCATACTACGTCCTAATGCGACGCGGATTTCACACGAGTGTAACACCGGTGTTACAGCTTCAGATTGGGTGAATTGATTGTTCATGTTGGTTGACGTTGGAGCGAACTAAAAAAACTGCCACTCAGGCTTTCTACACACAAGGAACAGAACTCTCACACATCGCTCACTAATAACTTTGTATTACGTGATTATCTTATGCTTCTACTTGTACTTCAATTTAAGACAATTTTCAAATCGAAAAAGGTGAAAAATAAAACGGCAAAATTCCCTTCTAATGTCTAGACAAACTTGCGGATGAATAATCAATCTCGTGTCCTCCAGTCGTATAGCCTCCTCAGCTTCAGTAATTTTCGTCGTTAATTGGTTGACAATTTTGCCTAACACGGCGTTGTTGTTGAAATGTGCCAAACAACCACAATCATGACAGTAAATTCCTAGTTGGCATTGATGATGTTGCTATTGTGTTCACGAAGACGGTCAATAAAACTCCGCCCAGTTTTTCCCATGTATAGTCTTCCGCAGTAAAAATGAATGAATAGACAATCCCCTCAACGCAAAGCACAAAGTTCGTTTTGTGTTTCTTGGAGCAGCAAGTTGCTTATATTGAGGTTGTGGTCACGTTTTTGCACAGGCTGGAATGTTTGTTGGAAGCTGAAAACTCTATATCAACATTCACTCTGTTCAATTTGTTTTAAGGCTGCGAGAAAAATTATGAATATACGGGACGATGACTGGTCTTCTTGTCCCATCGCTGTGTTCTTGCTTGACGCAGCTTCCTTGCTTCACTTCTTTAAGGATACTTTTAGCCACTGGCACCAATAAGAAAATAAGGTACCCTGCGGACTTAAGTCTTGCAATTTGCCCGTAGAAGCTCTTTTGTATTGAATATGAGCATGATTTTGTGATTGAGCTCTTAAGACATGACCGCAATATGCCTTTCTTGACGAGTTTTGAGTTCGTGAAGTTGAAGGGGAGGAGTGTTTTTTTTTTTTTTTTCTGAGTTCATAGAACCAAGAGTCGGATACAAGAATCATTAGGATCCTTACACCGGAAGCTTGTGGGTGATTTCTAAGGGATTAGTAAAATCTTTAAATATGGAGAGGACGTCGTCCACCATGGTTGGAAATTTGCTTTCATCGGTGGCCAGGAAAATAAAAAAATCGTCCACGTATCTAAAAATCCGCACTACTTTTGTGGCATCTAGCCTGTGTTGTAAAATCCTATCGAGGTGTGCGAGATAGAGGTCACTGAGTACAGGTGCAATACAAGATCCTATGCACGCTCCTCTTTTTTTAAGTAGGTGCGCCCATCCCATGCAGCAAAGGTAGATTTTAGATATATGGTTAGCAAGACCAGAAACTTACTTTGGGCATGCCTGACGTATTCTGAAGGAAATAGCAGCAAAGGTGCCGATGCCATCTTCAATACTTGTTAAGAGACGGTCTTCGGGTAATGCATAATAAAGGTCCTTAATGTGGACAGAAAAAAACTTGCATAACTTGGTTTATTGTTCTTCTAGGAAGTTACAGACATAAAAGAAGCTTCGGATAAGGTATGGATCGTCTACGGTTAAAAGGTTAAGCTTGTCTTGTAGATAAGGCTGCTGAGTTTTGCCAAGTTCCCCTTTCTGAAATGATGATTTTTAGGGGACAGTCGGGTTTGTTGAATTTTCAATAAAAATACTTCTAAGAATAACTTTTTGCTGTGGTCAAACTAGAAGCAAAGCATCTTTTAGTTCAACAGATTGACAAACTTGCCTTGCTGCTTGTTTTACCTTACCTAATGCTATCTCCTCATGGCTGTTGAACACAGATTCAATCGCCGCTTTTGCATATTCGCCGAATGTATCTCCGTGCATAAGGACAAAACCTCCTTCTTTGGCTGCAGGCACAAGTGGTAGGGAATGCTCTTTTAGGTACTTCTCTACTTTCTTTAGAGGTAAGGAGTTGACAGCTGCATTGTGTCAAACGAGCAGGTCTACTCCTTCAGAAGTGCAGCGATCTATCTCACACTCTAAAAAATGCCCGTGCGTCTGCTTTCCCGCACAACACTCGGAGAGATAATCAGCGCAACTTACAGAGGCAGCTCATCGAATGACGATGCCGAAACATATGTTTAGACCAAAAAACGCAGTCTGAGTTTTGACATTAAGCAATGCAAAAGTCACGCTTGCATTGCTTAATGTCACAACTCAGATTCCGGTTTTTGGTCTAAACATATGTTTCGGCACCGTCATTCGCTGATCTGCTTCCGTAAGTTGCGCTGATTGGCTCTCCGAGTGTTGCGGGGGAAAGCAGACGCACGGGCTTCTTTTAGAGTGCAGCTTCTGGAGCTTGTCTTGACACTTGTCTCACAATAAAAAGTAGCTCCCGTGGCGATTTATTAGCTTCCACTGCAAATTTCGGAAAGAGACTGAGGACGTGCTGTAGAAAATCTGGCCCAAAGTTGTTAGTGAGCGCTGTGTGAGAGTTTTGTTCCTTGTGTGTGTGAAAGCTTGAGTGACGGTCTTTTGAGTGTGCTGCAACGCCAACCAATCAGTGTTACACCAACGATAGGGGCAAAGAAGTGAATCGCGCGAACTCCAGCTCAGTTATTGGTCAAGCATTTGTGGTTATTTACGTACTACCAGCCATGAGGCGAGGGCAGGCAATGTGGATTCTGTATATGTTTACACAATGTAAATCAGATGATAATTTCGCATACTATATGGTAACCATTGGCGGGGGAACTGTTTAGTGACGTATATAGCGCTTTTGATTCTTGCTGCTTGGTAACAATCGTTGTGGTCTCGACCACAGACTGGCGGCTCAATCAGAACTTTTCGGAAGAATCGAAGTACGTGGGGAGCCCGATGGTTTGCAGAAGTTACCTCTCGTGCTGCAGGCGCAAGGTTCGTGGAGCAAAAGTGGGGAGAGAAATTTGAAATCTGCGCTGCCGGGTCATAGTTGAATACATTTTCGTGCCGACAAGGTAAACAAAGCACGTGTTCTAACTCTATTTTCAAACTACCAATTTAGTGGTTCTCAATGGTGCCATGCATGTTTTGAAATGACAATATATGTCTATTTTTACTACGGAAAATCTTAATTCTGCAGAAGTAATTATGGACTTAACTGCTATAGACGCTATTACCTCGATGCAGTGGTGTCTCGCTAATATGAGCACCTGTTCCCTCCCCCCTCCCCCCTAAATAAACAATCATGAGCCATTCCACTCTGTGAAGGTGGATGACCAGCGAAGCTATTTAGCACACGACTCAGACGTGACACAGAATATTGAACAAAGGTACACATTTATTGTCTCGATCGGTGGTCATCGATCAAGCGCAAGTCGCCACCGACAACAGTCGCAGCGCACGAGTCCGCTTTGCAGGATCCCGCACATTGCCAAAGTTGGTCAAGTCGTTATCGAACCACAGCCAATCACGCACCCTGCACCTACACCCAAGCTGTCTGTCCAGAAAGCCCCTTTTGAATGTAGCGTATGCTCCATTAAAGTTGTCCAATTTAGCAGCACGGTACCTGCGTTTTTCTGATGCATTCTCCGCCCAGCAACGTTTGTCGCGGGCGGAGAACGCATCTGGTCAACACCTCCTAGAAGAGAAGGCCAGAGTGCTCTTCTCGTGACGTCGCGAAGGAAGGCCATCGGGGGCGCGCGTCGAAGCGAAGGCAACGCGCCTGGATCGGCCGTTGTAACGCGCTTTTAGTCACATACGCGTGTTTTATTAGCTAAAATAAAAGCTGCACATATATCAAGGGGTCTCGAAAACATTTTATTACACGGGCAAAATATTACACCGCTAAATAATGGGTACGAAATGACACGAGGTGTGCGTATAAGACATCTATAGAAAAATGTGATTGTTTTAACTCGAAAACATTGAGTCACGCAATTATTTCTGTAGGAATGCATATTTTATACAGAAATACTTCGACAAAATGGCGAGACACGCAGTGATTGGACACAGCAAAACAGATTACAGTAAAAAATAAGGTAGGCGTTGTCAACGCGGACACGACAAGACCAGTTTCACTTACGTTTATGTAAGCGATGTTATCACGTGCAGTCACTGAATTCTTGCATAATACCCCAGCCACATGGCAAGATTAATGTAATTTCGATAGAATGACATTTTAGGGTCGACAAATCAGTTTGCGACGCTCGTATAATCATTCAAGACCGCGAGCTGATTAAATCCCATATCATTGAATGAAAACATATTAACCTTTCCGTGTGGCAGGGTACTAAACTTACTACGTAGTCAACTAATTTACTTCTCCCTATGGGCTCGAGCTGCCTTAGAACAAAATATAACTTATTTTGTATACAAAATTACTATTACCTTAATACAGCTAAGATTCTAGTATAAACGCGGTAAAGGCAATAAAAGAACATTAGTATAAATAAACACATAACCACAAACAACGCACTTTCAATAATCACACAAACCTTTTTTTCACTTTCCAGTGAAAACTAGATTACCACGCATATTTGCAAATGTCGAAGCAACTGCACACGGATAACGACAAAGAACAAAATTCAAGTCTATCATAAAACAAAAAAAACAAACAATTGCAGCATTTTATTTGCGTCCTACATGACCAAGAAAGCCCGTAAATAAGTTGTTTCTCACCTGTCAATCGTATTCATACGTCCCACAATATCCGTGACGAAAACATTTGAACACGAAATCCAAGAAGCCTCTCTCTGTCGAGAGCGAGGTCTATCGATTAATTGACCAGAGTCATCGTTGGCTAGTTGTCACACATGTCACTCAAACCGTAGCAGGACTTGTTTCACGAATCCACGTAAATGCCGTAGTATCAAGCGAACACAAAAAAAAAAAAACTACCCGAGACTACGGTGATGACAGAAATACGACGGGAAACAAGTCTCAAAAATACCACACACGAGAGCAGCGGCGACGAAAGGCTTGACGTTGTCGACCCATCTCTTGCTCGTGTGCGCTCTCTGCGACAATGACTGGATGTTTCTTCGGTTTCCTTCCCTTCTGAAATGTCTCAGCGTTCCTTTTCAGACAGTCAGCAGCTCACACACAACGTAAATTTACCAGAATCGGAGCCCGTATGTGGGAAGAATCAATCCGGAAGATGTGGCATCGGGGCCGGTTCTTTCGAAAGGTGTGGGGAGCTGCGGGACTGCACGTAGTCCCGCGGTTATGGGGATACTCATAAATATAAATTTGGTACTCTCAACCTTGGTAACTCGTTGTATATTACGTTTATATTATATATATATAATAAATTGTACAAGACTGCGCCTTTAAAACGTATATTAATGTCGGATAAACGCGCAAGAACACCACCGCGCCGCTTGGAAAGAAACATTTTTTTTTCACGTCAGATATTTTCTCACGTAGTTGCGCCATGGCCTTCCTTCCTCCGACATTGTGACGTAACCTCTCAGAGCGCTATGGCCTTCTTCTATATGAGGTGTTGATCTGGTGCTAGCAGTGCGAGCCTGAGGCTGAGATCTTGATCACCGTTGGTCTTGAATTTGAACTTGATTTGCTTGGTCTCTCGAGCAAACACGCGACGCGTGACCGCCACCCCGGGAGAGCGGAAGGAAACTAGGCACGCAAGTGCTTGGAACGACGACAAAGAGAGGGCGCTGCGACTTTTTGTTGCGCACATGAAAAATCCACGAAACCCTAGCCATGAACATTCGCTGTAAAACAACAACAAAAAATTGTTTATAATGTTAGTTGTTCATAATGAGGCAATAACGCATGTTATTACCCAGTTCGTCCCTGAAAATATTGTCCTAAAAGACAGCTGGTATCCGTACAACCGGGTACGTATTACCGAGACACTGCCATGAATCCCCCCTTGACACCGACTTCTGCGTTATTAACTTTAATTCTGCGCGACGTGTAGCACTCACACGAATATTTTGTCCAACAGAAGAAGAAACATCCTGTCTATACCGTGTACCGCTGTAGTCACAACGGTGCTCTTGGTACTTACTTCGTGATAATCGTGTAGTAACTTGAAGATTTGAATTTGGGGGCGCGCAGTTTTATTCCGATGAACCAGATTATATCAGCGGAACTCTTGCCCAATATGTTGAAGGCTCCCTGCGCAAGTGAAAGAAACAGTCAAATGTCAGAACCGACAATATTATGTGATGCCAATCAGCTTATCGCATCAGTTGATCATATCGCTCCCGATTGCTATAAAAATATTTTTTAACAATTTGATTTCACACGTGGTTGAAAACTATTGACGCGCATGACGATCGGATTTTTAACTTCATTAAACGGATTTTTAAACTTCATTAAAAAACATTGACTTCTACATTTTCAAGTATTCCTTTGTCAGTCGTGAACACTTTCACTACCTTACGCAGAGTTTCTTTATCAGTTGTTTTTTTTTGCAAGGGGTTTAGGAGGTAGCGATACCCTTAAAGGGGCACTCACACGTCAAAATTATAATTTGTTTTTATTATCCGAAACAATTGAAAACGATGCCTGGGCATTACTACCCAAAATCGAAACTTGAGAATTCAGTATTGTCAACTAAAAAACAATTTCCAAATGCTGAATTTGAATTTCCCGCGCGATCCGTGCCAGTGCAGTGACGTCAAATATCGAGCCGTCCTGCGAGTCGAGTTTCTCTGACGCCTCCGAAGTGTCGTGTTCGCCAGCGTCCCGCGAGCAACCGGCTGCGAGCAGACGACGCTTGACTTTCGGGTTCCAAGTTCTTTTAGGGCCCTTTCAACGGTCTCAAATTCTTTAAAATGGTGTGAGGTCGAAGAGAGCTCGCAGTAGACGTTTGTGAGCGACGTGAGGGGCCACGTATCGCCGGTCCTGCTTGAAAGGCTGCTCCGGTGGAATATCAACTAAAACTACTGTACACAGACACCAAACCCAGTTGTTTTGACCGTTTGGCGATTTCCTTTTCGAAGTCTGAGAGGTCGTCGGGCACCTAAAAAAGACCACTTTGCCAGATTCCCCGACTCACCGATCATCCTCTGCCAGGGTTAGGCAGTATCGAGAAACAAATGTATCGTGATAGTATTTCAGAAATACATTTCGTATCTGTAGTTCGGTATCGCAATAAATTTTTTTCACCAGTGTCTGTATTCCTGTATCAAAATACATTTGGAATGTTTCTTTTGTATGGCGATACAATCAGGATAAATTGTATTTCGTTACATTTCTTGAGAAATGCTTCCCCCCCCCCCCCCCCCCAAAAAAAAAAAAAAAAGTCCGACCGCATTTTTTTTTTTTACTTCTGAGGGAACCATGGTTAAGGAGATGCTGGGGCGTTGTTACTATGCTGACCAAGGTTCCTTCCGATTCTCCAAACTATTTTACTATGCGTCCTCTTCTCTTTTCTGAGAAGTGTTGCATAGTCGGGGACTTGAACCAGGTGGCGTGCCAGGAGTGGAGTCAGAGCATTTTCTGCCGCAGGTCCTTAAATAGGGATTTCTTAAGTCATTGTTTGCTGGCATCCACGCCCGCTGCTAACCGTCTCTCCTGCTTTAGCGTATACAGTACAGCCAGCCGACAAAGCTGAGTCCCACTCTGTTGCAGCACAAGCCTGGCGGTGGTGACTTTAAATAGTAGGATGACTCACGCAGTAAAGTTCAACACATATTTAATTGGGTCTGAGGCTGCGCCCGTAATATTTCACGGCTCAAAGGTCATATTTCGCGGCTCATCAGCCCACGTGAACGTGACCCGCTGCTCTGGTGATCCGAAACTCAGGAAGGAGGCCGGACGTGGCCTCGCTGTGCTGACCCAGACTTCGTACACCTGCAACTTGTCTCAGGCCCGCTGTTTCTCGGAGAGCTCGCATCTGTGCCGGCAATATCAGGTCGCAATCCACGCGGTCTCTGTTTGGATGATGCTAGGCGAGACTTGAGGACTGCAATCCATGCGTCAGTGGCGGAGGGTCGGCTGGAAGGACCTTCAGAACGAGGGTGCCACAGTATCTTTCTTTTTTTGTTTTTCAACCGTAACAGAAGATACGACATGTGTTCCAGGATGCTTCAAGTGGCCCACTATTCTCAAAAATTTCAAATGACACTGCCTGCACGATTTTCAACAAGGTCACCTACAGCTAAATTACGTATTGTCCTTTCATACAGCAGCGTGGTAAAGTTTCATGTTTAAGACCACACCTACAGATAAAGATTACCAGTTAATTCCACCGTCACGTCATGTGATCTATATTGACAGGGGCGTCCTAATTAGACAGGGGCGTGGTGACGTTTTAGAGATCGAAGTCTTTTCGCATCTCTCGTCAGACAGAAAGGATGTGAGGGAAAGGACCGTGGTCAGTCCCTGATGGAACGTTTTTTTGAGCCCATTGAAGACTCCTTGTCGTTTGAAACCATTACCTTCAAAGCAAAGTGCCAAGCCTACGGGAAAGTAATTTCGGGATCAAAAACTCCTACTTCAAACTTCAAGCTTCATCTCAGTTGGCGTCTCAAACAAATTTGAAAAATGTATTGCAGTATCAATATTTCTGTATTTGTAGTTCTTTTCTCCCTAAAATATATTCTTGGATTCGTATTTCCATACACCTTTTGCCTCTTTTTAAAATGTATTTCCGATACGTATCGCGATACATGTTTACAGGTATTTTTTAGTATCAGTATTTTAGCTACTATTTTCATGTATCCCAGTATTTGTATTTCCAAATACATTTTTGAGTATTTCTACCCAACCCTGTCCTCTGCAACATGTGTCGAGCGCTGCCATGTTCTCCGAGGGAGGATAAAAAGCCAGGAGGCGACATCACACCGGACTCCGAGTTTCGGTATTTCAAAAAGGGCCGTAGTGCGTTCGCAACTGCGTTAAAAAAAAACAACAAAAAAACATGCTTTACGAATGCCGTTATTAAATGCTATAAAAATGTAGCCTACAAAGCTTCTAAATTTTATGATGTTTGACGCCACAAATCAAACGAAGCAAGGTGGTGAGGAGCGGGAGAGAAAAACGCCAAAAATAAAAAGGCGCGCGCGCGTGAGGAAATTTCTTTTTGCGTTGTCGTATTTATTTGCTTGTCCATGACTATAACTTGCATCGGGTTAGAAAACACAAAAACGACCTTTGGAATGTCAGCGCCCCTTTACGTTCTTTGTTGCGTCGTATAATATCTCCTTCATGTTTTTTTTTTTTTTTTTTTTTTTTACAAAATGTATTAGTTTAACTTGAAACATTCCCTCTTTCTTTGGACATCAATTCAAAGTCCGCGTTTCTCATTGTCATAGCACTTCCTATGCGAACTCTATCATGCCCAGAACGTCATCCGAATATATAAATATCCCCGAATCTTTGGTATTCAATATCGGCATTCTTTCAAAACTGCGGTAAGAAAACACTTTCGCTTAAACTTGACGACTCATGTTTTCATCGAATTTGGTATTAGTCTTTCTTGTACCCTGTGTTTTGTTTTTGTCGTCTCTTTTTTGGAATGTATCGGACCCTAAAGGTACTAAAAAGAACATGAAGGTGCGAAACGCCATAGTTTTATCTTAAATTACTGCGAATATTTCTTTACCTCTTTCGCTTAGTGAAACTTTTCATATGCATTGCTTTTCAAGTTACAATTATTCTCCTAACTTGCTTCATTCTGTTTCGCTTCAAGTCGGACCGCATTAACCGACGCCAGGATTGGACGTAGCCAATCGAGCAGTGCCAAAAAGTGCATCGTCACGCCGTCTTTGTCCGTTTGGTATCACCGACTAAACCACTCTGCTGGCAAAACTCTCAACTCACATCTATTGGCAAGCGAGACGCGCGTTTAAGATACGCGGCACTGCAAATTCTATCGTTTCCCACCAGTGGCGTAAGTAGAAATGTCAATCGGGTGGCATTTTAATAGGAGGAGAGGGAAGAACACGAAACAACTGGGGCTCCAACCTTAAACCTAGATGTTTACATTTTTGGTTTCCAACAAATCTGTACACGTACTTATCGTTCCATGATCTCGGCTTAGAAAGCTCAGGGGCCCTGGACTCGACGAAGACAGATTAGGGACTAAGTGTACGGAGCACGCCGATGAAACTCTCCCGACGATGGAGTCCCACTTTTGTGGCCCAAAATCTATCGGTTCGCTCCGCAAACTTTCGGCCCTAACTTGGTGGTGGAGAAGTCTGGAGCACCAAGCGCGCATGAGACTTTTTTATTATGATAATATAAAAACACTTTAATACAAGATTGGTTCAAAACTTACACGAAATAAATACATGATATTCCTGGCGTGCAACTGGCGTCAAAAAAAAAAAATGCATAGGTAGAGAACACTCAGTTGGTCGACTCCTTAACCGAAGAAGTAGCTTGAATGTGAAAGAGTGGTCGTTCTTACTTGATCAGATAAGATCAACTCTTGTTCCTTGGGACAGAATGAGGGATTACGAATCTACTGAAAACCGCAGAGACGATAGAGGCATAAAAAGGAAGATATATAGCACCGAACATTATACATCAGTAGATTGCATTCTACTCCGCTCCTATGCATTAGACGGCGTGCCTGCATCGCCAAATCCTCCCCTATGATGCGTTTACACTTGCGAAATCACGGACAGATCCGCGTCTTTGTGGGGACGATTTTAGAGCATGGTGGCGAAATCCGCTGGTCGTTGGCGGAAAATCTGGATCGGTCCTGGACCCATTTGTTTCCTCCAAGTGATGCGTTTCGCCTGAAGCTATAGCCAATCGGCGGAACGAAGCCGGAAGCTTCGTTGCGCGGTGCGTCCTTCCGGTCCTTCCTGTTTGTTTGTAGCAGTGGCGTCGCTCACGGCTCAACATATCTGCCAGGACGAGGAAGGTATGCAGGCTTAAGGGCCAAACACATGCGCGTCCAAACTGTCCGATTTCGCGTGCGAACCGCCGGAACGACCTTCGAGGGCGAGGGTTTTCGTTGCCTCCGGTGCGACGAAAACCCTCGCCCTCGAAGGTCGTTCCGGCGGTTCGCACGCGAAATCGGACAGTTTGGACGCGCATGTGTTTGGCCCTTAAGTCTTTTCGCGGCATGAACGAATCGCCAACGGCACCGCTGCTTCTTTGATGTATGCTGCATATCTTGCTACACTCCAAGTGGGCCGGGAAATGAATGGTTGTTATTTAGGAAGGGCGTCAGAGCATAGCTAATGTGATTTTCCGTGTCTACGTTTCAATCCCCGTCGCCTTTCTGAAAAAAAGCCTACTCAAGTAATCAGATGTACGTGCCTTGCAAAGAAAAGTAATCCACGTGGTGTTTATCTGAGTTCTATTCAAAACCTATCAACATGCTTTTGCGACGAGTGAATGCAATCGACACGCTGTTGTCCGAAACCAGTCAAACAACCGGCTTAAAGGAAACACACATTCCTCAAATACCACAACCCTCTACTACTCAAGAAATAACACTGGAACGACGAAGGAACAAAGGAAAACAAGCGGATCCCCAAAACGCGGTCAGCTCTTCATGCATGAAGAGTCCACTTGAATCAAAGGGTTGTACGTTCATTCATGGTGCGGGGCAAAGCGCCGACGACGACGGTCCACCACTGCATCCTTGGTTTGCGCCGCATGTCCAGGCACATAGCCGTAGTCTCGTCTTCTTTGCGTTATAACTTAACAACCTTTGCGCGGTTCTTCCCGTGTGGCGAAACGAGCGCGATGGTGCACGACCTAGCATCAGCAACGTCAGGCATACTCGTACCAGATATACTCAAAGCGATTTTCAGAGTTTGTCGAGAGTGGCCGAGAACAGCGGACGACAAAAAATCACGCACCTTCTCGTCGCAGACGCGACGCTCCGAGCGCAAGCAAGAAACCCGCCGCCTGTGGCAGAAATAGAGGTATATACCTCCGGTTTTCCGCTGCTGCCGAATCCGCTTCGGTGGAGTGATTTTCGCGCAAGTGAAAACGTACCATATTGTCGTCATTAGCTTCCCGCGTCCGAGAGAACGCATACACATCGCTCTGTTCAAGCTGTCACGCTTTCGTGCTGATCCGAGTGAGAGGACTGCCACCGACCGACCGACATGCCGGATTCGCCGAGACAGCAGAGACGGCTGTCTTCTCGAAGTCTGTCCTTGATGGCGGCAGCCATCTACGGGGGACAAAACTTGGGCTTCGCGCGTCCAGCCGTTCGAACTCCGCAAAGCTGTCGGCACCAATGCCATTGCAGTTTTCGAAGTAAGATTACTTCCTATTTGTTAAACCGTCTCTTGGCCGGGTCATCCTCTCCTACGTCAAAGTGGGGATAAGTACACGATTTCGGGTATGCTACGACCCCTGAACGACCCCCTTTGGTTTCGACCGCTCGTGCCATCTTGATTCGCACTTGTTTGGCGAGGGACGTCATGTCTCATTGGCGGAACGATTCCAGCGACAACTGGAAGTCCAACTGTTTTTGCAGATGCTGACCAGGCAAATACTTATTATGCTCTGTTGCATTTCTGACGATAAAAAATCAGGCAGAATGCGACTGTACATGCACGACAAAACGGCCGAATATTTGTGCGACGTGCCGAAAGGTCGAGATATAATTATTAAAAATACAGGGCTTTCCGACGCGTCGTACTTGGTGCAGAGAAAAGTAATCTTCTTCTCTGGTTTGTACAGTCAACCCAACACCCATGCGGGTGTTTTGAATAACCTTCGCACAAACGTTTGGCTGGCTCGCTCCAACAATACATAATCCGAATTTCGAATCCGCGACCGAAGGCGGAGAATCAATTTACGAAAGTAGCGCTGCATTGCCGTAGACGAAGAAAGCCCCAAAGCAGGGCCAAATTAATTTTACATACGGGCTCCGAGATCCTGCAAAGCAAGAGAAGTGCGCAAGGTGAACAAAAAGAGGGAGAGGGGAGGGGAATCAACCTCGGAAATTTGAATTTGAGGAATACGGTGCAGGGCAGATAAATTCTTCTTACCAAAATTAGTTTTCAGCACTCACCCAATTCTAAATCAATTTGATTGAATTGGCCAATCATACAGTCAATGAACCAATTAAACGTATCTTTATTAATGTTAAAAAGTGCGACTTTGTCGCTGGCCACACGGTATCATTGATTCATCACTAGAAAATGTATGAACACAGTAAGAGATAGAAAATTATCTAGACCAAAAATAATTAGGATCATTATAAAAAAGAAGCAATCAAAACTGATTTTAATAAACATTAACTATATAAACAAAGTCGCACCCGACACGTAAAGGGGCGGTGCGAAAATCTTTGTACTTTAAAAAGTAACTACAGAACTTTCTGTGATAGTATATTTATGGTCCTAATTCAATCTATGAGCTCTAAATTTCAAATTCAAGAACGCTCCATTCCTTAGATCAGCACATTTCCTTCCGTAAGAAGGCCAACTTGCGAATCATGAGTTAGCCTTACCTTAGATTGGATTGTTTCCTTAAGCTGGGGTCACACTGCTTGTACATCATACAAAATACTGTCTGAACATATATACGAACGCAAGTCACATCGAGATCTGTGCTTCTAATACCGCTTGGCAACGAGTTTAAAGAGAAACGTGGTCAATACTTCAGCTTGGGCGTAAGCGAAAAACAGGACACGCAGCATTCGAACCGCGAATATCACGGTGACCGATGTCTGCGAGAATCTATTTTGTTTGATGTATAAGCAGAGTGACCCCGGCTTTAGAGAACGAAGGAAGCGACGGAGCTACCTTAGATCTCTTACAAAAATATGTATGGACACTCCTAGGACGTTCTATAGAGCAGCGTCCATGGGCAGAACATAAGGCATCTATAGGCAGACCATGACTGCTGCTGCCTTCGTGAAGTCGTGCTATCGCTGCGCCATAGAATATTGGGCAACGGACGTTCTATCTACGTCCTATTCTACTGACGATGTAAGGTCATCCTATACCCTCTCTATAGTAAGACACCCTATAGAGTCCACAGGACTCTATAGGGTGTCTTTACAATGGGGTGTCTTACTATAGAGTCTATACTATAGATTCCACAGGACTCTATAGTAAGACACCACTATAGGGTGTCAGTCAACTTCAATGGGGAGATGGCCGCTCAGGATGGTGACGACCGATGATAGTGTTCGTCCGATGGAAGCGCCCCGAGAAGTCGAATAAGAAAAAAAAAACTAAAAGTTGTTCGATCCCGCTGGACACATAACAACGTGGGTTAGTTAACAATGGCCGGTGTGGCCACGTTTATTTCAAAACAAAACGACAACAAGTCAATGGTAATTTACAATACAAAACTCCCAAAATTAAAATGCATACTTTAGTCCCCAGTCTCAAGAGCCGAATCTCCCGAGAATCCTCTCGGCACCCATTTTCTAGACTCGTCGGGCCTCCTTTTCCTCAAGAGACCAACCAATCACTTCAAATTTGCCCATTGTCACGTGGTACACTCTTACCCAATGATCAGCGGGCTGTCAACGTGATCCCCCTTCGACACCTCAACGGTCAAAACCAAATTCCTTGTAGAGTCACTACATGCTTTCCTCGCCGCCTGGCTGGCGCCACCCAGTTAAGTTATTGCGTCGATTAAAAGCGAAGTTTCTACACTAAACGGCGAAATAGACCGGACACTAGCACACCCGCTTAAAAACCACAAGTGCGGATAGAAGTACGTCAGCCCAAGACACGGGTGTTCCGGCGCCCCAAACTGACACCCAATCCGTTTGTTAACGACCGGGGTCCGACTCATCTCCACCGAGCCCCGCGGCTGATCGAAGCCCCCGGCGCGTGGGGGCGGAAGACGACTCCCCGTTTATGCTCTCCCGCGAGCGTACCCCCTGCCGCGGGTCTGCGAGAAAACGCTCAAAAATGCCGACACAACCATAAGCAGACAAAAAACAAAAAAAAAAAGAAAAAACAATGCCGACAAAACTGTAGAAAGAAAAGTTTTCTAAAACAAATCTTACTTATTTCAAACAAAATCCTTCGTTACTTAACACCTCCCCACCAAGAATGTTGCAAGTACGCTTGCTGTTCGCGCAACATCCGTCCCCCTTTTCGAGACAGACGCGTAGCATACACACACAAACACAACAACAAAGGAGCTATAACCCCCGCAAAAAGATCTGTTGGGCGACAGAGAAAACAAACAAACAAAAAAACACAGCCCGGCGAGACCCAAACCCGCACGTTCTATAAACCAACACACTGTTTACAAACAAGCCCGCTTTGCCCACAACAGGTGTGGGCACTGCGCATGCGCAGAAGCCAAATTTGGGAGGAATGAAGCATTAGCGCATGCGCAGTACCGATAGCAGCGCCACCGCGGTCGTATGACGTCAGCAAGTTGAGTTGGTCTATACTTCGTCTCACCCTAGCATGGACTAACCGCGAAGGCTGTGCTAGCGCGAGCGGACAGCCTTGACTGCCTTGACTAGAGCACTTGCTGCACGAGCGCTCGTGCAGCCGCCGTGGCTTCATTCAAAGCGACTATACTTCGTCTCACCCTAGCATGGACTAACCGCGAAGGCTGTGCTAGCGCGAGCGGCCAGCCTTGACTGCCTTGACTAGAGCACTTCCTGCACGAGCGCTCGCGCGGCCGCCGCGGCTTCATTCAAAGCGACTAGCTCGCGCTTTAAGCACGCGCAGCTAACAATAGTCCATACTAAGGTGAGACGAAGTATAGCTCGCGCTTTTAGCACGCGCGGCTAACCACAGTCCATACTATGGTGAGACGAAGTATAGATT
This sequence comes from Ixodes persulcatus, assembly GCA_013358835.2. Classification (NCBI taxonomy): domain Eukaryota; kingdom Metazoa; phylum Arthropoda; class Arachnida; order Ixodida; family Ixodidae; genus Ixodes; species Ixodes persulcatus. Next base: position 57,064 of record JABSTQ010009861.1, on the reverse strand, counting down.
CCACCATGCCGTATTTATATATATATATTTATATAAAAAAACTGTGGCCGCAGGCAACCAACTCAAAAAGCGAACAGAAAAAAAAAGAGTTTGCTGTTCCTAGCCTATACCCGAATCTGTTTCTCCACGCCTGCGCGTCCCCGTCGTCTCAAGTGTCTCGCATGACCGAGGCAAAGGCGCTGCCTTGCACCCAGACCCGCGGAGGCCGGTTTGTTCCCGGAGTCCACGGCTCTATGCGCTAATCCAGGGCAGTTCTGCTTAACGTGCCCCAGCCTCCCACACGAAAAACACCCTTGCGGTCGAGGTTTCTCGACCCTTCGGTGGTCGCCCCCCAACTTCCGCAGGCCCACCCCGCATGTTCACCCGTGGCCCCTCGGCCGCCCTCTGGGGCTTCCAGTTTCGACCGTGGTGACTATCTTCGAATTACTCAGCAAGTTCCGCTACTTACTTTGGCCTTAGCCATTCTTTGGTTTCGTTCTGAAGGACGTAGGCCCGGACATCATCCGGCCTAACATGCTTAAGCCGATCTGAAATGATCAGAAGCCTTATATCACCTAGTGTCTCTACTTTGCGGCTCTCCATGTAGTACCCGAACATGGTATTCAGATCGGTAGAGAACTGTGCCCACGACTCCTCCTCTTGTTTGCGTGCTACATGAAACCTCCGCTTATACTGATCCGGAGTCATCTTGAGCTCGCCGAGTATAAGATCTCGTAGGTCCTTGTACGGCAATACCCTTACCTCAGCTCTGTTTGCCACAACGGCACTCGCTTTCTCGTTCAAAAAAGGCAAGATGATTGCCCCGTGTATGTCCTGTGGAACCCCACAACTCGCCAACATTGTTTCAGCGACTTTAAACCATGCAGGCACCAATGTGTTCGTCTCAGGCATTGGCGCCAGCACCGCACTTAGCTCCTTTGCATACCTTCCGACTCCCCCCATATCCCGAGTGCTCTCTTCATGAGGCTGCCCCGTTATTTGGAGCTGCTCTAGTTTTATTTTCTTGAGTTCTATCTTTAGTCTCATGAGTGTTATCTCAGTGCTAATGTCATCCGAATCCGGTGGCTTCCCTCCCCCACTGGTGCCAGCATCTGGTTCCAAGTTGGCGCCACTCAGGGAAGACCCTGGGGTCCTCGATCTAGTCTCTCTGGTCATGGTGAGCCTCGGAGAAAACGGGAATGAAACTCACCCACTGTTGTTTGGCAAAATCCAATTAGCTCCTCCAGTCGCCGCCACCCACTTGCCGCAGTGTCCACACTCGGCGACCGTGCCAGTCGTCTGGAAGTCTCAGCTTCTCCTCTTGACATTCGCAGAGAGAGACAGAGAAAAAAAAACGCACAATTCCCCGCACCGCAACGAAGGTCAGCACTGCAGCGACGATCTCGTCTCTCTTCTTGAGGCTTGCCCAAGATATTCTGTCGCCGCTCGTCCGCAGGTGAAGCCACAGGCTGTCCTGTTGTCCGACGTAGATGACGCCCACGACCACCTCTCAGCTGCCACCACTCTTTTGGGTAACTGTACCCCCCCCCCCCCCACCCCCCGGGATTCTCACGTAGATATTGCTACGGTCCTCACTCCGGCAGGAGCGACCCTTGCCCGCAGTCCAGCAGACGCCACGACTCTTTTGGGTAACTGTACCCCCCGGGCTTCTCACGTAGATATTGCCACGGTCCCCACTCCGGCAGGAGCGACCCTTTTCCGCAGTCTAGCAGACGCGACCCTTGTCCACAGTCCAGCAGACGCGACCCTTGTCTGTAATCCAGCAGACGAAACACTTGTCGCGTAGAGCCCAGGTACGCTCCGCCTGCCTCCGTTGATGCCGTCGTTTTCGCGCACCACCCGTCGTAGAAAGTCAACAGGATCCTGTCGACTGCGCCAGTCAACTTTCCTGGGGAGGGGGCCGGTCAGGATGGTGACGACCGATGATGGTGTTCGTCCGATGGAAGCGCCCCGGGAAGTCGAATGAGAAAAAAAACTAAAAGTTGCTCGATCCCGCTGTACGCATTACGATGTTGGTTGGTTTACAATGGCCGGTGTGGCCACGTTTACTTCAAAACAAAACGACGACAAGTTAACGGTAATCTACAATACAAAACGCCCAAAATTAAAACGCATACTTTAGTTCAGTCTCAAGAGCCGAATCTCCCGAGAATCCTCTCGGCACCCCTTTTCTAGACTCGTCGGGGCCTCCTTTTCCTCCAGAGACCGATCAATCACTTCAATTTTGCCCATTGTCACGTGGTACACTCTTACACAATGATCAGCGAGCTGTCAACGTGATCCGCCTTCGACATCTCAACGGTCAAAACCAAGTTTCTTGTAGACTCACTACATGCTTTCCTCGCCACCTGGCTGGCACCACCGATTTAAGTTATTGCGTCGATTAAAAGCGAAGCTTCTACACTAAACGGCGAAATACACCGGACACAAGCGCACCCGCTTAAAAGCCACAAGTGCGGACAGAATTACCTCTGCCCAAGACACGGGTGTTCCGGCGCCCCAAACTGAAACCCAATCCGTTTGTTAACGACCGGTATCCGACTTATCTCCACCGAGCCCCGCTGCTGCTCGAAGCCCCCCGCGCGTGGGGGCGGAAAACGACTCCCAGTTCATGCTCTCCCGCGAGCGTACCCTCTGCCGCGGGTCTGCGAGAAAACGCCCAAAAATGCCGACACAAACATAAGCAGACAAAAAAAAAATGCGAGACAAAAACTTTTCTAAAACAAATCTTACTTATTTCAAACAAAATCCTTCATTACTTAACAGTGTCTTACTATAGAGTCCGCACGGACTCTAACGTGTCTACACTGGATCCATATGGTGTCTATGGGGCGCCCGCGAAGATCCCGCACAAGGTCTACGGGAGTCCCTACGGGGACCGCAGGGATGCCATATAAGGTCTACGCAGGGTCGTTATGGGGTCTGCAAAGAACCCATTCAAAGTCTACAGGCAGTACTTAGGGGGTCCGCAGGGAAGCCATACAGGGTATGCACAGGGTCCTTTTGGGGTCTGCAGAGAAGTTATGCAGGGTTTGCAGGAGTCCCTACGGGTTTCGTAGAGAAGCCACTCAGTCTGCAGGGTGTATAGCTACAGGGTCTGCAGATACCAACGTTACTAGGACAAATCAGTTGGAAAACTGCTAAAGAGCCTGCTCTGAAAAAGTGGCACCGATCCGTACTCAAGGACCGAACTAACTGCGGCCGTAACGCCGCCATTTCACCCGCAGCGGCTATTCGGAGAACTGCCATTCGGAGAATTGCACGACCGCGTGTAATGGTTTGGGAGTATCGATTTTCGACAGCGTGTAACTGCCCCATTTTGGCTTGAATCGGCCATTTTCGCGCCGAAAAATATACGGTAAACGGGGTTTCAGGGATGCCAATCCCCGTCTCCTAGGAGGACGCGCCGCGAATTACCACCGAAGATAGGTCGCACGCAGGTCGGGACGCGCTACCTGAAGTCACCGGTGAGACATGGCGGTATAAAAACAATATTAATTATGCCAAAAAAACCTATAAGCTAAGCTAAAATTTTATGCAGACATCACTTTCCTGTCCTTTTGTACTAATCTCCAATAAAAGTGTCTACAAAAATAGCTTTTTTCCTTTTGTTTTTACATAAACTCATGCTTTGCGAAAGCCTTTTTAAGAGTGTAGGGTCCTTAGTTGTCCGGAAAAAAGCCATACAAGGTATCCAGGGAGTACCTACGGGGTGCGCAGGGAAGCCATAAAAGGTCTACACAGGGTCCCTATGGTGTCTGCAGAGAAGCCAAACAGGGTCTGCACGGAGTCCCTACGGGTTCCGTAGAGAAGCCAGTCAGTCTGAAGGGGATATATCTACGGGGTTTGTAGAGAACCACATACGCCTACCCCTCACTGAGAAAGTAAGGGAATTATTCCGGTACATACTGAACACTTTCATCTCTACATTGAATATGCCTTGAGGTTGGACCTGCCTCCGCGGACATCAATGTAACATATTGGTGCCCGGCACTTGATTAACAATTCTTTAACTCGGACAGCTCACTACGCCTAAGGGAAACATCTACACGGCATTACTTTATTAATCACGCATTCTATAGGTCACATCATGGAGAGGCAATAGGATGTCCATAGAGTCACAAGAACCATAGCATGGAAATAGCAAGGAATAAAAAACTTCCTGTTTCACGGATATCGCTATAGCGTTGTTGTGGCCTTTTTATAGCAAACCAGCGGTCCATAAATGGTCCAAGAACTGTCTACAGGAATCAACAGGATGGACAAAGGGGTAATAGAACGGCAAAACTATGGACATAGGACGTCCATACCTATTTTGTAAAGGATGCTCTCTTTCCTTTCGCTTCCAAGATAGCCACATTCTTCGTGATGGCTGATGTTTCCTATGCCATCCATTACTTCTACAGTGTGGTAAAAAGAGGAAGTGAGGTGAATAAAGGGCGCGCCTTATGATGGCTATCACTTCGAATGGCGAAAGAAGCGACCGCGCTGCTGTCGTCTACCCCTCAGTGCGGCCGCTTTGGGCATGATTGTGCAGTGCATTTCTTCGGTGTCATGACAAGTTGGGTTATATGGCCCCGTTAAGTGAAAGAGTGAGATCTGCATCAACGGTACTACGTATACGCGAATTCCAAGAAACGTCAGCCACACTCCTACGCTCTGGGGCACAGCAGAGCGTATACACCTAAAGGAAGATTGCAAAAACGTTTGACCTTGCTATTAGAAATTATTCGTTCCAATTCAACGGTAATTTCGAATTCAATAAGAAACAATAACCCTACGGTTTCACCGAACGTCCCGGTTCATCTAAACAATCGCGTGTTTTTTAAGAGAAAGCGAAGAAAAGAAAAAAATCGACGAAGCTGCCATGCCTGCAGACGAACCTGGTGTGGACTGTGAATGAATTGTCGTAAGCGTCGCCTAGCTCGTTGAGGAAGGTCACATGGTGCAACAATCATTCGACGCTTTACGAGTGTTCGAGGCGGGGTTTAAGCCGCACGTCCGGAGGCTTCCTGGCTTGTGACGACGACCATTCCCCGAAGTGAAGAACCCAGGGGTCCAGTGGAGGTGGGAGAATTGGTAACGTAACGAACGGTTTAATTACATGGTAGCGATACAGTCGTCAAATCCAAGAGAACAACTCAGCAGCCTCACGCCCCGCTTTATATAGGGGTCCGTTTTCTCCCTCACTCTCCGCCAGGGCAGCAGGTGCGACCGCCAAGTGCGTTGCAGCAAAGCCCGCCGCGTCGTAGCCAGAAATGCGTCATAGCCATGGTTCTCCGCAGTTAGGCCAGGCCTCTCTCCCCTTCCGGAGCGCACGAACCCACACGCACACACACACACGTCCCGTTGACGTCACGGACGCGTTGAGACTCGTTTCGGGCAGACCACGACAGCTGGGCGACGGTCTTGAACACATCGGGACTCGTTTCGGGCAGACTTCGACAGGTGGGCGACAGTCCAGAACACGTCGGGACTCGTTTCGGGACTCGTTTCCGCAGCGTTGAAACTCGGAAAAGGTTGCCGAAGGTTCCATTCTTAACAGCCCCTCCGGGCCAGGGAAACCTCGAATGGCCGGTGGTACAATCGCTGGCCTGAAGAGGTGGGCTTGGAGTAGGCCTTGAGAAGACGCTGCAAGCACCAAACAAACTCCCAAACCTCTCACAACGGAGGCATCAGCGGAAACGTCCCCCACAACACCACGCCACACCGCAGTCAAACGCTCGGAATTCGCCAAAGACCCGCCAGACTGGATTACGGATTACCAAAATTTGGTACAATTCCGGGTATCGAGACCCCCTGTCGCCAAAAAAACTCATTTTTCCAACGAGGTCACTAAGAACAAAATACAAAAGACAAAACCCTTCGCAATCTGTGAGGTCATTTTGGGCAAAGTGCCCCCACTTTGATCCTCATTCCCGTGGATGACGAAAACCTCTGAGATCATCCCTACTGTTTTTGGTGATATCAGAAAAATCTGCTCAACCCATCGGCATTGCCGTTAAATTTGCCTTTCCTTTTCTTACGCTGAAGTCATAGTGATCGATTTTCACGTGATTTCTAGACGTGAAAATGCGGTCCTTATAGCGCCGATGAAACAATCCGCCTTTTTCATGCCCCGTCACATTGGTCCTAGCAATCTCCTGAGCTGTATCGCGAAACCCTGACACACTAGGGTCGTTCTTCTGCTCGACTGTCAAAGACACTCTGTCTACTCGTAGCAGAGGACCAAAGTTACGCGACGCCGGAGCTACGAGAGATCTTTCACTGATCCCCTCTTCCTCCGCCTTTTCCGCCGGCGCGTTGGGACGGCGTACGCTTCCTAGTGCTACGAGGTCAGGCTGTATTACAACCTGGTTCCTCTCATCCCGGTTTTCTGCCTCCAACTCTGGGAGTGCTTGCTCCCCGTCATCTGCCTCTGGCTCTGGATCACTCGTCAACAAAGGGGCGACCTGACGCGATTTGGACCTCGTACACGACTGAACTAGCCCTTCTCCCAGTTGTTGACCCCTTTCGCGCAGCAGGAAATCTGACCGGTTAGAAAACAAATAAGGATATTCCAACGGGACTGTTTGCGAGACAGCCGCCTCTGTCACTAGTTCTCCGAACGGGCCCGTTATCCTTACCGTCGCCATAGGCAGACAGACACTGTGCTTTTCGAGCAGCTGCTTGATCCAAACTACCTTTCCCGTAAAATCGGATGGCGTTACATACGACGGATGGACAACGTCCATCGTCGCTGCACTGTCCCGAAGCACCCTGCACGGCTTTCCGTTTACATGGAGCTCGTGAAGATAGGGACGAAGAAGCTTCAGGTCCTTGTCACTACCGTTCACGTAAGAGAACACAACCCGCGGTTTCTTACATCTGGCCGCTGTGTGTCCCGGCTCCTGACAGTTGTAGCACAGGAACGGCTTCCTTGCCTCGAACTGCCCAGTTGGGCTTTTCCGCGCCTCGTCTCCGTTCGAGTGTTCTACGCTCTTTTCTGGGACCTTTTGTCCTGCTTCGGGCTTCTCGGGCCCGTTTTCTCGCGAGCCGTTACCCTGTCGGAAGGTCTTGCGCTGATCGCTTCGGCCGGATTCGCTTTCCTCTCCGCTCAGCTTTCTACGCGTTGCGTACTCTTCGGCTAGCTCAGCGGCCCTTTCGACCGAGTCGACTCCCACCCTGTCCTGCACCCAGAGCTTGACTGACTGCGGAATGCTACGAAAGAACTGTTCGAGGCACACACACTCGACTACTTTGTCTCGGCTTTCGTACACTTCCTCGCTCTTCAACCATTCTATCAGGTTGGTTTTAAGCCCGTACGCGAATTCCGAGTAGCCCTCGCTGCTCTTTTGGATGCGTTTCTAAACCTTTGACGGAACGCCTCGGCAGAAAGGCGGTACGGCTTCAAAAGGCTGGACTTCACCTTGTCGTAGTCGTCCGCGTCTCCAGCACTAAGGCGCGCGACAACCTCTGCAGCCTCACAGGGCAACAGAGTCAAAAGCCGTTGCGGCCACGTTTCTGGGGCGAAGCTCAACTTCTCACATGTCCTCTCAAAGTTAACTAAGAATAGGCCCACGTCTTCCCCAACTTTAAACGGCTGCATGAGCTTCTTCATTTGATACGACTCGGTCTCACTTGCTCGTACCGGAGCCCCAACTCTACTGTTCTGCGAGTTTAATCGCTGTTGTTCAATTTCGAGCTCTAGCCTTTTCAGCGCTCGCTCCTGGTCTCGTTCCTCTTTCGCTGCAGTCTGTGCTCGTTCCTCTCTAGCTGCAGCTTGCTCCTCTTTCGCTGCAGCCTGTTCCTCTTTCGCTGCAGCCTGGTCTCGCTCTCTTTCCTCTCTTGCTGCAGCTTCACTCTTAGCGTTCTGAAGCAGTTCCCACGCAATTTTAATTTCCTCTGCTTCCGCGCTCTCTGAAATCGCTTTACTGGTCTCAGATTTCTTCATCTTTTGCTCCACCTCCACACCCAATTCTTCACATAAACAGAATAAATCTGTTCTCAGTAACCTCATTAGATCCATGATCGCTGCTCTTTAGCTTTGGCTTTGTTCTAAAACTTGTCGCGAGGTTATACCAAAACCTAGCGCACGAGTCAAACACTAAGGATTCCCAGCAGTTCAAAATTAATTACCCATAATCTGAAGCCTGGCGAATCTCAAAGCAAAGTCCAAACGCTCACCCACAGATGTAGCACGATGTCGCATGGTCCGATCCCAACCGCTGCCAACCAGTTGTTCGAGGCGGGGTTTAAGCCGCACGTCCGGAGGCTTCCTGGCTCGTGACGACGGCCATTCCCCGAAGTGAAGAACCCAGGGGTCCAGTGGAGGTGGGAGAATTGGTAACGTAACGAACGGTTTAATTACATGGTAGCGATACAGTCGTCAAATCCAAGAGAACAACTCAGCAGCCTCACGCCCCGCTTATATAGGGGTCCGTTTTCTCCCTCACTCTCCGCCAGGGCAGCAGGTGCGACCGCCAAGTGCGTTGCAGCAAAGCCCGCCGCGTCGTAGCCAGAAATGCGTCATAGCCATGGTTCTCCGCAGTTAGGCCAGGCCTCTCTCCCCTTCCGGAGCGCACGAACCCACACGCACACACACACACGTCCCGTTGACGTCACGGACGCGTTGAGACTCGTTTCGGGCAGACCACGACAGCTGGGCGACGGTCTTGAACACGTCGGGACTCGTTTCGGGCAGACTTCGACAGGTGGGCGACAGTCCAGAACACGTCGGGACTCGTTTCGGGACTCGTTTCCGCAGCGTTCAAACTCGGAAAAGGTTGCCGAAGGTTCCATTCTTAACACGAGCTTTACGACGCCGACGGACTGTGTTTTACTCGGAATTAATTAAACGCTCTCGCAGCGCGGGACAGGGGAATGTAGAAAAGACTGTTTTTACTCAAAATAGTTCCAGCGTTTTCTGCTCCGAAGACGTCAGTGACTAGGTACCGAACGTTCCGGTTCATCTAAACAATCGCGTGTTTTTTAAGAGAAAGCGAAGAAAAGAAAAGATCGACGAAGCTGCCATGCCTGCAGACGAACCTGGTGTGGACTGTGGGTGAATTGTCGTAAGCGTCGCCTAGCTCGTTGAGGAAGGTCACATGGTGCAACAATCATTCGACGCTTTACGACGCCGACGGACTGTGTTTTACTCGGAATTAATTAAACGCTCTCGCAGCGCGGGACAGGGGAATGTAGAAAAGACTGTTTTTACTCAAAATAGTTCCAGCGTTTCTGCTCCGAAGACGTCAGTGACTAGGTAGGTAGTGGCAGACGCGGTAGCGCCAAAAATAAAACAAGACGCTGAAACCGTAAAACTTTTCATCTCAGTAGCTGCCTGAACAGCGGATGGAGGGAACTGACGCACTCGCCGTCATCAGATTGCTTCAATTTGGCTGGTTTCGGTTTCAACGTGAACGCGGCTGTTTTTTTTTTAGGTATATTTTTTTTAAGTTTTAGGTAGTTTTTATACAAATGTGTCCCTTGTAGCACGCAACTAATGAAACAGTGTACTGAGCCATTTTAGGACTATAGAGTGGTTTCGAGGCCAAATTGGACTTTTTTTACGAACACCTTGATGCATCTCATTTAGCTCAGCAGCGGCAAAACAACTGAACTGATGTACAGAACGGATTACAGTCGTTTACGGCCGTACCCGATGACGCTAGTTTCCAGAAAGATAAACTAATGAAGAGAAAAATACATGAATATGAAGAAACAGGTCGACAGCTTGATTACCAACGTGTTGAATCGGGATAAACAGATGAATATTTCACTAGTCAAGGTTTGGTTGTCGTAGACACCCAACTTTTTGTGAATTCTGCAGACTAAAAAGGACTCGTTTAATGACCTAGATAATTTATAAAAACAAGTAATATTTTCTCGGCGTGTATTACTGGAAACAAAAATTAAGTACCCGAGATGAGAAGGAAGGACTCCCTGAAGGTTGCTGAAAGGCGCTGAAAGGCGCAGGGAAATAGGATTGCGACGACAAAGCACTTCTTGCATCTTCAGTAGCTATAGGTGCTCGAGAGTCCACGCTCACATTTTAGCAGAGCGAGAGCGGGCGGGCACATTGAGGCGCTGTTTTCCTCTTGCGACGAGATTGCTAAGTCGATGCTCTGCCTACACTGATGGCATGTGCACTGACATTCGAAGCAGCTCTCTGGAGACTGCATGCGGTCAAAAAGGCGTGCCCATGCGGCCGTGCCGCCGCCCTGTAGTTCAGTATCAAACGGGTTCTCCGAGTAATGGGAGAGCCTTTTGATTAAACCGGTGCAGTTTACCGGTCACCCGTGCAGTTTTCCTGTCACCGGTCCCCCGCTTGTGCAAACTAGTCACCCATTTGAAATAAAAAAAACAAAAAAAAAACGGGATACTCCCTTGCCCAAGCGAGTGATCCGTTTTCCCAAGCGAGTGATCCGTTGGCCCAAGCGAGTGACCCGTTTGCCCAAGCGAGTGACCCGTTTGCCCAAAGGGGTGACCGGCAGGGCTCAAACGAGTGACCAGTTTGACAAATGGGTGACCCGCATGTCTAAACTGTTACAGCCTGTATGAACCCGTTTACTTTCATACAGGTGCCACTTTTTTCAGTAGGATTATGAGCTACGAGAAAGCTATCTTTCAAGTGGACGCCATGGAGGGACATTGGGCAGCGACGAGTACCCCATCGAACTGACAATAGAACAAAATGGGATCACTTTAGAGAAATTCTGATCCAAGACATCGGTAATGACAGGGACATAAAGAGATGCAACCGCAAAGCATTCAGTAAGGCCAAGATGCCAGGTCTCGGTGAAAACAGGACTCACCACGGCAGACACCCACTTACTTAATCTCTGGGCGAGCCGGCTACAAGCCCTCCAGAGGTTTATAAAGCGCAGGACGACATTACTTAACACCAGGCTCAACAGGACCACGGTCAAAGCGATTAGGTACTCCAAGGACGTCGACAGGAAGAGATGGATGACGCACCTTGAATCCTTTAATAGGAAGACCGGCATAGTCTCGAGAACGTACGGAGGCATGAACGGTAACACCCAAGACAAGAAACTCGACTCAGAAGTTCGCTCTCCGACTAAGTATAAGAGATAAGCTGGCAATCAGGGCCAGCGAACTCTTCTTGCCCAACTCAATACTTCCTAACAAAGACAAAGAACTCGTCCGCGACAACAAAGACCTTTGCGCCACTGCATGGCCAGGAATGGAGGACCACCTGATATGGACGAACTCTTGAAGGTACTCTACACAGCTAAGTAAGAGAATCCACAGGGACCCGTCGGTATTACCAGCCGAATGCAGCTAACGGAGTTGGGCCGACGGAGCGCCGCGTCGCTGGCTTCTCTCTCGTACGTCCATCCAAAGAGCAGATTCGTAGATCCCAGACTGCCTCGCGCACCGACGCGCTCTTATCCAAACTAAATTCAACCAGGCTCCCATCGTCTGCTCTCCGCTCGGTCGTTAGGCTTAAACTACGTCTGCTCCGTGCCTGCGGTCTGCTTCGTCTGCTCGCTGTCTCGGCTGGCTTTCGATTCGATCGGCGCACCAAAAGATGCTTCGATGCGAAGCCGCATTCTCATCACGGCGGAGGGAAACCAACACCTTCTGTAACAGGGTTTGTACGGCTTTCCAACCTGCGATGCCATTCTCAGCGTTCGTGCGTACGACAACGGACACGTGATCTTTCCAAAGCCGCGCTACGACGACTCGTTCGAGCCGACGCTCCAGACGCGGTCGCGCGGTGTCGAAAGCGTCCACTACACGCCGACTTCCTACTGGTCAGGCAAGTGTTGGGCTCCAAATCTCGCCTGTTGGACACCGATTCAGTGGACGCCGCCATCGCTGCCATGAAATATTGGGGCAAACAACAGCGTTGCCACGGAAATGCCATGGCAACGAGGGTTGTTTGCCCCAATCATACCCATTGACGAGCTTCCCATTGGTTGAGAAGAGTTCGTGGCTACGCCAACTTCCGTTACACTTCGCTCCATGTATGGAGAATAGACCCGTTGCTCTCGGGCAGGGGGCGCGAGCGCGTTCGCAAGACGCGACCATGCTATGCTGGCAGCACTATCCAGGCGGCGCTGTAACGTTCGATTTTGCACGTGCCACGTTTGAATGCAAGCATCTGTCTGCATCTGTAGACGCGCGATAACAAAACGTATAAAAAAAAGAAAAACTAAAATAAAATAAAAAAGAATTATGCAGCTCGTGGCCTCAGCGTCCCATTCAGCTTTATTATTTTATTGCGTTCTTTCATAGGTTCTGTGAGCCCGTATGTTTCACTTTACGTGATAGCGAAGCTGAAGCTACTTGCAAAAACATGTTTCCCCGAACGATGCTCGCACTGCACGAGCGCGCGTGCTTGGAAGGGACACTGCAAGCTCGGAGCTCGGTCTTGTAGCCTCTGCTACGCTGGCACTTTGAATGGAACGGAGTATAAAATCTGTAGTGGGGAAGCGTGTTGACGGGCACGTTCAAAACGCGAGCCAAATATTCTATTTTGCTCGCCTGGAGCGCTGCTCAAAACTTGAGAGCTACGGGCCTATTGGGGAGGAGATCGAACAGTCACGCCTCTAGCGGTGCGCTTCAGCTGTGGGGACAACAAACCGTATTTTCTTGTTTGTTTTTGATCCGAGAAATCGAAGATGACGATTCGAAGGCCACTCCTCGTGCGACCAAAGCACTGGTCAGAGCAAAGCGCTCGTGCCCAGACCGTGCTCGGCCAGGTTCAATTTCTTTGTTATGCTGTGTTGGTAAACACCGGGCTGTGGGGACAACAAGCTCGATAAAGCGCCCCCTATAGTTCGATCTCCTGCCCAATACGGACGCCACCTCCTGCCCCTTATAACCTCCTTGCAGCCGACTCACACCAGACTACACGCGTATACATCGCATGTCAATGGGGACCCACTCGCCGGGAGGCACATCATGGCGGAAGCGGCGCCCGCTGAGTCCGCTAGACCTAGTGGGCCGTAAGCCACTCCCACCCGCCGAACTCTCCCAGTATAAAAGGCTCTGGGTCTAACCAGCCGACCAAGGACGTTTAAATAGGGCAGGACCCGGCATGACGTCATACCCAGCGACGCCGGAAAAAGAACCCAATCCCAGACTGCCTCGCGCACCGACGCGCTCTTATCCAAACTAAATTCAACCAGGCTCCCACCCATCGTCTGCTCTCCGCTCGGTCGTTAGACTTAAACTACGTCTGCTCCGTGCCTGCGGTCTGCTTCGTCTGCTCGCTGTCGCGGCTGGCTTTCGATTCGATCGGCGCACCAAAAGATGCTTCGATGCGAAGCCGCATTCTCATCACGGCGGAGGGAAACCAACACCTTCTGGAAACAGGGTTTGTACGGCTTTCTCAACCTGCGATGCCATTCTCAGCGTTCGTGCGTACGACAACGGACACGCGATCGCTTTCCAAAGCCGCGCTACGACGACTCGTTCGAGCCGACGCTCCAGACGCGGTCGCGCGGTGTCGAAAGCGTCCGCTACACGCCGACTTCCTACTGGTCAGGCAAGTGTTGGGCTCCAAATCTCACCTGTTGGACACCGATTCAGTGGAGGCCGCCATCGCTGCCATGAAATATTGGGGCAAACAACAGCGTTGCCACGGAAATGCCATGGCAACGAGGGTTGTTTGCCCCAATCATACCCATTGACGAGCTCCCCATTGGTTGAGAAGAGTTCGTGGCTACGCCAACTTCCGTTACACTTCGCTCCATGTATGAAGAATACGGACGCCACCTCCTGCCCCTTATAACCTCCTTGCAGCCGACTCACACCAGACTATTATGCTTATATTCGCCGCTGTGGTTCTGAGCGCTGGCGTTGTGTATATGATCTTTGCTACCGAAACCGAAGCACTCAGGGCTCTTCCGACCAATCATCAGTAAGAGCAAGGGCAAACGGCCGTTTTTCTTTTTTATGTTTGCGTTGCGTTCGTCATTCAAAGCTTTCAAACCGTTCCGCGCGTGTGTTGAAATTGAAAGTGCAGATTTTACGGCAGTACGGAGTAATGGGCTGCGCGGCTGCGCTCAGATAATGATTAGAGACGTCCCTAGTATGACAGAGATTCTGCCGAGTGTGTTGCGTGCCTCATGACGGCGTATTACGGAGTCTGCTGCGCGGCAAAGTGGGGTAACAATTCTTAAAAACAAAAACTCGGAGTGCTCATTCTTCCGGCTTCTAACAAACGACAGGTGAGCCTTTGTATCAAACTTTTTTTTTTTTTTTTGTCAGCGTTCGAAACTAGAAGCTTGGAAATATATGATCTTTCTCAACCTTTCTATTACAGCATCGAAATGGATTACGTATGCAAATCTTCAGGACTCTGGAAGCCTGCCGATGAGCAAGCTGCGCCAGCGTCGTGTTCGCAGCGAGCACTTCGGCGCTACTGTGTTTGCAAGCTGTAGGAAGATTGGTTTGCGGAAAAACGCGTGCCTCACCGTTCTTGTTACGAATCCGTTGCTGCAATGACTGGTTCCTCCAGGTGAGTTGCTGTCAGAGCAATCTTCAGTTAATTTGACAGCTTCGTGTTTATATCTTAGGGTAGAGTAGTACCTAAAAGCACCTACAGTCAGATACTGTAAACGACTAAATTTTCGCGAAGACCTAATTTTCCCGAATTTCGCGAATCGCCTACAATTCGCGAAAAATAAGTCCCGCGAACAATGAACAATTCGGGCAATATGTGAACGCTACGGAAGCTACCCTCGATTCGCGAAAATTAGAACCCGCTAATAATTTCAAATTTTTAGTTTTGGCCCAATTCAAGAAAATTTGAGCCCGCGAAAATTAAGTCGTTTACAGTATATAGTCGCTCCAAAACATTAGCTTTTTTAATTCTTTGCGGTGCCAATGAGCGAGTTTTTTTATTTATCGTTTATTCTTATGCAGCTCGCCTGTAACCCTCCATTAATTAAATTAAAATGCAAGCCTTTTGCTTTATTTCGGAGTTGATTTGTTTGTGTGGGTATTCAGCATTTTTGTTTGTAGGAATTGCTTATAGAGCCATTTAGATAATTCGATAATAAGTGCTGTTCTGTTAGTTTGTACATTGAAGTAATTATTTCGTTTTACATATTTGGCAGCGTTTACTGCCGTCTAGTTCTTGGTTCCCCTTGGAGGGCGGTGGACTATCAACTGAGTTTGTAAATACGTGCTTGAAATACCGCCACTCATTTCAATGGTGTTCAATAAAAAATACATTTCAATGAAAGTGCTGTTTCTGTTTTATTGCACTGGTAATATCACGCGAAGCGCAGTTGTGGTAAAGGATAGCGCGCGCGACTTGTCTGCTCGACCAGTGCCGTGCTGGCCGCTCCGAGCGGCAAGCACGACACCGGTCGAGCGATGAGACAACAATCTAGCAAACAAATCGAAAAAAAAGGAGGGGGGCGGGAGGAGGAGGAGGCAAGGTAGGGCGCACGGCGTACGCCAACGACAGTGGTGGCGCCATCTGGCCGTCTTTCGGGATCGAGAAACTTTCGTCTCACACCGTACGTATGTTCGGTTTTCTGCCACTGGCGCCTTGTGGCGCTAGTTTCTCCTTACCACGGTGGAGGCTGGAGCTGCACTCGGCTGGTATTACGTCCCCTGCTTTGAGGAATCTCCTCGAGAAGCCAAACAAAGCCTTCTCTATAAATGCAGCCAAGTCTGGAAATCTGGAAACCTTCGAAGGCAGGAGAAAGTTTTCTGCGTAACACCGTTTTACAAGTCAAAGAAAACGCAAGACAGAATAATGAATATGAGACCTGTCTTGCTGTCAGCAAATGTCTGCAAAGCAATGGAAAAAGATCGTCTTAAAAAGAATACAATGGTACCTGCAGGCTCACCAGAGACTTGATCCTGGACAAACAGGTTTCTGGGAGGCGATGGGTACGCATTACAGCCAGAATTGACTCTACAAGGGCGTCATGACCAACGAAAATCAACAAAATCCGCGACTCGTCGTCGCCGTGGACATAACAAAAACTGTTTACACCGTCCCACACTGGGCCGTCATAAAAGAGACTAAGCGATGCAGAATTCAAGTTAAGGCCCTGGACTTTATAACGGACTTTCTCTGAGACCGGAAATTTCAAGTGAAAATTGGTAATACTGCCGCGAGCGCAGGTGACTAAGTAGCCAGCGCGCTCGTGGCCTACCGGTTATCGCGCGTGCCTTCCACGCAGAAAGCCAGAGTTCGATTCCTGGCCGCGGGTACGCATTTTTGTTGACTCTAATATAATGTTCTGGCAAATTCGAGAACCGCGTTGCTGATTCGAGTTTAGAATGTTCTACACGCCGAACCTTCTACGCCGACTGTTCCAGAAGCCCACGCGCGTACAAAAGGGGCTCCGCGTGGCCAGCCGGAGTCATTTCCGTCTCAGCGTTCGATCCTGCTGCTTCGCTGCTTCGCCGCTTTCGACACCCGGTACGGTCTGTTGTTATCTTCCTTTTTCTTTTATTTTTGAGCCCCATTAAACCCCCATTCGCCCCATTAAACATTCAGTTTGCTCAGTCATTCGCCGCCTCATCACTTGTCCTTCGTGACATTTGTTGGAGGTGCGGGGTAGTGCATTCTATGCCCGTTGAGCGTACCCCTCCGAAGACATCCCGGCCAAGCGACGTGCTCAGCCCCGGAAGGCTACCCTTCGTCGAAGACGCCGAAGCCCGAAGAAGCCGTCGTACCAGAGGTCAGTCCCCCAAACTAGGTCTCTTGCCCGAGAAACGGAAGAAGAAGATCCCGACCTTGACCACCCCGCCCGTCGTCTTCCTGCCCGTCGCTCCGCGGACACCTGCTCCCTTCCTCAGAGAGATCTACGAGGACGTCGAAGACTGGATCAACCAGTACGAACGCGTGGCTTGCCACCAGGGATTTCCCCAGACCCCCCCCTAGGGGGGGGGGGGGGGGGTTTAGACCCCCCCTCGTTTTTCCGAAGGCACCCCCTTAATTCACGACTCCTATAATCGCAATGCCCCCCCCCCCCCCTTTAACCCCCCCAAAAAAATTTAGACACCCCCCCTGATTTCAATTCCTGGGGAAACCCCTGCTTGCCACAACGGGTGGAGTGACGAACAGCGCCTGTGAAACCTCTATTTCTCACTTGAAGGAACTGCAAGGCGCTGGTTCGAAAACCATGAAGCTTCGTTGACCTCGGGGAACCTTTGCAAGAACAAGCTCACGCGAACATTTGCCAGTCAACACCGAAGGGAGAGGGCCGAAGACCTGCTGCAATCGAGGACCCAGGGCCCCAATGAAAGCGTCACGAGCTTTGTGAAAGACGTGCTTCGCCTGAGCTCCCGTGCCGACCCTCAGGCCACCGAGGGAAAGAAGCTGCGTATATTGATGCGTGGCGTGAAGGATGACATCTTCGGAGGCCTCGTCCGCAACCCGCCGTCCACCGTCGAAGCCTTCGTCACGGAGGCAACCAACATCGAGCGCGCCCTCCAAGCGCGCGCTTCGCACTACCAGCGACATCCAGGTGTCGCTGCACTTAGGCTGCTTAACGGCGAAAACACTCCGGGTACGGCGGACATCCGGGAAATTATCCGGGAGGTCGTCCGGGAGGAATTGCGAAGGTTGCTGCCAACCGCCAGTCGTCCGCCAACCCTTTCCATCGCCGAGGCTGTCCGAAAAGAAGTGCATAGGGCGCTCCAACCAGAGGTTCCCGTCACCACGGTGGCACCGGAGGAACCGACGTTGAGCTACGCCGCCATGGCCCGACGACCGCCGCAAGCTCCCCGCCAAACCACGGCGCCACCCCGAAGAGACGCCCCAACGCCGCAGTACCCCCGACGACAGGAAGATCAGGCGCACGTTCACCCAGAGCAGTTTGCGCCGAGGAAGACAGACGTCTCGAGGACGGCCGACCGACGCCCGCTGTGTTACCACTGCGGGGAAGCTGACCATGTGAACCGCCGATGCTCATACCGACGACCCGGGCTGCGCGGATTCCACCCAAACCACCCGCGCCCCCGTTATGGTGAACGCCCTCGGGAGATCGACGAGTACCTGCGACGACCTCAGTCCCCCGAGCCTGCGTCCCGCCGAGAGTTCCGGTCGCCGTCACCACGACGTCCAGCTTCGCCGATGCACCGACGCCGACGTGAAAGCCTGTCACCCCTCGCTCCTCGCCGGGGAAACTAGGCGCGGCAACCCCTGGAGGTGGAGTTGCCGAAGACGACCGGTGACAGTGGCAGTGGGAGCAGTGACAGCAGAGGTTTAATATGAAAAAAAGTATGTCAGAGTTACCAACCTGTAACTCACGTGTTGTCCAAATTAGCGATGTGGGCGATATGCTGCCGCCGCTGCCAATGACCGCTGCGCGGAAGAACCCGTCCTTATCTGCCCTCAATGCAGGAAGAGCTGCGCTTGCGCAGAGGAGTCCGTCGCCATCCGAAGCGGGCAGAAAACAGCAGCGTAATACCACGAACGATGGGAAGCAGAAGCTCGCCGAAAGCAGTCTCCAAGAAGCGAACAGCAGGACTGAAGGAGCAGACGTCGATACGAGCACAACTTACAAGGTGGAAACTGTAACAGACGTGTTGTCCAAATTAGCGATGTGGGCGATATGCTGCTTTCGCTGCCAATCTCTTCGTTGAAATCTGCAGCGGTTGAAGAGCTCTGACGGGGGCGGATCGAAGTGAACTTGGAGCAAAGTGACGAGTTCCTCGAAGAAAAACTCACTTGGCGTTTTTGGTGCCGCCAGTGCTTTCACTGGTTCAAAGGTGTTCGGACAACACAGTGTCAGAAGCACGGCGCGTCTCTTTGGGTCGACCCCAATACCGTTCGCTTCGAAGTTATATTGTATAGCCACTCCGCCCACGACGACCATCACTTTCCGGAGAACTCCTCCATGGCGTCGTGGGTAGGCATGTTTGCCGAGGCAGCAGGTCCGTCGCCCTATTCGCCGCCAGTTGATGAATATATCAATAAATACTGTGGAACGGTACTCGGCACCGCAGGTCTCTTATCCGATGGCGTCAGGAACATCTCGCTCGAGCACACAGCTCGAGAATGTGCGCGCTCACTTCCCCCGTCCGTTGCGTCATACGTGGCAAAAACTCCAGGAACGTGGCTAAGAGCTACTTCCGGACGCGAGCCCGTCGCTCGGAACACGTGCATGGGTTCGAAAAGAAGGTCATTCGATGCCACTGCGATCTCGCGGAACTGCTCCCCTAACACAATTTAATAGTGGCTATCTGCTACAAAAAACTAAAGAGCAGATGCCGTCTCCCCGTTTTCGTTAATGATCCGTTCACAAAACAAAAAAATGACCTCATCTCCACGTGGTGAATGATGTTGATTTGGGCGAGGCTCTGGTGGTGCTGATGATACTGATTTTATTGTTCATAGGTAGTGCTGATGGTGCTGATTTTTTTTTATTGCTCATAGGTGGTGCTGAGTTCCGGGTTGCGTTTCGACTTCATTATGACTGCTTTATGGTCGGTGAAATGCAGAGCCAGTGGTTCTTCTAGCGGATCAGCTTGGATCCGCTAGAAACCGTGGGAACGCATCTCCACCGCTTAAGTCAACGGTTCATATCAGAAAGAGAATGTGTGGTATGGAACGAGGTTCTAAACGCATTTGAGCATTTGACCGCAGCGCCCTCTCGTCTATAAACGTTGAGCCTATGCATGCAAAGTTTAACGCGATTATATACGCATTTGACCGCAGCGCATTCTCGTGTATAGACGTTGAGCGGCTACATGCAACGTTTCATCCATGACATCCCTAGCTCTTTAGTTACTACTAGGGGTGTCGCGAACTTTTGTCGAATCAGATTTTTAGGTCGAACTTTCGGGGTTCGACTGGGTCGAACCGGTTCGACGAACCTTCGAACTTTTCACCAAATTCGACCGGTTCGACTTTCTGGACAGTGTGGCCAGAACTTGACACAAGCATGTCTAGGTCTGGAGAATGTTTTTTTTATGAAAAGGGTTATTTTATTTTATAAACAGTTGCAATTAAAAGAAACTAATTATAATCACTGAAGAAGTTAATAACTTAATTTTTTGTACCATATTAACTGAAATAACCAATCAGCGCTGCCCTTAGTTCATCCCTTAGCCATCACCATCCAATCCGAAGCCAACTGGCCAGCCTGTCGCGCATGCGCACACGAGTCGAACCTTAATACAAGGTTCGTCGAATTTTCCGCTAAAAGTTCGAAAAAGTCGAACTCGAACCTCGGCCGGTTTGCGACACCCCTAGTTACTACGTCATCTTAGAGCCCCCTACTCGTCCCGCAGTCGTGGCCGGGTGGTTAAGGCGATGTACTAGAAATCCATTGGGGTCTCCCCGCGCAGGTTCGAATCCTGTCGACTGCGCAAACGTTTTTTCTTTTTTGTTTTTTTAAAGAAGGCAAATGGGATGGCAATCGATGTGAGCACGGACGGACGGACGGACGGACGGATGGACAAGGCTAGACGCTAAGGAGCTTCGCCCCTAAAAAGTGAAGCTGGAGAGGCGCCGATGATTTGTCACGTCAGAATAATCTTAAGTCGTTACTTGGGAGCAATTGCAACCGGTGGTTTCGACGTCACTGACGTCGTGCCAGCCGAGCAGCTCGAGGGGAAAGGGGTAGTAGGCCTCGCTGACTCCATCGCACAAAATCAGGACAAAGCATTATGAGTCTATGCAAAATAAATCTATGAAGAACCTGGAATATTTACATCAGAAGTAAAACACGATAACCAAACTAACACGCGACTATAATTATAAATAAACGCTGAGTAGAGCTTTGTATGCAAAGGAATACACACGGGGAGCACTGGTATCAACAATTCAAGATGGCGGCAAAACATCTAGACACGGCATCAACATCAGCAATATGGACGCTGCTTAGGCACGTTTTTTTAGAAAAGTATAAAAGGAACGCTCCAATGTTACTCGTATTTCACAAGATTAGAATTACTTACATGCCGCAAACCCAACCTCGCACTGCTGTTCTACGACAATCACCCAGATGATAGCCAGTTCGAGAGGAGCTAGAGCGCCCCCTATACGCGACTCCAGGTCGTTGCTCGCCCTCTCGCGGCGGAAACTGGAAGCGCTGTAGCGAGTGTCCCCCGATCCTCCTGCTCAGCGGGCACGGCGGGACTGCTCGCGATCATTGCCCACGAACAGTAGTTTCTGAGTGCAAACAACACCCTTCACTGTTTCAATGAAGTGCTGCCGCCGGTATTGTGCCTTAATGGAGAGTTTTCATATTGCGCATAAAAACAATCCCAAGCGCTGTGCGTTTAGCTTTAGAGTCGCCTGCTCCACGCTACGCATGCGCGTCGTCGCCGTGCGCCAATCGATGACCGCAATTTTGGGCTGTGTGCACGCCCAGTGTGGAACAGGCAACGCTAACGCAAACGCAGCGCTTGCGTTCGCTCGAACACGCAATACTAAAACTCACTAGCGTTTCCCCAGTTTTTGAACGCCAACGAAACGTGCTGCAATGAGCAGACGTGCAAGCGGGTAGGCGTTCCTTCGAACTGGAAGCACTGAGAATCGCAAAACGACGGTGCGTAAAAATTAAAAAAAAAAAAAAAAAAATTTAAAAAAAATTTTGTAATGAAAAAAAAAACTCCAATTTAAGTTTTATTTTTCGGCATTTGGTCTGGAAAGATTGGCGGCGAATCGACGGCATTGCCAAGTGTCAAAGTTGCGACTTTGATAGCACCACATGCTTTACCTACAGTTAAAGCCATTTATTGCCATAAATTTCTCAGACTGATTGGAATGTTTTTATTATTTTAGACAATTTTTATTTTTTAGCTCGTTATTTAACACAGCGCCATTTTCACCAGTTATAATATTTGGCCAACTTTGGATTTCCGTAGCTGTTTCCGCGTTTTAGATTAGGTGATAACAAACAAACTGTTTTAGAGCTTGAAAAACAATGAATTAAAGTGTCTTAAATGTGTTATTAATAATAAAATTGCAGTAATGTCGGTCTCCATGAACGCCACAATCACACAAAGACGCCCTTTAACCATAATTGTATTTACTGAAAGGTATCATTTTGTTTTCTTTTAGCACATAAAAACTCTGACATCGTTATCAATATGGACATAAACCCTGGATGTAATATAATGTTTTATGCGTCACGTATTTCCTTCAGGAAAAGCACACACACACACACACACACACACACACACACACACACACACACACACACACACACACACACACACACACACACACACACACACACACACACACACACACACACACACACACACACACACACACACACACACACACACACACACACACACACACACACACACACACACACACACACACACACACACACACACACACACACACACACACACACACACACACACACACACACACACACACACACACACACACACACACACACACACACACACACACACACACACACACACACACACACACACACACACACACACACACACACACACACACACACACACACACACACACACACACACACACACACACACACACACACACACACACACACACACACACACACACACACACACACACACACACACCACACACACACACACACACACACACACACACACACTTCTGCCATCTAACTCGGATTTCAATTTTGACTTTTTAAAATGAGAACAACGTTTTGAATTTATTCGCTTTTTGCGATATTTTGTTTGTAGCGACATTTTGTAAAATTTGAATAGAATCTGTTATTCTTGTGCTGAGAATAATGATAAAGCAATTAATCGTCTAAATGCCCCCCAAAAAAACATTAAACGCGCGCGGTTCATTATATTACATAACAAGTATCTGAGTGCTAATTTTTTAAAATAAAATACAATATTTTATGTTACCTCTAACGTGTATAAAAAAAAACTCTGTTTATAGGGACACTAAACTCTCAAAAATATTTCGAAGTGCCTGGATCGGACAGGTATTTCACAAAATAAAGCTTCAGCGAACAATTTCTTTAGGTCAAGAACTACGTACGCTGTGAGACACATCTTGAGCTAAGACATAAACCGAAATTAACACCAATAAAATTTAGGTCCAAGATAGAAGCTAGTTTTGGTTTCGTTCCCGATTTAAAACGTGCCTCCTGGCATAAATATTACGCTAAACACCTGGTTGAGATAACCCCGAGACTGCGGGTAAACGACACGACACTAAAACGTCTCTAACACAGCTGAAATTTTTATTTTCCGAAACCTGGTTATATAGGCACTTCAATACAAAAGAAAAAAGGGGGAGAGGGTGAGAACCCCAAAGAATGCCACTTTTTCCACCAACGAATCCTCTGACAAAACAAGGACAATGGACTCTGCCTCATGCACTTCTCTTATCTTTGACCCCTCGCTTCCCGACAACCAAACACACTGGTACCCCCAAGCCCAGTAACACACATACAAAAAGAAAAGAACGACCCAACGTCCCCTCTACCCGGAAACCTACAGACATAAACCTTGAAGGTCAGAACTTTTCACAGCCTAAGAAACCGCCGAAGTTCGTTGTCCAATCCAAACGACGGCCTATTAACTGCGTTCCCGTGACCTAATATTGTTAATGACTCTTTTATCAATCGCTTATGGTCATCTTTTTCCCGCAACTTCCTATGTACAATAAAAACGCTATGGTTACTGCACCTCTTGGATATCACCGATTCAGTCACAGCCTCAAAGTCGAGTATGTATCTTTTATATAATTATATATATATATATATATATATATATATATATATATATATATATATATATATATATATATATATATATATATATATATATATATATATATATATATATATATATATATATATATATTTATTTATTTATATTTTTTTTCTTGTACTTTACCAGTTTTTCTTATTGGTTTATTTTTATTTCTTTTTCGTCTCTTTTCCTTGTTTAACTCAATCACGTCTTTCTGGCTTTTCTTCTTCCTCATCTGTGCGTGTGTGTGTCATTTCTGATGATTTGTCTTTTTGTTTCTTTCACAGTGCATGCCTTGGGAGTCAGCGCTTTGTCGTACGTGTTCTGCTTTCTTCCCCTCTGCCTGCGCGCTGTACTAAAGAAGCGCTACATCGCTTCTTTAGATTAACCTTGCCAGTTTAAAGTAGTACAAAGAAAAGATATGCACAGGGATATACGACATGAAGCTCCACTGAAGCGAAACAAACCAGCGGAGTGCGAATGTCCCCCTGCTCATCACAATCAAAACACAATGGAAACAATTATTCGCATGATTCAACCTCTGTGCGAAATAATTTTCACCAGATCTCATTCTCAGAGGAAACGGAAAGGTAGATATTGAAACGTGTGCGTTTGGATGAAATGGCAAAGAGTTGATCTTAATAGCACACACTATGTGTACTCTCCTGACGTACTGCTTTACTCTAAACTATTTCGGTCGACACTCCTCGGTTTGTGGCTCTGGTGTTCTTTGGCCCTTTTTCAATTGTGCGAGGGCACCGGCAACACTTTTAATTACTTGGGGTCACGAAGTGTTTTCCCCGATTTCGGCAGAATCTGGCCGGTTTAGTATTTTTCTAACTAGGACTCCTAATGCTAACACATTTGTCAAGGTTTCTAAAATCTGGTGACGTCTCTTAAGTCCCGGTCCCGGCGGATTTTTCAGAAATCGCCAGTCGTCCAGAGGGTGCGAGTTGCGCTTCATTTCAGCTGAGCCCAATTTATTCTGATATAAATTTTTCCACCTTGGGGACCTCAGCTATAAATCAAATACTAAAAATTTGAAAACACTGCAGAGAGGTAAAAAATACCAGCTTTGCGTCGAGTACTACCCCATCATTCTGGCTATCTTGTGGTCGACCGTTCGAAATCCATGACTATTCCGATCAAGCGGCTGCAGCCAGCGTACAGCACTTTTCTGGTCTGTTAACAGAGGTTGCCACAATCAACGACCTGTCTGCTGCCGACGATAGCGAGTATCGCGATGACAATCCCGCTTTCGCGGTAGAGCGTCACGCTGTGGAGTTGCCGCTCGCGGGGCCAAGGCCGTGTTGGAGAAACCCACAACGTATGTCCTGTGAGCAAAACATAACCGTCAACTTACCTGTAGCTCTGCAACATGCCTGCGTGTCCTTGAACCATCGCCATACTCTCTGACATGTGCGTAACCATAGCCCCGGATATTTTTGTCTTTCTTGTAGTCATCAAGAAGTGTTTTTTTGAAAAATGGGAATGCGACGAAGTCACCGAATTTCAACGAGAGAAGATATTTACTCCTGATCGCTTTTTTTGATTCGTCTAAAAAGTTCTCAAGTTTTTGAAATCCTGCAAGAAATGAAAAGTACGAGGAAACATCAATCGAATTAATGAAATTACAAAATTGGAACCACAAGGCAGAAACACGAGAACAACAAAATGCCGAGGCTCTTTTCGGCACAAAATGTGGTCGACATTGCGCTCGCCGGCATAAGGGTTGTCCAAACAGGACACAACCCAGGCAGCACACAGTATTGGGCCAACATTGAATTTGATGTGGCAAACAATGGCCCAACAATGGCCCAACTGAGCCATATGTTTCCCAATATTGGAATCACATTGGACAATATTGGACTATCAAAGCCAATGGTTTTCCAATATTGGTTATACGTTGGCATAGGCTGGTCAACATTGGACTGTCAAAGCCAATAGCTTTCCAATATTGGATATACGCCGGCAGAAGTTGTCCAATATTGGACTGTCGGAGCCACTGGCTTTCTGATATTGGCTATACGCCGGCATAAGCTGTCCAATATTGGACTGTCAAAGCCAATAGCTTTCCAATATTGGATATACGCCGGCATAACGTGTACAATATTGGACTGTCAGTGCCGATGGCTTTCCGATATTTAATATGCGCTGGCTTAAGCTAGTTAATATTAAACTGTCAAAGCCAAGAGTTTTCCAATATTGGTGATATGTCTTGGTATAGGCTGGTCTATATTGTACTGCCATAGACAATGGCTTATCGATATTTGTGTCGCCTAGGCTATAGACCCGCGACCCTCTTTTTTGCTTTGCAGAGGTAGGAAAGTGGAAAAGAGTCATTCAAGCGCTCGCTCGGGTCGAGAATTGTATTTAGCCAACTTCGTGTGGCGTACGTCGCCGGTGCTTTGTAACCGCGATCACAAATAAATCCTTAGCTGCCTATAGGACTATTGCAGTTTTTTTTTGCCGGCTGCTCTCCCTTCGCATTGCCTTACCTCGGTGTTGACAACTTAATTCCGTTTTTTAGATTTAATTATTTTGGTCCTTTCCAGTGTATTTTGTATGTATATGCATTACGTAGCGTTAATGTCTTCTACTCTGCCCGTGCCCCTGCCATGTTTGTACTTCTTTCTGCGTGATCTATTTTTTTTATATTTAATGTTTCTGTGCATATTTCGTCATTGCCGACGCAGGTGTCAACAAACATAAAGCCGCCGCTTACGCCGCATCCGAAGTGACTTCTACACTCAGTATTACGAGAGTCTATTGCGCTATAAAATCGTCTATTGGACTCGAATGAAGTCTCAAGAGTGCTGCTTCGACTGCCAGTGCACATGTCATCAGTGTAGGCTGAGCAACGACGTAGCAATCGTAACGCGAGAGCATACTGCGCCTCGATCTGGCCGGCCGCGCTCGCTCTGCGGAAATGTGAGCGTGGGACTCTCAAGCCCCGTTAGCTTACTAAAGTTGCAAGACGCTACTTTGTCGTCGCGAATCTTTTGCCCTTCGAACGGTTTCGAAGCCGTTGCGCCCGGCGTATACCCTACGCAGCATCTTTCAAAAACCGTCCGCGCAGCATCGCAACCATCTGTCTGCGAGCGTCGGGGATTTATCGTGTGTTGGAAGTCGGACGATGTACTGTCCGTGGTGTCTTTTATGTGTAACTCGTTCGTGAAAATCTTTGAAGTTTAAAAACGCGAACCTAACAGTGTACAAATAATTTTAAATTTATTGATAAAAATAGATATATATTTATTTATTTATTTGTGGACATCGTGCGCAAAAAATAGTCGCGCTTAGTTCTTCATTCTAAATAATAATGTGGGTTGTAGGACGTAAAACATAGTGTCTTCAAACTTGCCCCGTTTAGAATCACTTTTGGGCTGGACAGCTTCTTTAGAAGTTCAAAAGCTGGCCTTCAAAGAGCTGTCCTGTTCAATCGGTATTGACAGCAGAGTAGGCGCTATGCGTGTTTTAGGCCAATCGTGTCTCCGGTTAGGGTCGCGTGACTACAGTCTCGAAGCTGGCGATAAGGCAGAGCACGGAACCTGCCAGCCCAAGGCCACGCGTAACATCCACTGCACTGTCAACCTTGGGTACAAGTGACAAATCCTCTCGCTGCGTTCATTGTTGAGATGCCCCTTAAGATTAGGCTTTGTATGCACACCCCCGTTCTGGCCTGCTTCCTTTCTACTCCTTCTCTCTTTTTCTCTCTCTCCCTAAGCTGAAGCCGTGATAGACGGTGCGTACTCGCCGGACCAATGAGCCGTATACTTTTCATCGCTTGTATCCGCTCTCTGTGCACGGGAAACGGCAGACGCGTGATCACGTGGTTAGACGGATGACGCATTAGCGGTTGACAAACCCGGAATGCCTGCGAAGACCGGACCAAGTTTCGCGTGCGATGCGGCCTGCTGCGGGCCTGCTGTGGATTTCGCTTCTGTGGTAAATGGTATCTCGTTCGAAAAGTCCTACCCGTATCGATTTCTTCAAAGAAGCGCAAGACATTCTTGTGAATCGTTTAGTGTTCGGTTCGGCAAACGGCAGCGTGTGCTACATCGTGTTGAATCTTCACGGATCACTTCCTTCAAGTTTTTGTGTTTGTGTGGTTGGTCTGCAGTGCCCGTGTCGACATCTGCCTCGGGTTACATCTTTCAAGTACGGTATTTTCAACGTAAGTGCGCTGCAAACTACTTGGTGATCATTGTCCGTTCTTCTACGGGTACTCTTCCGGATACCCTCTAGAATTAGGTAGTGCCTATCTCCTGGCAGCCGGGAGAATAATTTTCCCGCAATCTTACCGACAGTCGCCATTATCTGTCTGAAATAATGTCACAACTGCAGGTAGAATACTGATTTCCTTATTCCCCCTGCGTTTCGCGAAAACACGTTTCGTGGCCACCTTTTCGTGAATACACGTTGCGTCGACATTCACGTTTCATCGACATTTGTTATGCAAATTGCACGCTGTAGGGGCATTTTGTCGGGCGTGTATTCCTGAGGCGCAACGTTTCCTTGACATTGGTTACACGAATTTCACGTTGTAGGGGCATTTCAAAGCGCGTGTATTCCTGAGGCGCGTGCTCACTGAACCAGCCCACCCTTTCACGCCGCTTCATGGTAAGTCTGCAACAATTATTTGCAAAAGAAAAATAAAATGCTATTCTCAGTTTTTTATGAAACATCGCGTGTTGATGAAACGATCTGTCGATGAAATGTCGCTCGATGAACTGATTGCACCACCAATGAGGGGCGACTACCGGTTGAATTTCGGGGAAAAAATTCTGCCAGCTCTCGGGAGACTGGACACTATACCCAACAATTACCCCGGTTGTTGTTTGCTTTCCAATCTTTTCAGTTGTATAACAGCTGATTAGTACCTCGTCACATATTACAAATTACTTAGTTTGTACTTGTCTACAGAATAGGCTGTGTGTAATAAACTTTTAGGAGATTTCAAAAATATCCCTTGTGTCTGTGTACCTTCCTTTTTGCAAACAACTTGGCGAGTGCACTCGCAAACAGCTGTGCGAGTGCGACGATGGCCAAAAATCAGCACCAATGACGGTCAACATTAAATCGGGTCGCACTTCCAGTATTGTCCAATATTACGCCGGTCTTTGCCAATGTGGGACCACCATTGGCTGGAACCATGGTTTAGCAATGGCCCAACATTGGCACCAACGATGGGGCCGACATTGGCTGGAACGATGGCTGAACAGTGGCCCAACATTGGACACCAATGACTGGGCCAACGTTGGATGGGGTAGCGCTTCCAATATTGTCCAATATTGAGGCCGAAGTTAGCCATTGTTAGGCCGACGTCGGACCAACATTGGTGTGCTGCCTGGGAACAGTAACCCTGTTTATTCACTGTATCAGGTGTGAATTTGCAGTGCGCGCATCCGTTTACAAATTGAGCATTAACCACGCAAGCAGCACGGCTTTCCACCTTTCTCCTCGCTGCCGTCTCTCCTCCATTCTCGTTTTCTGGAAATTGGAAGACCGGCGACAACGGCGGAAACCGTGACGTCAGCCAGCAGAGCGTGTGAGTGCTGTCCGGAGCCACATGTTGGGCACGCTCTAAACCGCTGTCCAAGAACTCAAGTGAAAGGCGACTTCCCACTTGCCTCCCCCCCCCCTCCCCCTGCAAGTAAACCTTACGAAACCAGACCGGAGTACAGGAGCCGGCATCTGCCGCGTCTTGTTTGGACAGCCCTACTGACGTGTTAAAAGTGTAACTCCGCTAAAAGTTCGAGACCAAATAGCTTACTGATAGTGATTCAGGGGGAAAAAATAAGACCGCTGCTAAAATATTTTATTAAAGTGATGCCGCGTTCCGTTCTGAAGCCCATGTGCGAAATATACTGCCGACTTCTGGGCGGCTGTTCAGCGGGAAGGCTTTTTGGTGAAGCAACACTGGGTCATGACGTCACGCTCCTACTGCCATTTTTTACACCGTGTCTTTCCCCTGCGTTTACAGCCGCCTTGAACGCCTCGGAAGACAATCTGCTTCCTCTGCAACTGCTTATATTTGTTATTTTTAACAGCTACCGTGGGTAGGTAATTCTGAGCGTCTAAAACGCTCAGAATTACCTACCCGCGTCTAAAATGTACTTGAAGTAAAGTACAAATTAGAGCGTTATGTAGTTCAAGTAAAGCAGCAAGTAGACCGGGTGCAATGCACTTGAAGTACTATATATACAACGTACTTCCAAAGTGAAGTACAAGTACTTTTTAACACAAACTTTCACGATGCCCTTTCGTTCCCCCTATACAGTGTTTTTTTTGTTGTTTTTCAATGCTGTGCATCGCTCGGGGGGTAATCGGGGGTATATAAGTTTTTTTTTTTCGGAAATGGCGACGAATATTGGATAAAGTCAAGTGGCTTCAGTGTTGACAAAGACATATTTTGATAGATATTTAAGAAGACCAAATTTGGGCAATATACTTTGAAGTCGGGAGTTGCACTTACCTTGGAAAGTACCAGAAAAAATAATTTTGGTAAAGTAAAAGTGCATGCTCAAAGAATGTACTTCAAGTAATGTACATGTATTCTAAACAACCTTGAAATGGAACTTTACCTGCAATATAGTTATATTAATTCCCCACACTGATTAAGACTATAATCACTCGACAATAATTGTTCCTGAAAGGTCAGCGAGAAAAGCGACACACAGAAGGTAGCGCGTAGAAACGACCTAGTATGTTTTCTGACAAACAAGACGACTCTTCGAAGAATTGGTGACATATCCTGTTCACGAAACATTCCGAACGTCGCCAAACAACCGTGCGATCGTGAAGGTACCGAGCTCCCGCTAGTGACGCGAAGCTCTCTTTCACAATCAATGAAACGGTCTTTAATTCGACTAAGAATAGCATCATAACTCTTTTGTTTTTCTGATATCAGAAACGGTGCAATAGCGATGCAGCCACGCTGAACGCTTTGCGCCGGCTTCGAACAGCTATTTTCTTCTATTATTATATCAGCGAGCTCGTTTATTGGCCGGTAACTATATATGAGTGTACACTACCATTTGCTACAAACATTGAAAACCTAAAAACACAGCAGTAATAGGGCTGCAGTCTTTTAACTGACTTATCGAAACCGTTCCTGCGACTGGGCCAAACCTATACGTCGCGCTGCATCGAGCTACAAGCTTGACGTGAGCCAAGCAGCTGATAATCGAGGTTGTCGTTTTTCGAGTGGGCAATTTCGGTTGTGCCCTATTGCCCAGAACCAAACTTTGAGGCAAGGTGTCTACGTAACTAAACAAAGGCACCAGAAAAGTACACCTAGAATTTCAGGGGCACTTTTTGCATAAAATAATACCCCCCCCCCCCAACCAAAAAAAAAAAAAAAGATGCGTTTTTTTCAATATTGAAAATATGCTAATAGCATGGTGATCGCATGTGTTCCGGTCCAACTGTACTCGGCTTTCCTTATTTTGTGATACCTTGTGAAGACTATCGTTGCATTCGCAATGCTTCAACGTATCCATAGACGCGCGAAAAACTCAAAAAACCCACCGCTGGGTGTGACGTCATGCCCAGAGGTTTCAGCTGCCTTGCGTGTGCCGCTTGTGAGGCAAGTCGTGTAGCGCGTTTGACTGCTCGGGTAAGGCTTGCGTAGAGTTCCTAGATAAGCTTCCCGTAGGGGAGCCAGATTTGCCAGTCTGCTTTCCACGAACCGGCGCGCCGCTGTTGGCCAAATGCAATCACGTGACAAACAAAACTCCAATGCTGCGCATGAAAGCTTCGCCTACGGCCGCTTCACAGCTCCGTTAGCCACTAGCTGCTAACTCGCCACTAGCCAACTGCGCTTATGTTTTTTTTTCCTTTTGCATGAGGTCGTTAATCATCCATTCATATGCGGTATATTATCCATGTATCACTCACTTGAGCAGTGCGATGACGACCAAGACCACCGCCCGCCTAGGTCTGACCCAATCCCGGCCCATTAATGTACGTTTTTCACCATGCTTTCCACCGAAAACGTGGATATCACGCGTGTGAGATCGGAAGCTGACGGGGAACACGCGCGGGACCATGCATGGCGACGTGAGTACACCACCGCATACGAAGACGAGGGGACTAGGCCTATTCACTCGGCCTATCGTGAACAGTGGCTTTCCCACATAACTTTGTATTTCAAGGTGGATGAACGCGCAACTCTGTTTTCTAAGGAACATTATACAAACGAAAGCACGGAAATGGTAAGATCTCTGTATACTCGCTCTAATTCCCTCTTCACACGGAACGCAGCGGGAAAGACGGGCTTCGGCGCTGCCTCGAAAGCGCGGTTACGGCTACTTGGCGCGCATCAATCCAAACTACAATTTTTATATTCGTATTCTGGAGGCAAAAAAAAGACGATTTAAGTGTTTTTTTAAATCAAATACAGAACCGCTTTAGTTTTCCTTGAAGAAAAAAAATATAGCGAGGGAACAGAGGGGAAGAAGAAGGCAAAAAACAAAGTCCTGGTTATACCCCATCTGTACAACATTTCCCATATTCTCCAAAGTGGAACCATAGTGCTGGAGTTAACGTGATGTTTTCAGCCCCGTCGAATTGGATGGCATGTGTAAGAGGGTAAATTTAAATTTTAAAGGAAAAAGAACTGTACAAACAACATCAAATTCACTTCGCGGAATCCGTAGAGGGGGTTGTTTATCCCATCGCTTTATCGTCTGAACGGCAATCTATGTGCCAGACAGTACGCTGCCTAAATGACAGAGTACGGGAGCAGCGGTATAGGCATCTTGGTGTACATTACTGTGACTGTGGTTGCAAACCCACGTTCGATGACTGTGTAGTGCTTAACGGTAATAAAAACAAAATCACTCGAGAATTGGTAGACACTGGACACAGTGTGTTAGCACACCCTCATTGTCGCTGTCGGATAAGGAACTGCGTTTTCTTGATGAGTGGGAGTAGCCAGTGACAATGTTGTGAATGACACGCAACCTGCAAATTGATTTCAGTTTTTTAGTTTTTGCGTTTCTTTCCTGGCTAGTTTTGGCGGCGTCGGTAGTGTATATACCATACGCTAACACGAACAAAGCTTCATTTGTAAGTTCGCCGTTTTTGTGTCTGTTTCTTGTTCTCGTCTTCTGGGCTGAATTTTCCGTTATGAGCCACGTTTATTATTTGCACAGACCTCTACCAACGATATTGTCCTTCTTTCGCATTTCAAGACAGGGGAATCATATTTCAATCCCACCAACCACATCACGGCACCACGGTATTGGGCGGCATCGAAAAATAATATTAATGTTTAAGAAATTAAGCTAAGCCTCAACGTAATATTTCAAATGCTTACTGAGGCTTACGGGGAACACTGCATGTCTCGTGTGCTTATGTTCGAGTGGTATAGGAGATTCAGAGGAGAATGTGAAAATGTGGAAGACAGTGAATACCCTGGACGGCCTACCACTCCAAGAATCGAAGAAAATATTGAAAAAAATTAGCCAGATTGCTCAAAGACCCGCCGACTCAGTGTCCGAATAATAGCTGAAGTTGTAAACATTACAAACAAACTGTGTGGAAACATTTGCGCGACAATGTCAGCATGACAAATGTTGGTGCCAGGCTGCTCCCTAGGGTACTTTCTACACCAGAGCAAAAATAGTGCTTCAAGCAACCTTTCGCTGACATTATACAGCTACTCGAGGCGGACCCAAACCATTTAAAGCACAATTGGGCATTAGATTAAGGCGAAACCTAAATTTTCTAATACAACCCTGGAAAATAAAGACAGTCCATGTGCTGGAAACAAACGCCATCACCAATCATGAAACAAGCACGACAAAGCAAGCCGAAGTTCAAGGCCATGCACAAGGCTTAGTCAACATCAAGGGCGTAAATAAAACAAAATAGGTTCCAAAACGTAAAATTGTTAACCAAAAATATTATAAGGAGCTATTGAGAAAACCGAAAGAAAGTGTCTCAAAGAAAAAAAAAAGTTACCAACGCCAGCACAATGGCAGCTGGTGTGACGTCAGTGCAGGCCATGAAACCACTGCGCTCGTGCCTTCGGCTTCGCTTGTACTAATGGTGAAATAGAGCTTTGAGTACAAGACGCTCCATCCAACAGTCAATCAGAGCGTGTGTACGACAGCAGAACAATTTGAGATTTGCAAACGATGCGCGGGTTGTCAATTGCTTTCAACGTGAACTGGCAGGCGATCCAAATTTTAGCCTGCGTCCAATACCCTTTGCCGCGCCGCTCACTTCATAGCAGACAATCAACATTTTTTTTAGGTCCGATAGCAGAAAACCTGTTGTGTTTAACCGCGAGACACATGCGCGCCAAAACGGGTTGATCCGACTTGCGAACTATCGGAAAGATGGCTGCTCCGACAGTTCGAGGCACATGCTTCTGACGTGTTGTTCCGTTAAACTCCACCCAGATCTGTGTATCCTTCTACCGGATAGATAGATGCCTGCTAATGGCTGTATTTATAACGGGCGGTAGCTTGCGCCATCTAGCCTATAGAAACCAAAAATATTATACCTCACCTCGCACTTCGTGGATTTTCTGACTTTAAAACAAATTTAATATTTTTATTATGTTCCATTAAGGCGTGCATGTCTTAAAATTTTGCCTGAGGTTACTTTTCGCTCAAAGCCACTTAATCACGATGGACCGGAGAGAGCCTTAGGAGCCTACCCAGCGTAGCGAGCACTGAGTACAAATCACATGACTGCGCACCTCGTGCATTGCCGCGTCTCTTACGACGGTAACGTGAGACTTACGCGGCATTAGAATGGCTCGCAGCGTCCGCTGCTATCCACCGTAGGTGAAACGGAGTCTATTCGGGTCTTGGCGGTCTCGATCGGCCTTAGAAGGCTGCTAGCTATGAATGTGCGAAATCAGCAGCGTGTTTTGTGCGCACGGGAAAACTCCATGGAGTCCGTTGCCTACTGTTGTGAAAGGCCCCCGGACCTGGCCTTCACCTGTCGCCAACGGCAGCAAAGCCTAGTGTCACGTTGGGCCGCGGCGCGCGCCAACGGCGCTAGACAGTCACGTTCAGATTCCCGAGACCGACCCTTGAGTCATCAGGCCGGTGGTGGCTTTCGAGGAGGGCTCCAAACACAAAAGAACGTCTTCCGGAGGCCACGAGACCATCTGGGATCGCCGGCCCTCGCAAGGAGAAACACCGGCGTGCGAGTGCGTGCCTGTGCGTGTGTGTGGGTCTGTCGGTGTTGGGTTTCAGCAAGGGCGTCGACTCCTTGCATCAGCCACCGAAGCGGGGCAAGAACGTGGAGGGATTGCATCATCTGCCCTTGGTGAAAAAACACCCGGAAATTGCATCAGCCGCCCCGAACTTCGAACACCACGTGAACACTCGAACGTCGGGGAAGGCTCCTCTTTCGCTCCGCGGGCCTTCTCGCCCTCGGAGGGTTATAGAACTTGGGCTCAGAGAGCCCAAAGGCGCCGACTGCCGACTGCTGACTGCCGATCGTCGATTAAACAGTCGACCATGCTACTTGTATATTCAATGTACATAAAAGTTCTGATTAAGTATCCCCAATCCAAGCCTTTTTCCTCGGGGTCATGCTAGCAGCGAGCCACAGCCCCGACTCTTGCTTCCGCGCCTGACATCGTACCCTCCCGAACGCAACACTACACGATGATGACTCGCGTGACGCACAGCTACATCCGCTTCCACGGGTCGCGTAGCACCTCCTCTCCCGATCGGATCGATAGTTACGTCACAACATCACGTTAGCGCCACCCGTTTTTTGCCATTGGCTTCGGCCCTCCGACAATCGGACAGCCGTGCGGCGAATATCTAGAAAGTTGGTCGCATGCCGGAGCCTGGCGGAGCCCCCGTCCGCTGCTCCCGTGCGACCAAAACTGTCGTGTCCGACCGTCGTTCCGACAGTCCGCACGTTCCACATCGCCCCACACGTGGGACGAGGTCCTCCCGTATGTCACGTTCGCCTACAATACAACGGTTCAAGAGATCGACCGCTAGTGTTACACCATTCCAGTTGGTGCATGGTCGGAACGTTGCCTGACGCCATGCTACCTCACGAGCCAGCTGTTAACGGAAGTGACGGCGCCTTGGTGGTTGCGCAACGAGCAGAATCCGCCAGCTCGCCCTAGCCCAGATCCAAGACCAGCAACGTGTTGACGCTGGCCGCTACAACCTTCGTCGTCAGGACGTTCCTTTTCAGCCCAGAGACCGGGTGTGGGTGTGGACACTAATACGACGTCGTGGCCACAGCGAGACCTTTTAAAGCGCTGCATTGGACCATACAAGGTCCTTCAACGCCTGGAAGATCTCAACTACGAAATGGTGCCAGACGGAACACACGCATCATCGCGACGCCGACCGCGACCCGAGCTGGTTCACGTCGTTTGACTCAAGCAATTCTGAGCTCGATAGGACAGTGGACTTTATCTGTTCCAAATGACTCCTTAGTTTACCGTTCATTTTATTTATTTTTTACGTGACATCCGGGCGATGTACTTTTTAAAGGGGAAAGTAATGCTGCGCTCGCATTTAGTCTAACTAAATGCGAGCGCAGCATTACTCCCTCCTTTAAAAAGTGCATCGCCCGGATGCAACATAAAAAACAAAACAAAGCCAATAAAATGAACTGTAAACTTCAGAGTCATTTTAGAGTCATTTTATTGAGGGACTAAAGAGTCATTTTATTGAGGGGCTAAGAAGCCCCTCAATAACTGAAAAGTGCCCCCCTTTATTGTTGTAGAAATGCTCGAGACACGTGCCGCGCGCCACTTCTCGGAAGAACATGGCGTCTGAAATCTAGCTCAGTGGTGCGCTGTGCCGCCAATTCAGATCAGAAAACGTTTAATGCCATTAAAAAACAACAAAAAACAAAAAAAACAACAACAGGGGTTTGGGAATGGGGATGTGCGCCGATTACAACTAGGCCTGGGCGCTGGCACGAGGGAGAGGTATTCGGGGGCTAAATGAAGACGTCCAGCTTGGCTTTATGGACAAAACCCAGAAGTCCACGCAGGATCCTTCGTTGGATGTTCTCTGGG
Source organism: Ixodes persulcatus (assembly GCA_013358835.2). Lineage (NCBI taxonomy): Eukaryota > Metazoa > Arthropoda > Arachnida > Ixodida > Ixodidae > Ixodes > Ixodes persulcatus. Next base: position 20,370 of record JABSTQ010009861.1, on the reverse strand, counting down.
CCGGGTGGATGGGTCCACCTCTCCAGGGATGTGATGTCTGCTGGTCGGTGTTTTAACCTTTCGTCTTTGTATTTGGGACATTCCCACAGGAGATGGTGAATGTCTGCCTCGGCGCGCATGTCGCATTGTGTGCGGAGGCCTGATCTTTTGCCCCTACTCCACGATGCGACCCGTGCAAGTGTGTGCCGTGGTGGTCCGGACCCTGGTTAAGAGAACCTGCCCTCGCCTTCCAAATCCCCGGTGAGGGAGGTCAGGCAACGGCGGCTCGGTCAGTTACTCTTCGAGTTCTGCTAAATAGTTTTCCTTGATCCGGGCCCTGTCCTCGCCCGGGTCGTATTCCTCTGTTTCGCTGTTGGCCGGCGATGCCCGATCACGAGCGATGGGGCCGTAACTGTGGTCATGTTGTGGCTGCTCTTCATCGGTGCCGCGGGGGAGTATCAAAGACGCGCGGGCCAGGCTTTGAGCGGTTTCATTTCCGGGGATGCCCGAATGACCGGGTATCCACTCTATTCTCGTGTTTGTTCCTCGGGATCGAAGATTCGAGGCGAGTTTCTTAATCATCCGGACTGTTCGGCTGAGGCTGTTTTATTTCTGCATTCCTTCACTGCGTCCTAATGATCCGTAAAGATCCTGAGATTCTCAGGTAGCCGGTCGGGGTGTGCGTTGGCCGTCTCGAGGGCGAGGCGGATAGCTGCGAGTTCTTCCCCTTTGGTAGAGGTACCAGGGGGAAGGCATTCTGCTTTTTCGAGCAGGAGCGATGGGAACACGACGGCTGCCGTCTTCAAGGTGACGGAGCCTTCCATCGAAGCAGAGTCCGTGTAAGCAGCCACGATCTTGATTCGGTCCCACGATTGCACCATCTTGCAGTGTGCTTTGGCTCTGCGTTCTGCTTGTTTGGTGTCCCCCTTCCGAGCGCCGCTGGACTTGCTTTCGGTGATAGCCGGAAGATCCTCCCATGGTGGGAGTTGTTCAGGAACTTTTGGAAGGTGCCTTACGGGTCTTCGAAGAAGTTCCATAATGCTCCTTCCTTGCTGCGTGAGCTTGAGGCGTTCGTCGTGCGCCCTGATCCTGGCCTGGACGACGTCGTGCAGTTCATTGATCTGGGCGTACTCTTTTAGTTTACTAAGGGGAGTAAACCTCGGAAGGCCAGTGATTACTCGTCTTGCTTGGTTGTTCAGTGTCTCCAGCCGTTTTCATTGAGACTCGTTGAGCCAGAAGTGGCGGGCCCCGTAGCATACACGCGATACTACGAGGGCCTTTACCATGTTTTTGGCGATGCGTGCTGTCGCACCTCCTCGTGCGCTGCAGATCCTACGGATGGCGTTGAACACCGTGTTGCAATGTTTGATAGTATCTTGGATCGAGATGTCGCCTCTCCCGGATTCCTCTATCGTAATTCCAAGAATCTTGACCGACGGGGAGGGGTGGATCTTTTTTGCAGCCTGTACGAGATTGAATTTCTCGCTTAGCTTGGCTTTTATGAGCCTGGGAGTTGTCACTACGGTGTAGTTCGTTTTTTCGGGTGCTGCTTGCATTCCTACCCTGCATAGTTGGGCCTCAGTGGTGTCTAGGCCGGCTTGAAGAGTCTCCTGCTGCTTATCTATGTCTGTTCCTCGTGCCCATATAGAGATGTCGTCTGCATACACGGTGAAGCCTAGTCCGTGAATCTTGCTGAGCTCATGGGGCAGGGCCGCCATCGCCAGGTTGAAAAGTGTGGGGGAGAGAACGGAGCCTTGCGGGACTCCCACTCGGTTCGCTCTCGGCTCACTCTCGTGCGTGCCGAGGCGCACTGAGAATGCTCTTCCTTCGAGAAAGTTCTTGATAAAATTAAGCGACCTGCCGGTAATGCCGAACCGACTTGCCTCTCCGATGATTGAAGCGTGGGGAACCGAATCAAATGCTTTTTTGATGTCGATTGCTCCGATAGTTCTGATGGTTGCGTGCCCCGGGCTGATGTTGCGGATGACGTCTGCTGAAATTAGGGCGAGACTCTCTTGAGTGCCAAGACAGGGTCTAAAGCCTGTCTGGGCCGGGTGAAAGGCTCCCGAGGACTCCAGGTGCCAGTCGATTCGTGACAGTACCATATGCTCCATGACTTTACAAGTGCTTGATGTGAGCGATATGGGCCGATAATTTCCGAGTGAGTCCTTTGTCCTTGCCGGGCTTAATGGTCGGAACGACTGCAGAGTGCTTCCATTGATCGGGAAGTTTCCCCGTGACCCAGATGTGATTAATCCAGTCGAGGAGTTGCTCCTTGGTGCTCTCAAGAAGGTTCTTCAACATCTTCATCGTTATTTTGTCCTGTCCCGGCGCCGAACGGGATTTCCCTTTGTGGAGGGCCCATTCAAGTTCTCCCAGAGTAAACTCCCGGTCCATGCCGTCGTCTGGAGCAAGGGCTTCTGTGTCGTACGGGGCCAAACAGCTCATCGGGACGGGTTGGGGGAAAAAAAGGTCCCCGGCCATCGACGCTAGTTCTTCTTCCGTCTTGTCCATCTTGACGGCGAGCGTGAGTGTCGCGCCTTTTGTCGTCTTCTTCCCGAGCAGGGCTCGACTTGTCGCCCAGAGCTTGGCAATCGACGCCTTGTCAGAAAGGGAAGAGCTGAACTGTATCCAACGATTGGTGTCTAGTTGTTGGGCGTAATGTTTGGCCTCCACCGTGGTGCGCGTAGTCGCTCGCCTAGCTTGCGGCGTTTTACGTCCGTTGCGGTACTGCTGCACTGCTTGGAGGCGCTTGGCCCACAAGCGTAATAGGTAGAGGTCAGGAGTCGGAGCGCCTTCTTCGACATTCGATTCTATTGTGGCTGCCTTTATGGCGCTCTTGAGGAGACTTTCAAAGCTGGATCCCGTGCACTCGTCTGCCTCTAGCGCGGTCCTAAACTTATCCCAGTGGATAGTCTTCACTACCCTTTTCTTGGTTTTTTCTTTGACCTTTCTTGTAGACGAAAACTCAAAGAAAATCTGGAAGTGGTCACTGCCCCAGGGATCCTTGGAGCATTTCCACTTGTGGTGTTGTGTGTGTGTGTGTTCGATGTCCAGGTGAGGTCCGGGGTAGTATCTTTCTGCTTGACATCTCCGATCCTCGTTTCGGTTCCAGCCTTGTTGACGAGATGCAAACGGTAAGTCTGCATCTCGCCCAGTAGCTCTTCCGCACTCTCGTGGTTGGAGTCGTAACCCCACGCCCGGTGGTGGAGATTAAAGTCCCCGGCGTAAAGGTTCTGTTCCCGTGGGTGGAGGTCGTGCAGGTGCGCGATTCACCCGTGGTTGTATATCTTTTTCTGTAGGGGCCTGTAATATATAGAAGTGAAGATGACGTCTTGCTGCCGTACCAAGGCTCGGACCGCCACTACTTCTTGATTTTCATTGCAGTAAGGTGTAAGGTCTATTTGGTACTGGGGCCAGTCCGTTTTGACATAAACAACAACCTTCCCCACGGGGTTAGCTGATTGACCTGGGCGTTTTGATGTAATTGATTGGATGGAGTAAGCCGTGTAGCCTGTAAAGTTGATGTCGGTGACGTTGGTTTCCTGAAGAAGTAACGCGTCAGGTTTCTCATCAGGCTTATCTAACAGTCGTGCCCTGAGCTCCGCCGCCCGCGCCCTGAGCTCCGCCGCCCGCTTGCGCAGCCCCAGGCAGTTCCATTGAAGCACTCTTATCATGCTTTGATGAAGGTTGATGTGAGTGCTCTCATTTGGCTGAGGGCTGATTTGTAGTGATTATTCTCTTCTCGCTGAACTTGGACTATGGCCTTGAGGCGGTCCAATTCGGCTTTGAAGAATGCACAGGTGTTGCGCAATTCTTGGACTTCCGGTGCCGGCGGCGGTGGAGTTTGAAGTGCTGCAGGGTTCTTGTTTTCCTTGAGCAAGTCGGCCCACAGAGAGGAGGCGCTGGGTGGGACTGGAGTCCTAACTTCTCTGTTCGCGATCTCCCGTTGTTGTTGGAGCTTATGCACCTCCTTGTACTTTCTTACTTCCTCGCGCATTTTTTTTGTTCGTTCCTTGCCAGGTCGGGCACGCGCGGTCCGTGCCGAGATGTCCCGCCTTCTTGCATCCTTGGCAGAAATATGCGTTAGGAGTGGGGCATCCCTGTTGATTTGGGTCGTGGTGGCTACCGCATGTGGTGCAGACCGTAGCATTCGGGCATATGTCCGGCTTGTGTCCAATACGGTGGCTGTTTGTACATGTCACTGCTTTTGGTTTGTACGGGAAGACCCGCATGTACCGCTTTCCATATAGGACGGAGCGCGGCAGCTTTTCGCCGTCAAACGTGAGCACTGCTGTGTTGCATTTTCCCAGGCGCCGGGCAGCAACCATGTAAATTTTCTGATTCTAGTTCAAGGTTAAGGACATCGTCCTGGGGGTCCTGTTCTTTTGTGTAAATGTCGTAGATTACACCTTTGGAGTAGGCGTTGCCGTACGTGCGAAAAGCTTGTACGGGAATAGACCGATCTCACCAGCCAGTTTGGTTACGCCACCGCTGCCGCAATGCAGCGAGGGAACTTTAGTCTTTTTGCACGTGCGAGAGCCTAGCTAGAGCTCTGCGCGTGCAGAGCCCGAGACGGCGCGAGCCGTCTCGCGCACTGGCGCCTGCCTACTGTGAACTAAAGTTATGGCGGCGTCACGCATGCGCCCAACGCTTAGTGAGATCGCTCTATTGTTTAGTCCTCAATCTTAACTTCCGTTATTTTCTCGAGGAATTCTGCCACCTCTTTCGAGTCGGTCTTGACCGAGATCGTGTTGACTTTCTCGATTAGGTGCATGGTGAACGGTGCGTTCTTCTGGGTGCCCGAGATGTGCATCTTGAGCTGGGGTAGAAGTGGCTTGATCGGTATACGTGATCTCGTCAGGCGGATCTTGTATTCGAACTGTCGACGGCGTTGCCGAGATGTAGCGGCGGCGACGGCAACTGGCTGTGTTGGGTCTCCCCTGACCCTTTTCCTTTTCTTTTTATTCGTGACGACTGTCCAGTCGTTCTCTGGTAACTGTTCTTCTTCGGCCGCAGCTTGTGCCGCGCCTACGGTGTTCTTGATTCCTGACGTAGCTTTAGTCGCGCCGTGTTGCCGACTCGTCGCGGCTTTGTCAGACGTAACGTCTGGAAGTGCAGACGTAGCGGCTGGCACCACCGGTACCGGCGGAACCATCTCGCTTGCGACCGACATTGGGTTACTTGCCGGGGCCTTCTTGGCCGCCGATTTCTTCTTCTTTGCCTTGGCTGCGGGAACTATATTGTGAGATTCGCCTAGAATGCTCTTGAAGATGTCGATGAGGCTCTCCTTTGAGATGGTCGAGAAGAGATCCCTCAAGGCTTGCTCGGCTGAGGGCGCCGTGCTAGCTGAAGGAAATGTGGCTCACTCACTGAATTGAACTACAGTGGGAACCTCGAAGGTCAGTTTCTTTAGTATCGAGGGCGTACTGGCCTGGCCTGCTTTCCCCGTCGTGTCGGCGACGGGTCCGGCGCTGCCTTGTCCGGCGGCAGCGGTCCTCGTGTCCATGGCTTCTGGTTGGTGTTGGCCAGGTTGGCTAGAAGTCTTGGTCGCTTCTTCTTGATTCACCGGAGGATTAGGGCCTCCATGAATTTCAGAAGAAGGGTCCAAATTTGGTAGCAAGGGGCTGGGCTTGACGCCGAGCATTTCTTGATCGGAGAGCATGAAAAACACAGCCGTTCGCTACGGTGTCTTCTTCTTTCTCCCTGTGCCGCCAAGATCGTCGCAATGGCTGCACGATGCACGTGCCTCGTGCATCGACGCACCTTGCACTACTATAAAACGCGAAGGACCTTTAAAAGGCCCCTGAAAAGAAAGAAAAACATTTTTTTTTCACAGTCTGGTTGGGACACGCGTAACAAAAAATAAATTTTACATGAAATAAAATTTAGAGCAATGTTGACGGCGAGAAATTTATTTGAAATTATGCGCGCAAAGTCCACGACTTGACCGGTCATTTCGGAATGACCATCTCGGGCGTTCGCTCTTTCCATCTTAACGTGAAGGCGAAGCCGATTCACTTCTCCTCGACGCGCCCGAAATGCCGAGAAAGAAAACAACTGGAAAGAAGGTGACTACCGACTGAATCGCGTCACGTTCCGTCAATCTTTTCTTTTTCGCGTAAAATACTTCTTTGGCACGCGTGTCCCTCCCAAACTGCTAAAAGAATGCGTTTTTTAGGGGGCTTTTTAAGCTAGCCAAGTAGGCAGCGCGCCCGTGGCCGAATGGCTATCGTGCTTACTCCCATGCAAGATGAAATTGGATGCCTGTCCGCGGATACACCATTTTGTTATTTCTGTAAATGTTACGTTCTGGTAAAATCGAGAATCCTGTTGCTTATTCGAGGTTAGAATGATCTACGGGCCGAACCTACTACGCCGATTGCTCCAGAAGCCCACGCGTGTACATAAGGGGTTCCGCGTGACGAGCCGGAGTCAGTCTCGCCCCGGCGTTCGATCCTTCTGGTACCCCGCCATCGCCACCTGCGACGCTAACCTTCTTCTAATTTGTTTTCGGCACAAGTTTGCCCCATTAAACGTTTAGTTTCCTAATGCATGAAAGGTCTGCCTGCCTGTCATTTGTGACAATATGGGAGAAAATACGGGTGACTGGTATCGCGTACCGATGGCCTATCCCCACGTATCGGTGACCTTTAACAACGTACCGGTGTGCTGTTCCGCCAGGCCGGTATGTCAGACTGGCATACCAATATAGCATTTTGAAATCTCACTTGTCATTCCCTACGAGGGTATCTCACATTCAATGTCTCTTCGCATGGCCTCTTAAAAACCCCGAAGGGCATAAGGTAAACCAAACTGACATATCTGCGGTTGTAGCCTGTAACAAAATTTCCGCCAAAGCTCCCAAAAACGATGTAGTCACTTAAACAGTTTCGGTTTCCCAGGGATTCCAGACGACGTTAAAAATGCTAATTTGAATTAGGCTCACAAATATTTGTATTTCTGTAAAACTACATGCTTTAAGCCTTGGAAAATACTAGGAAGTATATATATTATTCCGACAACGTTATATTTGACCACAAATTATTCGAATTCTTGACCTGCTATTTTTCGTTTATAAAGTTGCTTGCACGGCGAAACAAGGTCCACAACCAGAGAGCCACGGCATGAAGTCGGATGTCAACATCGTAAGAGGTAATCGCGTGTTATTATACTGGGTGTTTCAAGGAGCGGCCAGGCTCTTTAAACCGACCGCAAAATTCGATTTCTTAACCTATCGATCGCGCTGCGACTTTGTGCAGCGTTGCCCACAGATGGTGCATTTTTTTTGTAAAATTTGCAAAGAGCGAACTTACCTGAGGAAAAAGTCAAGAAAGAAAAAGGCTTAGTATGGAAACGCAGCGACGCCACCGGTCTTCAAACAATACGGCGCCGTTTCGCACGGGAGACAAGAGATGGCGCAAGCGGTCGCGACGCCAACTGCCGTCAACGAACGAGCATACGGCGCCGAGAGCCGGCGTCTTTAGCAGACGATTTTTTCGACTCAAAATCGGCTCGAGCTCGGAAGAAGACGCCTGACGAAGGAATTCTATTTCATAAGAAGAGAGTAGAAGCCTAGAATATCACAGTGGAGTACTCCAATCGGGAGCCCTCCAGGGTGACGACCGATGTGAGCAAGACCGACGGCAACAACCTCGACCACCAATTTCAGGAAAAGCCAAACCCATCGGTCCGCGAGGCGCCTGAGAGTCTGTTACAGGCCGACGACAGAAAGCGGTCGTGAAAGGACATTCGCAGCAGCATGTCCATGCCGGCGGGCGTCGATAACGAAAATAAGATGAACGTCTCGCATGCGTGAAGGACGTCCCGTTGAGCTAACGATGACCACGGCGAGCATGTGAGCGTCGACGACGAAGAAGGACCGTCGCCTAGGCAAGGCCTTTTTTGACAACGCCGACTTCGACAACGTCGAGGTCGGGCCCGACATGTTACCTCGGTGGCAAATGTTCCGGCAAGACAATGACGACCACCTGGAGAACATAGACGTCGGGTAGAAGCAAGAAGTCGTGGACGAGGTCAAAAACGCTCTTGGCACACAAGTGGCCGCCGAGCTCGTTGAGAAGCCCATCCCCGCGCCGCCAATATCGCCGCAAAGTTTTTTTTGTGAAAAGCAAATGAAGGTCGAGCCACTGAAGGCTTCATGGGAACAAGCTGATTCCAATCACGGGATGCTGATTGAAGGAGGCACCCACCCAGGGAGCCATCGACGGACAGCAGCGGCGGGAGCTCGAAATCCTCCGGGAACCTAGAAGAGACCAGACTACACGGACGAATTCCGAGGCGGAGCCAGGCAGAGACATCACCGCCTACGCGGCATGACACATATGAGATTAAAAGCTCAGGTGCTGACGTAGGCCGGTCTTCTAAGAAGCAGAAAGGGAAGACACAGCCGAGGGTCAGTGTCTTTCGATCAAGCCCGAACGCTTGCGGTAAAGGGTGTCACGGGAAGCTTCTCAAGAACGGGTTCATCAAGCAGAGCCTGTCGCTAATGTGGGGAGACAGCAAACAAGCAGACGTCCACCACAAGCACTTGTTAATCGACAGAGCTTTGTAGTTCAAGAAATCCATTGGGAGCCCGGACGGAGCCTTGCTGGACAAGTTGACTTCAACAGCGCAAATAAGGTAAGGAAGGAAGAGACAACAGGAAGGAAAGAGCGCTGACACACAACTGAGGTTTTAATGAAGAGGAAGTAAACAAGAAGAAATATGTGAAGTGCGGTAACATTATTCAGTAAGGAAGGGAGACGAGGTAGAGTTACAAAAATTCACCTCTCTCTCTGCGAGTCATTTTAAAGAACTTGACATCTTTCTTCTCTTTTACTAGCTCTTCATTAAAACCTCAATTGTGAGTCAGCGCTCTTTCCTTCCTGTTGGCTCTTCGTTCCTTACCTTATTTGCGCTGTTTAAGTCGACATGTCTAACCAACTCGCCCAGAAACTCATTTTGCTGGACGAGTCCTCAAAATCATTGAAGAACGTCGAGTGCTCCAACTACAAAAACAAGTCCCCGCCCATACTCCAGCCCGGGATTACGTCAGATGCCGAAGTCGAACTCTCAGGCTGCGACTTCAGGCCGACACTCAGGTTCAAGGAGGGGGACTAGAGGACTTGGAGCGGCACAGAACAGAAACGGCATATAGGGTATGGTGCTGAGAAGAACTATCCGCTGGAATATTGAAAAGCAAGAACGAAAAGCTGGAGGCCGTGAAGCTATGCTAATGAGATGCGATGAGCTTGTTTTGCTTTTAATGGGAATCCCCGAATTTCAGCTTCCTTCAGTTTTCGGGAGTTATGTTGGTAAGTCAACTTTTCGTTATGCGGTTTATGTTCCGTATTGTCCTACTCCATTTAGAATGCGCTCAATAGGGGAAAAATGTATTTATCAGTTACGTGGAGGTATGCCATTTGTTTTGGTTTTCACGAGATTTCATTCATATTTGAAGCGTTTGTGTTAGCATGCTAGGGGTTTCATTCGTGGTGGTGTACTTTTTGTGTGTGTGAAGTGGGGATACGGTTGGACACTGTGTGGGTTAAAATGATGTTTGTGCATGCGACAGTTAGAGCCTTGGTGGGCACAGAAGAATCACCTTATCATAGTGTACGATTTGTATCAATGATGTCAATAGCGTTTTTTTTTTGTACTTTTGTTCCTCGCGTATTAAGGTCACGAACTCCTTTCGAGTGTAACGGGTACGCGTATTCGTTTTGCGTTTAGATGTTCTATATTAGTTTCTAACATTTAGGCCTGAAGAAGATGCTTGATAAGGAGATGCGATAATCGGTCGTGCCGCCGCGAGTGAATGCAAAAGAGTAACCCACTCTCGTTTTTTTTTTTTTATGTTTGTTTTTGCTTTTGTGCCCCAGTTGATGAGTGAACTAACGGCTCTCATGCGGGCTAGTGCGAGATACAATGAAAATTAGAAGGATAAGGCTGTTGGCGGGGACGAGCGAGGATGATTTCGGCTTACGAAGTTTCAAACATAACTGGCTTGTAAATAGATGTTTTTCTATACTCTCTCCGCGGAGCCCTGTCCACCCTATTTCAATTTGCGACCATCAGCAACCCCCTGCTGCCTCTGTCTCCGGGCACCGGTGAAATCACAAGTGAAAGAATAACCATCTTTACTGTGACCACAGTACTTCACAGTGTCATAAAAGGAGCTGTTGCCTAGCCGGCATTCGGCTGCCGTTGTCGCAACGTTCGCGAAGCTCAGTGTAAGCAAAAAGTATCTTCGACGTCGGAGGTGACGGTAGACACCTTAATTTTATCTTTGCGTGAATCCAAATGCAGGATACCTCAAGATATCGAGACTGAAGGTTGGAATAGTTGACTGAACATGTCTAAAACAGTTAGTATGGCGCACTCAAATTGGGAACACAAAAGAAAGAACGAGCACGGCCAACATGCAACAGCTGCAAGCTAGCGCTGTGCTCGTTTTGTTTTCGTGTTTATTCTTCGCGCTATGCTCACAATTTTAAATGTGCTCAACATATCGCACCGCTGCGCGCAAACGCATGCGAGTGTTTAGGCCTGCTTCACAGACGCTTGTAGAACAAAAACATTACCACGTCAAAAAGCGCGTGGCGAAGTATATTGAACTCCTACAACTCTTCTGGCTTTAAAATATCCCAATTTTAACGTCGCGATGCCCCGCAACATTTGACGCTTTTCAAAAGTGCGCCCCTCGTAGTAGCTGCTGCGCCAATTATTTGAGTCCGCCATCGTTTGGTTCGGCGTCAACTGGGACCCAATCACACGTCTCGTGTCTAAGAAATGGTGACAACTAATGTTGCTCGATGAACTTTTAAAAGGATATACTGCCGAGGTATACGATTATTGGAAGCACGCGACAAGAAAGTGAAGCCATGGTTCGGCCACTACCAGAGGCATTTCACATAGACTACGGACGGACTGGCATAGACATCCTGGGTAGAAGCTGACCATTCTAGTCAATATCAGCTTACCTGAGCACAGCGCATTGCAATATGTTGGGGCCGTTGTCGGCTCTAACGTATTTCTACACAGGAACGGGTAATTAAGAACAAAGATCCCCTCCCTGCGCTGTCGAAAAGAGCCGCGATCACCTCAATCCCAATATGTTTGCTCGATGTTTCGCCAGCGAACGAAGATAACTCTGATAATAAGAGGAACGAAAATTACTTCTCGTGTGCATTAGCCTAGTGACTATCGTGCCGTTGTATTTTCAAGACCCTTGAACATACAAACACTTTGTAGATGCATATTCCAGGGCAGAAAAACGAAAAAACATGACGGTATACATTGCCCCTTACAATTGCGGGACGCATAATTGAGCCCGAGCTCCAAGCAACTACTGTGACTCAAATGCTGAAAGACACCATCAGAGCATTGCTTAACGGGGATAGGTTTTGAATGTAAAGGTGCCAAACCTTTAAGGTTCATTCACACAGGCGTTCGAATCGCAACCGCGAGGCGGATATGCTCGTTTTCATCATCAAACGCCCACGAAATTGTATTAGATCTTAAAGCATCCGCCTTCGCAAGCGCATTGAGGTTCGAGACGCCACTGCGTGTCCGGCGTTACGCCGCAGCGAGATCGAGAGGCATGGTCGCGGAAATGCGCAGGCGTGGCCAAGACTCTCCAGGCGCATTAAATAGGACTGATTGGGCAGGGCTTCGCCATCCCGCGTAACGTGGACGCTGTCACTAGTGGCGCTGCCAACCAGCTGCCAAAACGGAGCGGAGCCCCCCATAGATGTTGTACGCTCGCAAAATTGGTTTCTTACTATATCCAACACCACCCAGAATATTAAAACCGTCCGAACAGCCTCCTCCACTTCCACGCCTCGTCATCATTCCAGTATGACGCCCAAACAAGCGATTGAGCCCGTGCCCGACGGAGTTCTTCCGCTCACTGGTTGGACCCGAGGCCAGGACGAACGCCGACTTTTCTACTCGTGTCTAGTTTGTGCCTGCGTTTGACCTCAGTGTGACGACGTCAAAAATTTAGTGCACTGGCTTCGATTATTCGAGGTGGTGTTGGTACGCCCCTGTTACATGTGTCTTACGTCTAATAGCGTTAAAATCGGTACCGACCTTTTGTGTCGTTTTTCACGTCCCAGAATTTGTCTTTTGTAAGCTTCACATACATGTAGACAACGTAGTCGCAGAGCCCGTCCCGAAGGTGTACCTGAGCCGCATTGTTATGTCCACCCAGAAGGCAGACCAGAGGGGTTTCCACTGCAAAGCAGATAATAATAAAAAAAAAACGTTTTTGGAGATTGACAATACAGGCGAAAACGAGTCAACCGCAGCATGTCCAGTAGACACTTTTGAAATGTGCACGCCACCTAGTAACTGCTCCGTCAATACACCCTTTTCAAAAGTCTCTCGAGCAACATTGGTCCGCTATTTTCTTAGGCGACAAGCGTGTGATTGGATCTATATTCTCGCCGAACGCTGACGCAGCATTTCTTTTTAATATAAGCTGAGCTGAATTCCCGCCAAACCCTTACCCAACCCTCGCGGTCAACACGTGCTCAGATTTACATGCCTGAGCAGCAGCTACACGATGGCACGCACTCTTCAAAACGGTCTATCATCCGAGCCCGCCATTGTTTGGGCACGTACCCTGATGAGGTATTGGAGATGAGAGCTGCGTGAGCACTCACCGAGAACTCTGCTCGAATTGTATCAAAAACGAATGCCGGGTCGGACTTGGACGAGGGCTCAGACCCAATCACACTCCTTAAGGTCCACGAAATGGCGTTCACCAATGTCGCTTGATAGGGTTTCTAAAGGGTACATTCCAAATACTTTGCTTATGGTCGTTTCCCGGCGCATGTGGTAACCCTCTTCGGGAAAATACTTATTGAAATCAGCAAAGCTGCGTCCGTATATTATTTGGTAAAGTACAAAAAAAAAGGCCACTTCATCACCTCACGTGCTCGCACAATAAAACCCGGAATAAATCACGTGACGCCGCTAATATTGAGTGCCCGAAACGACGAGGCTGGATCCATATTCAGCTGAAAAACCCGCCGTTTACACGCGGCAATCTTCAACTCTCATTAAAGGTGCATTTTAGTGGAGTATCTTACCCCGCCATACTCCAAGACGTACGTACTTTTTCTGGTAGATAAAACTACCAAACTTGACAGGGTTAAGTCGACAGAGCTAGCGAAGTTTGTAGTTTGTAGTGCCATCTCCTGATAGTCAAAACGAGCAAACGACCATGTCTGCTTTCTACTGAGTGCGTCACCTGCTGGATGCCTCTATCGTGAGATGCCATCACAAGTTACAAACTCTCGTCTGCGTAGACGTCCGCCGTTGGCACGGGCAAGTGTTTCGGTGTGATTTATCACGCGCGGAAGAGATTCCTCCCTATGCTCCCCGAGACGATCAGTATGTGGTAACAACGCCACGCTTTTCCGCGGAGCCCCGCGGCTGTATACATCTCGGATTGGGGGGGAGGGGAGCTCTTGCTTTGGCCCGCACAAACAGTTTCCGCCTTGGCGTGAGATCCCTTCGCAATCGGCTGTATTATGTTCGCGTGTCTGGCAGCCTTACACACTTCGCTCTGCGGGATGCCGGCCGTGGCTTCGGGACCGCCTAACGTGTGGCTTGCGCTGTTGTGCATGCCGTGTGCATGTCCGTAATCATCAAGCCGCTTCACTTACAAGTGGTTTTGCATTCCATGTTTTTTGTGTTGCATCCACAAATTCAAGCCGCTTCTTTTTTCTAGAAGAACGCAGTTCATCGTCTACTGCATCAAACAGCGGTGCTGGGGTAGTCGCGTATCGCAGTTTCATGTACGCCTCCATTTTTCTACTCCCGTCAGTGAGCACAGAGCCCTCTTTGTCAAGCGTGGGACCGCTAAATACGTCTAAAGACCCAGATATCCCTCTCGGCTCCCCGCCGTTCGTGTGAATGCTGGAGTTGGGGAGGGAGTCTCGCTGGTTCTGCCGATCGCCGACGTCACGCTCATCCTTCCCCTAAAGCATCCCCCGTGTGCATACCCCTTATAAATGGACGCGGATATCAGGCACGTCGGCGCTGGCCCAACGAGTCGAAAGACCACGTGGAAGACTAGGCCTGCGTACGACGTCACTGTTAGCGGGTTTCGACCAGGCCCAGGCGGCAAACACAATGAAGCTCAACGAGAGTATGCCACAAAGCAGCAAAGCAAGTCAGAACGCCGAGCTCTGACTGGAACGGTCATGAAAACGTCAAGCTAGCTGGCTTTTTTTGTTTTTAGTCAGCACCGTTCGAACCCTTTTGAACGCTGAACGCTGAAGTTTGTCAATCAAACGCGTTTGAAGTGCGAGACAGAGGAGCTTGGCGTCTACCCACGAATCATTCTAACAAGAGTTCGGCATTCTGACAACCCCCGCGCCCTCCCCCCTTCCCCCTCAGTTTCTCGTCATGTAGTTACTGAGAGGATCGAAAGCAACGTTTTTTTATTTATCAGTTTCCACGCTCTACGGAATTGCGACCTCCGCAAACGGTTCTTCTCTGATGCCTACACGCGAGCAGGTGCGTGCTGATAGCATTTCTTCTAGCACCACCGGCGGCAACGCGTCCAAGAGCAACGGAGAATTAACGTTTTTGAAAACGCTTGTTTTTGAGCAAGGTTTTTTGCGCAAACTTTTTATTTCCCGCAAAACCACGATAGAACCACTTTCCACCACAGGCAATGTGCATTCAGCGTTGCACCGGTTCCGCCGCTTCTGTCGATAGGGTCGGCTCATAGTGTAGCGAGCACTACCGAGAGGACGCGCACGAAAAGATTTCTGGCGTTCTGAGAAGCACGTCAACTGACTTGTCTATTTACATTGATCGGATCCACCTGGCGTCCTTCCGCTGCCAGGTATAGCGCGTGCTCCTTGCCTTCCGTTGTGCTTTGGTTGCACGAGCATTCTCAAAGCTCACGATTCGCCGCAACATTATCGAAGGCACAAACAGACTTGTATCGGCATTCGTTGCAAGTAACCAAATTACTTGTAGTCATTACTTTTTTGATTGATTTTAAAATCACTCCAATACAGTTCGAAGGAAGTTATCGCAAGAGTCATATAAGTACTTCTGACAGTAATAAGTCACACGTAACCGTTGCTATTTTCCTCGCTCCTACTTAATGGCACCCCTTGTTTCTAGAAGGGTCCAACCAAAGTATCATCGAACCAAGTTTTCGACATCAGGATGGTTTTCCAAGTTTGGTGGAGTAAAAAAAATAACTATTTTATTATTTGCTGAGTCCAATTCAATAATGAATAATACGAATGACTCGTTTTAAATTTTCATAAGAATAAGTCGTTTTCAAAACTTGAAGTAATAAAAAAAGTAGCGGTTACTTTCTCTAGTAACGGCCAATTACTTCTCAAGTAGTCAAGTAGTCTAATTGGATACATTTTAGGCCAGAGTTATTGTAATTGTGTTCGATTACTTTTTTGAGTAACGTGTACTTGAGTAACGTGTACAAGACTGGGCAGAAAGAACGCGCTGGACGCGGGATTCGCCGCTCCAGCGATATACAGGAGTCGCCACTATCGGGAAAACATGGCGTTCTAGTACAGGTCTCCCGTGTCATGTGCCAGCTCAA
Source organism: Ixodes persulcatus (assembly GCA_013358835.2). Lineage (NCBI taxonomy): Eukaryota > Metazoa > Arthropoda > Arachnida > Ixodida > Ixodidae > Ixodes > Ixodes persulcatus. Next base: position 4,790 of record JABSTQ010009861.1, on the reverse strand, counting down.
ACGCGCAACGCTCGGGTTTCAGCAGGCAAGCATTAGACTCAAAATGGTTTGCCCCTGTTTTTATTCACCACTTTTCAAATCTGCGGCGACGTGTTTTTCGTAAGCGCGCTTCTAAAGGCTTCACCTTTTTCAGGAAAACTACGGAAGGACTCCCTGCTGTCTTAAACGTTGGTTCACGCACTTGCGTGAGTTAGATCGACTCCGAGGGTTGCTATGGCAACAGCTGCGTCGGCTCCAATAAAATGGTGTAAAAACCGGTTTTGTTGGAGCCAACCCAACTGTTGCCATAGCAACCCTCCGACTCGGTCTGGCTTAATGCGAGTGTGTGAATCGACCTTTACACTGCTGATGAAAGTTGGTAAACACACAATGTCTGGTTCAAGCGGTTGCGTAAGTTTCGTTCAGAACGACCCGGGCAACGCGCTGAATCGACAGTAATGACAGAATCACCTGGGTGAACTGTTCTATTGCACCGACCGTTCGACAACACGTGAGAACGGAAGTCGCAAGAGACGAGCACAAATTTCAAGAGGACCTGTTCCGTCCAGTTCAGTGTTTTCCCGCTAGCTGCTGTCCGGTTAGATGGAGTCGTGAATAGCTAAAACTCCTCGCAGTTGATCTTATACTGTTAGGGAGTTTCGCCTGTTGCAACGTAAAAACGGAGGGAAAGCTCCGCCTAGAATAAAAACACTCCGCTAAGAGCCAGAAGGTTTATTACGAACCCTTCATTTATTGACATAATTAAAGACGGTCTTAGTTGCGAATGCGTGATGGAATCCTGTCGCCAATCTCTATCTGCTGTCCCCTTTTCTACTACCTCTCCTTCGGACACGATCTTACATAACTCCGTCCTACGTGATGGCCAAGGCACGGTTTGCCAATGTACATGGCAGCGAAGTCGTAACTCTGTCGGATGTCTTGAGGGTTGGCCCTACGTTAATTTTAATGGTGACTGATGTGATATGTCCAGACCCTCATTATATGGGGACTTCATACTATCGATTGACACAACGTCTTGCCCATTTCCTAGGTCGAAAAAGAATGTTCTGGAGCTGCGCTGAATAACAGGGTTTAGCCCATCGTAAGGAGCTTGGAGTGGTTTTCGTACTGCACCTCAGCGGGCAAACACGAGTGTACATGTGTTCACGTCATTGCATATAAAAATTGTTTTGTTGCTTGGTTGCCTTGGGGCCGGAGGGTGCAAGTTTTTCCTCATCTTTATTAGCCAAGAATATTCTCCTAAGATTGGATGATGCATTTCAGCAATTGGAAATCCCCGTCTAAATTTCTGAGAAAACTCAAACTGTGTGTGAGGAATTTCTGTACGCACGTAGCAAAGCCAGGTTCATTTATTATCTAAAGGTTTGAGGTGGTGTCAATAAGAAATTGTACTTTTGTGTTCTGGTTCACTAAAAAAAAAACATGTAGCATGAATTAGGAGGGAACGTCTTATCTGCCTCTATTAGTCAGTGCTCCGGTGGTTTCTTTTCGACCGCCTGCACGGAAAAGAACAGTTGCGCGCACGGTTTTTGCACCAGCAAAGGTTTGGTTGACCAGCCGGACTTCTGGATGAAGAGCGTCCTGTGTGACTTGGTTCAGGCGAGCGAGCACGAGTCTGTCGAAGAGCCGCAACCTCAGTCATAAAATGGGTGATATCGGATTGTAGCATTTGAAAATCAAAAGGTGGTGAAGCGGTCGCAGCTTGACTAGGATCACTGATGGGGTGGGTGGCAGTCTGAACCATGAGTGGGACGGTGTCCATAATCTTAGCAGCAAGATCACCGAGGTCGTCGAGAGGAATGGTGCTGGAGGTTACCAGCGTCCTCCGAAGTTCAGACGCGACAGCTGCCACCCGAACTCGCGCAAACATCTCCCCCTGATTTCTACGACCTTGGACCTACCCTGAAGGCCGTGCAGCACGTGTGATAAATTCTGACTACTCCCCTCTTCTTTTTTTTGTTGTGGTTGTTGTTGTGTATTTTGTTGCTTTCTCTGAATTCAGTTTTGCATATCTATGTGTGCTATAAAGGGCCCCAGTTTGGGACCGCAAGCCTCCGTGGTACGGGCATCACTGCCTTTTGCGACACTATGCGCCTGGATCTGCCCTTCCAGGGTACGAATAAAGTATTAGTATTAGTATTAGTAGCCGCTGTTTAAAAGAGATCCCGTGTGAAGGAAGTGTCAACAGAGGAGGTCTGAAAAGCTGTTTCATGCGACGAAGACGTTTTGATGGATTTTAGTGGCGAAGGTCTTCAGTTGTGAGTAACTGTTGTAGCCGTCGTTGTTCTAAAGCGGTGGTTCTCCGGTTTAGTTATTGCTTGAGACGCCAGTATGGATCTTAATCCGTCGGAGAAATGAAGACACCTCTCACTTCCCCTGCCTCGGCCGATGATAATGACGTGATGACCTCAAGAAACTTGGTGAGATGTATAGTTTTGGTTTTCAAGCAGTCTTCCTCGCCGTGGGCGAACCATAATTCTGAGTCCTCAGGCCAGAATGTCGGCAGTCGTCTATGACAGCGACGAGGTTCTGAGCCAGTTGTTCGGTGAACGGTTGTTCACCTCCGGCGTTAGTGTGAGCCATGTTGTAAGTTGTTTGTAATGCCTCGAATACGGAAGGTACAGAAAAAATTGACCGCATCTCCACGTGGTGAATGATGTTGCTTGGGGCGAAGCTCTGGTGGTGCTTGTCTGCGTAGACGCCGAGCCGCAGCATGCCGAGCCTTTTCATTCATGTCAGTAGGAGAATGTGTGGTTTTCTTCTTTTTCTTTTTTAATCAGACAGATGGGATGATATCTCAGAACCCCCTACTCTTTTTTTTCTTCTTTTTCTTTGAGCCTTTTCATTCATGTCAGTAGGAGAATGTGTGGTTTTCTTCTTTTTCTTTTTTTAAGCAGACAGATGGGATGGCATCTCAGAACCCCCTACTCTTTTTTTTCTTCTTTTTCTTTTTTCATAATGTTTTTCATCTTTTTTTTCCAATTTCTTTTTGCCCTACACGAGCAAGTGAGCATGTGCTCACGTGCTCGTGAGCACGTGATCTCACGAGCAGAAGCACGAGCACCCGACGCCAGGCCTATTGCGGACGGCGGACGGTGGACGGACATGGCTAGCCCCTAAGGAGCTTCGCCCCTAAAACGGAGTTCACCGGCCGCTCTGTAGGTGCGTCGATTGTGGAATTCAGAATATAAATGTCGTAGTCGTCCGGGACATAACAAAGTTCATTGCGAACCATCCATCTATATACATATTTACAGTCGACCTTATACTTCGTCTCACCTTAGCATGGACGAACTGTAAAGTCTGTACAAGTGCGAGCGGTGAGCCTTGACCGCCTTTACAGCAGCATTCGGTGATTGAGCGCTCATGCAGCCACCGAGGCTTCATACAAATATACTAGCTTGCGCTTTTAGCATGCGCGGCTAACTATAGTCCATGCTAAGGTGAGACGAAGTATACTTTCGAACGCATAATAAAGTTCTGTCGCGCGCTCCTCTATTTTCAGCCAACGTTACTAGATCACAGTTAGTTCAGACGTTTCCTCGTACGCCAGGGGCTTTTTCGTGACGCGTGCGCTCGGTGGCGCTCGCTACGATATCAGCCCGCTCTATGGACAGAAATAGCGGAACCGGAGCAATATTGCCGTGAGCGCAGCTGACCAATCAGGCAGCGCGCTTGTGGCCTAACGGTTATCGCGCGTGCCTTCCACGCAGAAAGCCAGGGTTCGATTCCTGTCCGCGGGGACGCATTTTTGTGGACTCTGACGTAAATGTTCTGGTAAATTCGAGAACCGTGTTGCTTGTTCGAGGTCAGAATGTTCTACACGCAGAACCTTCTACGCCGCTTCTTCCAGAACCCCACGCGTGTACATAAGGGGCTCCGCGTGGCGAGCCGCGGTCAGTTTCGCCCCAGCGTTTGACTCTGCTCTTTCGCCGACTTCGACGCCCGCGACGCTCTGCTGTTATCTTCTGTTTCATTTTTATTTTTGGGCACAAGTTCGCCCCCATTAAACGTTTCAGTTTCCCTAGTTTTTCTTGGTTTCACCTTGTCATTCGTGACAATATTGATCCACATTACTTGCGGTGGAAAGTGATTCTATTGTGTTTTTCCTGATAAACAAAACTTGCTGCGAAGTTGGTGCAAAAAGAGCGTCGTTCAATAACTGCCCTTCTTCGTTGTTCGTGGAGGCGTTGACGCTGGTGGCGCTAAAAACGCAATCCGCCCGTACCTGCTTGCCTGCAGGTAACAAAGAAGAACTGTTTTCGAACGCCACGCTTCCGTGGAGCTTATCGACTGATAGATTTAACAACGTTGTCTGCAGTCTCCTTCTCTTCTTCCTCTCTTCTGACCGGACCCTACAAGCCCAATAACGGACTTGTTGTGATTGTACGCTATAGCTCTGCGTTGCTATAAACCGTTTCACCTTATGTTGTACCACAACAAAAGCTACAAGCGCGAGGTCACAGTGTTGGCAGCTGCCCTTGATGCAGTAGAGCTTGTGCCTCCGAGATGTGCCCTAGAGCAAGGAGCTCGCGCTTGTAGTCTTTCGTGCGGTACATCATATTATGTAAATAGAGCATTAGCGACGTGCGCGACCAAAGGCGTCGCTGCGGTCAGCATTCAAGGATTGGCCAAACCACGGGCATAGGAGCATTGTCGCACTGTCAACTTCGACGGTGTTAGTTTCGGACTGCGATAACTCCTAGCTTCCGTTGGGCTTTTAAACACACAATTGAACTTGTCGTCGCATCATATGGTAAGTCTGATAGTTTAACATTGTTGTCTGAAGT
>JABSTQ010009860.1:0-189277 GCA_013358835.2 Ixodes persulcatus | reverse complement strand
TGGCGCTGCGCCTTTGAAGCAGAATTATCAGCGCTCGCCAAAGCGTTGCCGTGCTCATCATCTAAGAAAAAAAAATGTTGTAGTCCTTACCCCCCGTTTCACATATACGACACCCCAAACTTCAGTTCGCCGTGCAGCCCACTGACGTCAAACTGACGGCCCCACTTTTATGAGAGGCTTGATGACGGCGCAATATATGATATTAAACAGCTAAAGTACGCATCAAAGAGTACCGAAAAACAAACAAAAACACCGAGGTTTTGCAGTAGGCCAAGAAAACCCCGATTAAATTCTTTTTTTTTTGCAGTCATTTACCTTAATTAATTTATTTTAATAAGTTGCACAACTTGCTATCAGCCGCTCGTGAATGTTGTACGTCGATTGAACGTCAGTGCGCTGTACGTCCCACTGAAGTTTAGAGGTGTCGTACGCTATGTAAAACTGCCTATTAACATAATCGGCGTGTTTAGGGGTTTATTTATTGCCATATCAAAAATAAAATTTTAATATACCGTACATTTGTTGCACCATGTTATTGCAACATTGCGGTCCCTCTGCCAAACTGCGCGTTCTTAGCTCTGGTCACAAACGCCGGCTAACACGATGCGCTTAAAATGCTTCGAGCATTTCTTTATTTGCTTTGTAATTACCTAAAACGAGTACGGGTATTCTGTCTTTTTAAAGTGCTGGAATAAATGGTCATGTTCCTTGTAATGCCTTAAAACGCGAACCCATTCCGGTTTGTATCGCTCGACATACCGTTGCGCGACGAGTTTTCTCCTACTTATGGCAAAGAATAGACTTCCTGTAGACCGTACTATAGAGTTCTCATTATTAGCGGGAGCGTTTTCGTCACGTTGGCACAGATTGAGCTGGCGGCCATGCACAAGACCAGAAATCCGCAGCGTATACGATACAAAAGTCCCTAATGAAATTAGACCTCCCGATCCTTTGTGCAAGGCTGTTGCAAGGCGGAGCACAAGAGTTCCTTTTTAACGCGCTTACTTTTTTTTCGTTAAAACGGCTTCACGCATCAAGGCCGACAGTCCCGCCCACCGTTTCCGCGCCGCCGTCGCCGCTGCTGTCCCCGCTGCTCTGGTTCTCCGTTCGTCCGCGGGAGGCGAGCGGCGCGCTGGAGTTGCGAGTACTTTTTTCTGCACGAAGCTAAATTTTTTTTGGAGTTTTATTTCCGCTACAGAATTGACCATGGAGAAAAAAATACTAGGGTTGTAAAGAGAAGTTTGTACGGCTATTCTTGGTCAACATACTCAAGACTATGACAGACAGAATAGCATATCGAAAGAAACTGCTGAAAGCAACTGCATCGCAAAGAAGTTCGCATCGAATCTAAACGTTCAAGGCTTGGAATTTGTAAATAAACCAGATTGAAAGTTAGAATGTCGAATAACCCAGGTCGGAACAAGGTTAAATTTATAAAAAAGCCAGAGGTATTTTTTTTAGATCCCATTGTCTGTTTGCATATCAATTGCGTTACATCACAAGGCGCATAACGGATACGGTGGCCTGTGTTACATGTGCAAAAACTAGACGTTTACAAGATGACGCCCCACCTTTTGAATGAGTACCTACAATTATCACACAGTTTATAAAAAATGGCGAAATCATTGCGAGGTGGTCGTATCTCACCGCAAAACTTCCCTAAAACCGGGGAACACTGCTCACAAATCCTACAAAAGACAGTCTGCAAACATTCGAACGCGATTCACCACGAGATCTGAGCTTCGAATGCCGCATGACAACAAATTCAAGGAGACACTTGGCACAGGGCATTTGAACCACGGATACATGGTGACTGATATCCGCAGACTCTTTTTTGTATAAAGTATAGCATTTGACCCCAGCTTAAAGGTACCTCTAGTAGAAGCAAACACTGCAATATGACCCGCGAGAATCGCACATTAAATATTTTAAAAAATATTTAAAGGACAACACGGATTGCACTATGTAGTACCGAACCTCGTGTTCGGGCTCAAAAAGCTACGTCAAACAACGCGCCGAAGATACAAAAAAGAAAAGGTGCTTGATTGATAATTGATTGATTGATTGGGGTTTAATGGCGCAGCAGCGACCAAGGCAATAATGCGCCAACAACTAGGACTATTGCTGAAATCAAGGTTAAAGAGAAGAAAGAGCTATAGCAGCTTGTAATTTAATAAAACAATGATCATGAAAGTACAAGCGCATAAGATGTGGCAATGAATATGACGAACTATTAAAATTATAGCCGGTCCCGGAGTCTTATATCCTTAAGAAAGTTGAAAACACACTTGTGGGGAATCAACGGCTCATCGCTGAGTAAAAGGGCGAGATGTAATGGTGTATGCTCTTGGTAGATCTTGGCATGGTGTCTGTGGCGTTCTTGGTCATACAAAGGGCATACAAGTAAGATATGTAGGATGCTTAACGGAATGTGGCAGTGTTCACACTCCGGAGCATTCTCCCCACGCAAAAGATGCCCATGGGTAAGACGGGTATGACCAATTCGCAGTCGGCACAAAACCACCTCATAAAAACGCTCGCGGTGTCGTGCACTCTCCTATTCCTGAAGTAGTGGTTTTACTGCGTGCAACTTATTGTTTATTTCTCGGTCCCATTCCTCTTGCCACTTGCGTCTTATGGAAAATTTCAGAACATGTCTATAGTCTCTGTAAGGTATTTTCCGCAGGTCGACTTCTCGATCCTTAGCAGTACTTGCTGCTCTGTCAGCATCCTCATTTCCGGCAATTCCGAGTTGTGAAGGAACCCAGCATAATATTATTTTCTTCTTCCGTTTTGCGGCTGAAATTAGCCTGTTCCTTATTTCTATTACAAGTGGATTGCGATCGTCTCCCACTCTGGCAAGAGCTCGTAAAGCACTAAGTGAGTCGGTGTAAACAATTGACATATGAAGCTTTTGTTTGAGGATATTATCTGTGGCGAGGAGTAAGCCATAGAGCTCTGCCGTAAGACTACAGGCACTGTCATTAATTCTCCGGACAAGCTGCATCCCAGGCCCGATCACTGCGCAACCCACAGAGGAATCAGTTTTACTACCATCAGTGTAGAAACTTATAAAGCCGCGATACTGTACTTGGAGTTCAAGGAATTCTTGCCTCAGGACTTCGTGAGGGGTGTCTTTTTTGTTGAATTTGGTTAGCTCCAGTTCGCACTGAATGGGAACTAGGTCCCAAGGGGCTGCCGAACTCATGCACTGTACAACTGGAGGCAACACGTCCAGTCCTACAGACTCCGCGAAATTGCGAACCCTCATGGCAAGAGGTGGAACAACTGAAGGCTTGTTACTGAAAGTTCGCTCATAGCGTATTTGTTCCATGCAGTGTAAGGTTGGATGGTTAGGAACCGATCTAATTCGCATAAAATACGTGAAACCCAGTTCATCTCTTCTTTTCTCCAGAGAGAGCTCGTTTGCTTCTGCGTATAGGCTGAGGACAGGAGATGAACGAAAAGCCCCGGTAGCAAGCCGCAGCCCCTGATGATGAACAGGGTCCAGCATTTTGAGAACCGAAGTCCGGGCAGAGCCATACACAATACAACCGTAATCAAGTTGGGATCGAACGACCGACCGATAGATACGTAAGAAACAAAGACGGTCAGCACCCCAGGACACATGCGACAGGACCTTAAGTATATTAAGTGATTTAAAACACTTCATCTTCGGGCTCTTGACATGCGGAACAAAAGTCAATTTGGAATCAAATATAAGACCTAAAAACTTGTGTTCAGTTTTCACTGGGATAGGAACATCATACATAGTGAAAGAAGGTTCATGCAAAACTCCGCGGCGACGAGAGAAACTCACGCAGACGGTCTTCTCAGGAGAACATTTAAAACCGTTGACATCAGCCCATTTGACCAAGTTGTTGATTGTGAGCTGGAGCCGACGTTCACATATGGATGGATTACAAGACGATACAGAAATCTGCAGATCATCGACGTACAGTGAGTACTGAACAGATGGAGCTATTGCGCGGACAATTGAATTCATCTTCACAATAAAAAGAATGACGCTAAGCACACCACCTTGAGGTACTCCATTTTGCTGCGAAAATTCTCTAGAAAAAGTTGTCCCAATCTTCACGCGAAAAGTCCGGTTTTGGAGATAACTCTGAATGGCACTTAACATTCGGCCCTGCACACCAAGGCTAAACAGATCCTGCAGTATGCCATGGCGCCAGGCTGTTTCAAATGCCTTTTCCAGGTCAAAAAAGACAGAGACACAATGCTGCTTATTTACAAATGCCTCTCGCACAACAGTCTCAAAGCGAACTAGGTGGTCGACCGTGGATCGTCCTGAACGAAAGCCACATTGGTACCTGTCAAGAAGATTATTACTCTCCAAATAAAACATCAGCCTTCTGTTAATCATTCTTTCTGATGTCTTCGAAAGACAGCTAGTTGGTGCTATAGGCCTGAAGCTGGAGGCGCAGGCAGGATCTTTTCCTGACTTTAAAAGGGGGATAATGACGGCAGCCTTCCAGGACAATGGGAAAAGACCCTCGACCCAAACTCGGTTGAAAAGATACAAGATGAGCTCTAGAGTAGATGGATGAAGGTGCTGAAGCATTTGCTAGTGGATACCGTCCGGTCCAGGGGCAGTCTGTCCGGACGAATCAAGAGCCATCTGCAGGTCGTGCAGCATAAAAAGAGAGTTATAGGGCTTTTGCAAACCACCGGTCGTAGGCACAGTCTTTTTTTCTGCATGTAGCTTATGCCGTCTAAATGATTGCGTATAGTGTTCGGAACTGGAAACAAATTCGAAGTGCTCACCAAGAATGTCAGCCTGTTCATGAAGGCTTGCAGGACATATTCCATTCCGGCACAAGAGTGGGACAGAGAAAGCGCCGTTGGAACCCTCTATTTTATGCACGCGGTCCCAAACTTCCTTTATAGATACACTGCTATTAATTGAAGAGGCATATCCTCTAAAGCTTTGCCGCTTGGCTTGCCTTCGAATAAACCTTGCCTGTGCCTTTTTTCTTTTAAAACCAATCAGATTACTTGGAGTAGGGTAACGCCTAAAGATACCCCATGCACGATTCTGTTCCTTTTTTGCCTGGCGGCAGTCTTTATTCCACCACGCCTTTGGCCTTTTTGGAAGATGCGAGGACGTCATGGGAATGGCGAGGATTGCGGCCTGTAATATGTGTCGAGTGATATGCAGAGTGACATCATCGATGGAAAGATCATCAAGTGATGAACAAGCTAAAACTGAAGAGTCTGTAAATGTTGCCCAGTCAGCCCTCTCAAACTTCCAACGAGGGGTACGCGTTTGAAGACCAGCAGGAGGACTGTTAAACTCTAAAATAATTGGAAAATGGTCACTTCCATATGGGTTTGGGATGACCCTCCATGAAAACAGTGAGTATAGTGAAGGATGGCAGATAGAAAGGTCGATGGAAGTAAAAGTCCTGGTCGCTGAACTAAAGTGTGTGGCTTCTTTAGTGTTAAGTAAGCACAATCCCATGGAAAGAAGAAAACGTTCAACAAGTGCTCCTCTAGCATCCCATCTGCCACTCCCCCACAATGGTTTGTGCGCATTAAAATCGCCTAAAATTAAGTATGGAGCCGGGAGCTGACTAACAAGATCCTCTAGCTCTTCGTACTGCACCTGGTATCCCGGTGATATGTACACTGAACAAACAGTAATCACCCGGTCTAGCAGTATCCGGGCAGCCACAGCCTCAAGAGTGGTGTATAGGGCCACTTCGGCAGATGGGGTTGTGCGCTGGGCAACTACAGCAGCACCACCAGACGCCACAGAGGAGTGCAACCTATCTTTTCTAAATACTTGATAATGGCGCAGTACATTTGACCTAGTTTCTTTAAGATGCGTCTCCTGCTGACAGAAGGCAACAGGGCGGTGTTCGTCTAATAAAAAAGTGACATCATCATAATTACAAAAAAGCCCACGGCAGTTCCATTGTAAAAACAGAGACATGATAAAGATTAAAACTGGAAATTGAAATTAAATTATAACTGGCCTTTAGGACACTGCAAGATGACTAAGTAGACACTTGCTTATGATTCATTACTAAAGGGACTACGATCCCTTTGGGGGCATAATTCTAGGAGGTTTATTTTTCTTTTTCTTCTCTATGACCTGAAAAGGTACTGATGACTCAGCACCTGAAGGGAGCAGGTCGTCGTCAGAGGGTGACACGCTCTCATCCATCATTTCATCTACTGACTGCTGGCTTGCGGGCGAGTGCGCCTCGTCCGGCTGGCCAGGCTTTCGAGAACTGGTCGAGGCGGGAGTGGGCAAAGCCCTGCCTCGACCTGAAAGGCGAGCAGACGACGAGGGTGTCCGCTCCTGCTCCTTAGAGGAGGTGGTCTGCGAGGGACCCTCTTTAGGGCCTGAGGGTGGTGCGAGAGGCACCATCCCTGATGCCTTTGGAGCGGATACCTCCTTTGGTGCCATGGTGTCCATAGCCTCCTTTAAAAGAGGCGCGGCAGCACCATTCAGGCGCTGTGAACCTTTTGACTCCAACGACAAACGTGATCGTGGAGCCGACTTTGGGGGGTTCAGGGGGTGTCGGTGGGGCTGCCAGGTCTTTGGGACAGACCTGGGTTCCCACCGAGGTTTTCGGTGACACGCCCCCTGTGCGTGTCACCGTAGCGAAGGATCCTTTCTGTAGAAAGGAAAGTCGCTCCCTAGCCTCAGGAAACGAGATGTTTTCTTTTACTTTGAGGGTAATTACTTCTTTTTCCTCTTTTCATTTTTTACATGAACAGGAGTAAGTGGCGTGTGGTTCGCCGCAGTTGACGCAGTGTGGTGGGTTTGCGCAGTTGTCCGACAGGTGATCGTTCTGACCGCACTTGGCCCACGTGGTTTTGCCCCTGCAGCTCTGGTCACTATGGCCGAACCTCTGGCAATGGAAACATCTCCTGGGGTTCGGCACATATGGCCGTACTCTACAGTTCAAGTACCCAGCCTTGATTGACTCAGGAATTTTGCTCAACTCGAAAGTCAAAATGACATGTTTTGTGTTGATCTCTTTCCCCTCTCGACGAAGGGAGATTCGCTTTGCAGCGACAACTCCTTGGTCACTGAGGCCATCTACGAGTTCATCTTCTGTACTTTCGAGGAGGTCATCTTCAGAGATCACACCTTTTACTGTGTTCAATGTACGGTGGGGAGTGACAGTCACTTTATAGTCGGAAACTGAATTTAGTGATAGGAGTGCTGTGCTCTGTTCACTGGTTTTAATCTCGACGAGCAGATCTCCGGATGTCATTTTTTTGGCAGAGAAGTTCTTTCTAACAATGGACTCAAGTGTTTTGGAAACAAGGAATGGTGACAGTTTTGCCAAAGGTTTCTCACTCTCAGAGTACATTACAAGGAATCTTGGGAATTTTTCTGCAGAACTAGTAGTATTAATCGCATGTACTTCGGTGCGGCTCCTTTTGGGGGGCCGATCAAGAAAGGTTTTTTGTTTAGTACCCATAGAGATGGGAGAGAATTTCGGTGCCCCGGGTGCACCACCCACCACGGAGCCCAACGCGGGGGTAGGCAATGTGCCATAACAAATATGGCTTTGCTGACAACATTACACTACAAGTGCTGCCCAGGCACTATAACCTAGTGTGGATCCAGACAAGGGGTCTATCGCCACCAAAGGTTAGCCCTTGCCGCCAAAGAAGTTGAAATGGAAAAAGGCGAGAGAAGAGGAAAGAGAAAGAAGAGAGGGGATAGTAGAAGAAATGGCGACTGACTGCATAATCCTGGTCGGGCCAAGCCAGGACTCCCGTCTACGAGAAGCGGGGGCCAAAGTGGTGTGTTGCCTCACCCGGGGGGCCCCGAAGGGTCCAAATCTACCCCGGGCTCGGCTCAACCATCAGGATGCCCTTTTCCCCGGACACGGGCTCGCCACGCACAGCCAGACGTGGGTGGGTCTTAGCCACTTTTTACTCAGGGTCTGTAGTGTCGCCAATGTGGCTGGGGTCCGTGGTGACGCTACTCACCAAGCACCTAGCACCTAAGGCGCAGGCGCCCCCTGCGGGGCTCGGGGTCCGTGGAGACGCCACTCTCCAAACACCTGCTATCACAGGTGCCCCCTGCGGGGACGGCCCTTCTTTTTGAAATACCAAGATTCGGAGTCCGATGTGATGTCGCCTCCTGGAATTGTTCTCTCCCTCGGAAAAACATGCCGCCTGGGCAGGCCCCACCGCTCGCACGGAATAAAACCGGTTTTTCTCGGTCCGCCAGCGCCCTTATCTCCCGCTCCTTTCCTGCTCGCTTCGGGTCGCGGTGGCAACAGCACGGAGTCGTGAAAGAAAGTCAACTCTCAGGACTCCGCAATATTTGGCGTCAACGCACCGGCGCGGATCGCGCGGGAACTTCGAATTTGGCATTTGGAAATTGTTTTTTTTTCTTCACAATTACTGAATTCCCAAGTTTCGAATTTTGAGGGTAATGTCCCGACATCGTTTTCAATCGTTTCGGATAATAAAGAAATATATTTTGTTGTGTCAGTGCCCCATTTAAGGGCTGTTGCCTTGGCTTCTGGGATATGTAAGACACACAACCTACCCTTCAGAAATTTATTAAAATTATGCATAGCTTCGCTTGGCTGTCCTTCAACTTGAGGTCATTGAATGCACCCTCTTTCTTAGGCGACCAACCGATTTCTTCAATGCATACAGGGCTCTGCTGAAATCAGGCGTGTTGCCCTTCTGGGCAGTGTCAAGCGAAAATAGTGGGGGTGCCTTTTTTCTGCTCTTATCCAGCAGGCGTTGTTCGTAAATCCGAAGTGTTGTCAGGAGGCAATGCCAGTGTGGGCACGCACTTTCACTTCGCTTGAGCGACAGGACACGTAGTAAGAGTCGCCACCGGCCCTTGAGATCAACAAAATCACTTGCTGATTTTGTTGATCTCAAGGGAAAACATGCGTTGCTCGCTTACCCAGCAGGGCCACATTGCCAGCGAAGTCTTCGTCAGCGACGATTGATTTCGGGAGAATTATGTGGTTTGGACGGGCAGGGTAGTACTTTTAGGCACCTTTATTTTCGACAGCACCTGCTAGTTTCGTCACTGCACTACTCTGGTCCATCTCAGAAAACACAACAGTTCGTAATCTGCCAACGTCAACATGATGATAAGCCTTCGAAGCAGTCGGGAGCGGTACACTTTCAGCCCTCTAAAATGTTCTCGAACAGTTTTGTGTCTTGCATGGTGGTACTCGATTGCGCACAACTCCCAGATGCACTTTTACTGACCATGGTGTACTCGTGCAAGACTTCAGGTGAAGGGCACTGACAATCCGCGGGGTCCTTTTTTTAATTCCTTAGCCTTCATTGTTCTGGTGCATGCAGTCGTCTTTGTTTTTCCCGGTCGTGGTTTCGATTGGACTGGACTGGACTGAGTTTACGCGGCCACGGCGCGGTTCACGCCATGCTCTTTCGCACCGTTCATTTAGCCGTTGCGTCCACTTTAATTTTTCGTAAGAAAGAAAGAGTTGCCTGGCACGCCTCCAATGACGCGTCACTGTTGACGCGCGCTCCTCTTTCGATGACACCGGGGCGTACGCATATGGTTTTGTTTTCCCAATATGCACAACATACGTGACAACGTAAAACATTTGAGGCGCAGGGATGACACCTTTCGCCCGACGTGTGTTTAAACCTCATTACACTCTGGCGAATGCGTTCCCGAAGCCAAAAAATGTCCAGAGCGGGGTAGAATGCAGAGTACTGTGAGGTAATTGTGATGCTATCTACATTGGCGAGACAGGAAGGAAGAGGGCAAAGAGACTGAAGGAACACTAAAAGGACTTGACCAAGGCCACCGACGCGAAACGATCACGACTGAACTTGTCGACCACTGCTGGACACGTTTGACCTGCACAATGCGGCGACGCTGGTACAAAAACAGCGGCGGGGCGCAAGGAAGCGGCTTGTGTCATGGTTCATTCGTCATACCTCATTCGTGTGCGACACTACCCGTGGCTCCCTGCTGGACATTTACGGGGACGTTGGTGATAATTAGTAACTGGTTGACCGCTCGTTTCATTTGTGTCAGTATGTACTGAAAATGCCACCTGAATATGTGGCAAACCGTGTAAACCTTTGTGTTACCAACTTTGTTTTGTTAAGCCATAGTGGAATTAAAAACGGTGCTAAAACGGTTCGTACATGTATTTATGCGCAATGTCGGACACTGCTAGTGCGTACACGGCATCGGTGCTTTCCAGCAGTGGGGATATATGTGCCACACGAACGAAGGACATCTGGAAAACGAAGCAAAACGGCAAGAACTACTCAGTAACACTGAATTAGTAACTCTTTGTGCATGCAAATCAAAATAAATTGAAAGCCAGGTAATATAGTCCCCTTAGCAATACATAAGTACTGCTTTATTCTTTCTGCTCATGAATATGTGCGAAGATGCTTGTTCTGCGTTCAAAACATCACCCGCACGCTCGAAATCTTTGAAAATCAAGTAAATCCAGACAACAGGAGCCCGGTAAAAGCTGCCCGACATAGGAAATAATAAAAAGACACACCGTTCATATATCCCACGTACACTCGCTGGCAATATGAAGGTAAACACCTTACCTGGTTTCTTGTCTGTTTTACGGCTTCCTAAAGCTATATTAGGCCTTACCCTTACAAAAAAAATTATATCTAGCCAGATCTGAAGATTTCAGATATCGCCACTTCGAAAATTGGCCACATATAACCTGATATGGTATATCTGCCAGATATAGCCTCATAATGCCATATATAGTCTGATATCCCTGGCCAGGTATGGAAATCCCAGATCTGGCTAAGTATGAAAATTCTAGATCTGGCCAGGCATATCAAAATGACACAAGCCTGAAATCAGCACTTTATATCTTTTTATTGTCTACTATTCTCCCAAGTGCCCCGGCCCGCACTCGAGGAAGTATGGGAATGGTGATCCTTCAGCTCTCTAGTGATCGCTAATTTTGACCAATTCCATGGTTACACAGTTTCGAGTGTAATTCATAGTCAGCCTGAACAAGCGTCCCATAGGGCTCAAGTCCTTGTGATATCACTTTAAAAATTCTCGTGAATGGCAGCGTTTATGATACTGTGCATGCGATACACTTTTCAACCTGGCTGGGCCGCAGAAATCTCTTATAATATTATCATTCTCGTGATTGTCGTTTTAGCAGGAATTACTTAAAAACCGAGAAATCACAACAACCACAACGGGGATTTATCTCGGAGTCAGCGTAGCTGTTTATAGCATTTTTAGCGTTCCTAATTTAATATCAGCGTCTATGAGGCTGTACGAGAATGATAATAATGTAAGAGATATCTCTGCAGCTCATCCAGGTTGAAGGTTGGACAGAATGCACAGTACTGAGACATTGGCGAGAAATTTTAAAAGTGATATAACAGGTACTTGGGTTCTATACGACACTTGTTCAGGGTGACTCCGAATTACACTCAAAACTGTGTAACCACAAATTGGTCGAAATTTCCGATCACTAGAAAGCTGAAGAAACACCGTCCCCATGATTCCTCGAGTACGGGCTGGGGGCATTTAGCAAATTGTCTATTCGGGCGTAATGTTAACAGTTCGAAATAATTAAGCTACATTAAAATCCTCGTGAAAATTACCACAAATAATCCCAAACGTAAACTTGCCAAAGCTGAAGTTTGGGATTATTTGTGCTAATATTTAGCTCGCGAACAATGAGTCATTCACAGTTTGCTAACAAAGCACTTTTTTTTTACTTTTTTTAGACTGTTTTGTATATTGAAAACCGACCGCCAGATAAACCTGTATATACGCCAGATAACGAAGTATATATCTTAAATGAGCCAGTATATATGCCAGATAAGTCTGTATATACACCATATTAGGCTGTATATACTTCACATAAGGCTGTATATTCGCCAGATAAGGCTGTACATACACCAGATAAGGCTGCATATACAACCAGATAAGGCTGTATGTTGGCCGTATATAATCATATAATGTTTGATATGGCGAGGTATGCCCCATATATAGGATTTTCATACGGGTAGTGTCTCAAATGGTACGTGGCCAAGGGTCTAAACTTTGCGTTTTAGCCCTCTTCTGGAGCAGAGCGTGTTCCAAAACTTGCAGGAGCGTCAAAAACAAGAAGAGGGCTGTTCACCTTCATATCGCTCACGGGTGTACATTATTCTTTACGCTTCGAATATTTCTAGTTGCTCGTAGATGCACGACGGAGTCATTTTCGTATATTGACAGGACGGGCGCATTAGAAATGTATCAGCACCAACAGAATGCTGGTGAACCTTGAACACAATCTGCATTCCTTTCTATTATTATTGTACTTAGAATTCTCGCTCGTTTTTACATACCTGCTACGGAACGGAGGTTTGGGCCTGAAATACTGCGAAGTTTAACATCGTTCAGTGGAAAAGGAAATTGCTGTAATTAAAGCAATTAGACTTTTACAATGTTAATAAAGGTACATAATATTCGGTACGACCAAAATATCAAAAGTGTTCTATGTTATTTTCCGGCGAAGAGACAAAATGCACGCGTGTTTTCCCATAGGAATGCACAGGAGCACCGCAAAAGTAGACTGGTAGCTGTCTGCTTCAATTTGCGTCACGGAAGTCGCATAGACCCTAGCGCCAGTTGAATCTCTATCGTACATTATAATAATTATGGCTACGACCTCTTGTAAGCGCTTAGCACGGTAGAACACATTGGCGTCATCTGCCAAGTAGCTGTTGAACCAGGGTATCGAATAAAAATCAAGATGATTTAAATCTTGTTTCAAAGGGGCGATGCAACAATTTTTGTACTTTGCGCAAATACCGCTTAGAACGAATCCCTTTCGTTTTTCACCCCACGCAATAGAAGTCCCAGTAAAAAATTAAAGACAAAGGAGCAGCGTTCACCCCCTTAACTCGCAGCCAGAACAAGCAGCCACGTGATCTGGAGCCGATTATATGCCGCCAATGTTGATCATAGCCATGCGCTGGGGTTAGCAAAACACAGGACACGCGCTGAGTTCCAGACATTGTTATGGCTCCGCTATTGTCGTCGTTGCAACGACTGGACACGGGCCACTACCCGAATGCTTCTCGAGCTAGTAATAATCAAGAGCCCAAATCGAGTGCCCACGCAATGCTCCGGTCCAATCTATGAACAGCATTCAAATATCGTCATATGGGTGTACTGCGATCCCCACTTTACGTCATCAAATTTTGCAAAGGATAGATCGAATGAAAATGATCGCTTTTGTCTCTGAAATTGCACCGCAACAAAGGCGTTTCTTGGCCAGTGGCGTTGCGTGCGAGTAACCTTGGGTCCCACTAGTGCCAGTAAGCTCGTGTAAAGTGAAAAACATTCCAATTGAATATCGTTGCACCGCCCCTTTAGAGCACATCGGTTTAACAAATAATGCTTTAAAGCAAACCTTTTTCGCGGATATAATTCCCAAAATATTTTTACTTACTATTTCTCTCACAACTGATGCTGTCTACCTGCACTTGTTTTGCATTTAAATGAGAGTCATCAAGAGAAAAAAACTTATAGCAGGTTGAACACATAGAACTTTTCTGAGCAAACCAGAGCGTAGAGCTTCTTTCTACGCTCCACTTTGTTTGTCAGTTATGTAATGTCCTTCTGCAAGCAAATCAAAATTCAAAACAAGGAACAAAAACAATAAACTTAATGACCTACTGCAAGCAACTGAGAACGCGAACAAAAAAGTGAATGCAGCTTTTTTATTAACTAATTAATAAGCTGCTTTACTTCTAGTATGGCAGGTTTATTTTATTAAAACGCTGTTAATTAATTAAACTGCACCATAAAAGGTTAAAACGTACAGTGCTATGTTTTTTCTGTATCGTTTTCAGTGGTTTAAAGAATAGATAAATTAATCTGCTTTGTCTTGAAGTACATGTGGTGATAAAGAATAACTTTTCATCTAGCTACAATGATTTAAAATAAATAAATAAAATTTAAATACGAATAATTACTTTAAATAAAATTTATCTAATTTAAATCTAATAAATCTTATTTAAGTCGTATAAATCCGACTTAAATCAAAGAAATCTTCCTAAATAAAATGAATCAAATTGAAATCAAATTAATATTATTTAAACCAAATAAATGTCATTTAGTTGATATAAAAAAAAATCTTGTTTTTTTTTTTGCCTTGCCTGAACACTTCCCGTGTCGTATATTTTCTATTTTTATGATTCATTCTCTCAAGATGGGCTTAAAAGAATTGCCAATATTTTATAAATGACCGTTTTCGGAGATAGATACCTAGACTGTATCTCACAGATACTACGAAACTTTCAATCTAGTTCCCGGAAGCGTTCAAGTGCTACGTCCGTACTATCGCCACCTTGTTTCAAGTCCGAAAGTAAAGACATTTTAGGCTGGGGTGATGAAGGACCGTCTTCGTCCGTCACTTCGAGACGTACGTGTTGTGGATGAGGGCCGCCGGGCTCAAAAGAGGTGGATTCCTAAAGGTACTGTTATACTCTGACGTCGAGTGTATCAAACGCATCGTATATAGAGCAGCGCACACAGATACTGATTGTTCGCAGATATAGTGTTCCTGCTCGCCGGCCAATGAAACGCGTGCGTTCATCACTACGCTACGTTGTCTGCGCTCAACGTCGGAGTATAACAGAGCATTAACCGATGTCTCTCAATCACATGTATAATGATGAGCAAACATCACACCCTCCCTGACCACAACACGGAGGGTGAGTGGAAGCGTAGAAAAAAACACTGCGATTAGTTCGAATGAATTCGGAAAAAAAAACACCCCGCAAACTTAGTGTAACGTACTTAGGTTTAAGCAAGAAAAATTACAATGCAACGAACAAATTTAAACTTTTCTTGATCATTGTGATAAACGTGAAGAGCACACCATGTGTCGTTGGTTTCTTTGGCGTGCGTTACGATATAAATTATGATTCCTTACGTGGGGCTTTGGGTGGTTTCATGTGGTTTGCCTACACGTACGACTCATGCGCTCCTCTGTTTTATCAGAATTTTCAAGACAAGTTTAAATTTAGCCAGGAATGAATTCTGGACGAACTATATATACGCTTCATTATGGAGTTTCTGCGGGTACTACTTTTTCTGACGCTGCGTGGAGCGCCTTGAGATCTTAAGTCCCTCTAATTGAGAGGACTCCTTGTGGTTACCGAACCAATCGCGAGGATAGGTGGATTAGCGTGCCCGCTTTGCCCTACATTGGCTGCTTATGCAAGGTCGTGGCATCATAAGCGGGCTGCTCTATTCGTTTGTGCGTTACTGTGATCTACCGTGTAGCGTCGTGAGATCACGTGGGGAGCTACGCTTTATAATTGGAGACTCAGGTACGCGCGCCGACGGCCTTCTAAGGTACCGCAGACTCCCGTGAGCCATACTCAATACAGCTGCTTGCATTCATTTCAACCTTCTCCTTGTGGTGCTCGCAGGGTCCGTGGCTTGATTCCCCCTCAGCTGCTTCGTTAATCCCGCTTGTTATGATTCATTAGGCACAATTATAATTACGTGTTTATAGGTGTAGCGAAGTTTGCCTTCTAAATGCTTCCATGTGCCTGCTATGGGATGTGTATGCTGTGTGTTGCCTTCACCTGGGTATAACGCTTCTTCGTCACACTCAAGTGTAACGCTTTTCGCGTGAAATGCATTTAATAACCACATTGTGTGTTAAAACAACCACAGTTTTCAGCCTTCGTTCCCAACGAATATCACAACACGTATGGGCGCCAGTGCTTGATTCGCCTTGTCGCTATACGCCTCAGAAAGTCACGCAACTCACCGGTTCAACAACAAGTAGACATTTACTGCAGCTTGGTGATACAGCTTCTATGCCCACTTTGAGTAATTTATTGACCGTCATCGCCACGCGTCGCGATTAAAAAAGCCCTACGGATAGTTCCGCGCCAGCCTTTCATCAACGGCGTAGTGCCATTTGATACCCCCATTGGAATTGTCCGCCTTACGGTGAAAATGGGCAGTGATACTTTAACATGCGGGCGACCTGGTGAAGCACCCTTTGTGCTTCCCGGGTATACTCCCAAACATTATTTTTTCATCCAGCAGCAACACATTGCCCTATAATATAACGCGAAATTTACATTATTAGAGAGTTTATGTTACTAATCGAATGCCTGAGAAATGCGTAATGTCTCCAAGGGTGCACAAAAACACATATTTTAAATTAATATGCACATGTTGCATCCCTTATACGTTTTTTGTTCGTGTTTGTTTTCCAGCAAGTTCTTATTTAATTTTGTTTATATCCAACTCGCCCTTTATACCAACTTAGAACACTGCCTAATATTCCAAATTCATCACTTGTAAACTACCAAAATATCATCTATACATGTGTTATGCTATTGCGTCAAAATATATTCACAATCCTAAGTGTTTGACCCCGGGTAAAAATGTCCTTTTGCAAAAAGTCCTAATATTAACCTCCTCGATGATTGGCTATGCAAATTTGTTGCAGTGTCTTAACTATCCCCTCTAACCATAGTGAAAAAGCCATTTGTATAAGAAATTTCTTGTGTCCAATAAACACATATGAACCATGCAAGATATATAAGACATATAACCACCATCTAATAAACTTATAAGAAACTACTCACAAGTTTCTTATATGGTTCTTATATCTTCTTTTATATCTTGTATGATTTATATGTGCTTATTGGACACAAACCGTTTCATACAAACAAGATTTTTCGATAGGAACAAATTTAATTGTAATGCAAACATTTGCGCATTGCCCGAAGTTTCAACATTAATTGAGAAGACACCATGCATATGTTTCGATTTATATTTTTACCTGTAGGTGTAAGCCCTGGGAATGACACACCAGTGGGGCCGTATCCAAAGGTTGTACAGAGGAAGAGTGGAACTGTTGCACTTGTAACGCAAGATTTCTGGTTTGGAAAATATTTGGGCTATTTGAAAATACAATTCTACAAGAATGGAACGCTGAAGGACTGGTCGGGAAATCCTATTCTCCTGGACAGCTCAGTTGAGCAAGGTACGACCCACATTCTTATACGAATCAGCGTATGTTGGCTCGGTTTTATTATAGTGCCACAAATTGAGAACACATCTCTAAGCCCCTGCGATACAGCCATTGAAAATTAAGTGAACACTAATATAATATAAACACATTTCGTGCACATTTTACGGTATAACTTGTTTGTGTTGCATTGTCACGCGTAAGCGCACGTGGGCGCGCTACTGTTGATAGCCGTCGCGCCGAAAGCAATGTCTTCGGCATCGCACTTTTTCCTTTATTTGATCTTGGCAGCAGCCGATAGAAATCGGCCGCGCCGCCGTCGGCATTGTACTTCGGATTTCGTCTCTCGGTGAGCCTTCCTGGGATTAAAAGTGCGTCTGCTCTGCTTTCGGAGTCGTCTTCTCGCGGTGGCCTGGAGCCCTGCTCGGCCGAACGCAACACGTGTGACAGAAGGGTGGAAAAATACAGATATTTTTTTATGTCACAGAGCTTTCCGCAACACTGACTGAAATAAAAAATTATGAGTTAACTGCGGCTGACTAGTGCACGCTTAACCAAAGACTTGATTCTAAATAAGCTTAAATTAATTTATCGTTAGCTAATAATTTCACACAACGCGTAATCACCTGGTTTATGCTACACCTGATAAATATTAAGGAAACGGGAAACACAGTTTCAGTATGCACTTTGTTTTTTTAACTATATAGCCTTTGACCGAGAAAGCAGAAAAAGGAGGGAGTATGTGTATCCTCATGTTTAAGTGACTTTTTTTCTAGCAGGATTTTAGTAATGTTGACGCACTAAGTAAATCTAGAAAGTTGGTTTAATTTTATACTTTACTTGAGTTTAAATTTATTTTTGGCTGCGGAAAATAGTTGCATGTGAAACGCAAAATGAATCCTACAATTGACTTAATTTCCTTATGATTTTAACCCTATATTTAGCGCATCGCCATGCAGCAAATAGCCAGGCACGCAGCAAACGTGTTTACCACAAACATATATGTTGGTACGCAACTCTTTATTACAATAACATAGATTGAAATAAAACTGCGAGTACATTTCTCTACCGACTATTCAGAAAGCAATTTTTTTTATTTTTTTTTTTGCAATCCAGGAGCAGCGTTTGCGACGTATGTAGTTATGAGGAACGAGTGCCCATAAAACGCGAGGAGGGTTTGTATTATGTGCTCGAAGTTTTATAAGCTTAGAGCTAATGTGCAGACGAAATTCAAGGAAAATTGGTTGTTGACTTAGCATATTCACTGTGTCCTACACATTGGTTTTTCTTATGCTTGCTAGAGTAGTAGCTAGAGCACGATTATATAAACTGCACTCTTACATAATTCAAATGATATCCGTTAGTTAGATGGTCCTTTCTACGCAATCCTGAGAGCGCGCGCGCTCTCATATTCTGTACTTGAAAGCGTACAAGTATAGAATATGTTGGATGCTACATTTTCTTCCGTAATATATCCTTTTTTTATACACTGGTGTAAAATATCCCCCCCCCCCCCTTTGTCAGCGTTTCGTTCCTTTCTGTATCAAGTCTCTAATATTTACGCGCAGGCAGGTTTATGATATTTGTAATATTTGGGGGGATTTAAAGATTAACACATCTTGGTGGCTGACAACTTGGCAAACGTAGGGCGTCTCTTGTGGTCCTCAATCTGATTGGCTGCAGAGCAGTAATGCAATTCTGAAGACTCGACAAGACCTGCGTTAATTAAGCCGTCAGCGACTATAGCAGAATAAAAACTCGGACAGTTCATTATCTGATCTACTGCTGGAAATATATAAATTGTTTCACAATTAGATATCAATCGGATAAATTGTGGCGTGTGTCACGTCATGCCTGTAGTAACTTTTTCTTGTCAGTGTACCAACGCACCATAAATACTGGAAGGCCAGGTATTGATTATATCGCAGAAAGTTAGTCTTAACTTCTGCCTGGTTCCTGAGTTATTTCGCAATATTAATTTTTGATAACCTAGGCTCAGAAAAAAAAAATTACAGTGCGTCAAAGCAGGATAATTTAGCTATGAGTGTAGAATAGCTTCAAATCGGTCTCATCGAAGAACAAATCTGATTGAACATGGTGTACGGATACTGCAGGATTTCTGTTTGGAATCTGGAACGTGCATAGCAGAAATACATCTGTGAATAAAAGAGCCTTATGCACGATTAAAAATGATGTGAACAATGTCTTGCCAGATAAAAAAACCCTTGAGATGCTGGAACCCTACAGAGTGGCAGTTATAGAGGCCGGAGAGGAGTATATTGGGATTTCTAAGGTGCTGCTCGAAGCCGACCACAAGATCTGCCGCCTGAAAGAATGCAACATGGTAAATACCATAGCCGACTCGTTTCTGGCCTACTACGCCGACAGGAACAGCACTATTCCGGGTGCCTGGTCGGACGTCAATGCTGCTGTTGTGAACGCCGGAATCACAAGGACGTCCATTCAACAAGGTGGGCGAAATATTTTATTGAGCCAGCACTGAAAAAAAGTTTGATTTAAAATAAGATGACTCAATTCATATCATCCTTTACCTCGACGTTTTAAAGCAATTTGTGCAGCATACACATTCGGCTTCTACTCATTACTCATTACATCATGAACGACCTCTTTTTTGCCTTCAGCGTAGAATGAAGGAGATATTTTACTTATCTCATACTATAGAATACCAGATCTACACAAGCGAATTGAAAAACCTAGTCGGCATGAGCGAGAATAAAAAGGTTATTTTTGAATAGAATATGTAATAAATCTAATACAATATATGAGACATAGAACATCACTGGCTTATGGCCAGCGCATGGTTTGCATGAGGACAAAAAAAATAAAAAAGTTTATTTTAAAATAAATAAAAATATAGAGCGACTGGACCGCTTTAGCGTTGAACAATTGTATACGGGACCCGCCAACGCAGGCTCATGATTTAAGCATACAAAAACATGCCTGAATTGTACATGAACAGACATAGAAAAAAACTCACGATATCAATTCAAATATGTGCGCAATGTTAGTTGTTAACATAATGGCATCGAATACACAAAAGCTCTGTCGCATGAAAAAAAAATTGCAACAATACACACTACATGGAATCTCTGACACTCTACTATGTATAATATTCAAAAATCAATCAAATAAAATTTTAAAATTAAAAAAAGACTGTAGTCGTTATCCAACAGCAATGACAAGACACAATCTAATTGGTGAAGTAAACATAGCTAACCGTATCATAAATGTTGTTAACTCGACTGAAGAAAAAAATATTTTTTTCTTTATTTTACTGGGTTTACCACTCAATTTTACTATTTGAAATCTGTATTGAAAATGTTTTACGGAACAAATTAAAACAACCCTGAAAACGTGCTTTGTATAATTTGGTAGCATGGCAGTGGTCTAAGGCAGGGGTCGACAGCTGGCGGACCGCTGCCGCATATGGTCCGCGAGGAAATAATATGCGACCGCCCACAATCTCCCAAAATAACCAGCACCCCCCCCCCCCTCCCCTCCATACACACACCCAATTTTGAAGACTATACAATGGCGAGCTAAATATGGTTGGTCTCAAATCTGATGTAAAAGAATGGCACTCCTGAGGGTTTTTTTTTTTTTTTCTTTGCACGTTCGCTGTGATCAACAATGGACCTTTTGTAGAAATACGAGGTGCGCATGCGCGGAGTATTTCATGCGCCTGGGTTCGAGAGTATCTAGTTCCAAACAATCCGCCATCTTGCATTTCTCGCCTTTGAGCGGTTTCGTCGGTTTCGTTGTGTCGACCTCGGGGCGGAAGATTACGCACGATGGGGACAAAGGTGAGCTTGGGGGAGGGAGCCGTATCTAGGTCACATCGCCTCAATGTGTGAACAGGATGTAGCTGACGTTTTGGGTGTGGAACGGATGGGAGAGGCCTTGGGCGCGCGTTGTTTTCCAGTCACCTAGTCTCGAACCGATTCGCGTGTCTAGGTGGCAGCACATATTCGCCAAGAGGTCCATTGTTTGCCAAAGAGAGGCATTGGAAATCAATAAATAAAGTCGTTGTTTATTAGCATAAATTTTCTTCGGAATCACTCTTCGTACCATCCTCATTTTTAGTTGTTTTTTTCGCATACAGAGGCGAACAGAAGTTTGATGGGTCTTTGAAACAAGAGTTTCGAGTCTTTTTTATTCGTGAAGAAATCGCAGTTTTTGGTCCGTGTAAAGACGCCCTTGGAGGATCTCCCTGATTATTAATTCTTGTGTCACTTGGCATCACTGGCTGATATCTCATGGTGCCTAAACAACCGGCACGTAAGAGTTCAAAGGGAATAAAAACTCGTGGCGGGAATGATTTTAGAATGGAGATTTCAAGCTAAAGTTTAAGTGCTTTTAACTAAGATTAATTTCTATCAACAAAGAAACGCTAGGGATTTTTGTTTTAGAAAAGCTTTGTACGAAGAGCGAGTATACAATTACGAAAATATACTCTAGTGAGATAGAACGTGATGCGAACGGGGAGTTCGAATTCAGCTTTTCCAATTTCCACGTTTTCCAGAAGTCCTACATATGACAGACATCGACAAAGTTCAAGAGGTAGATCAAAATGTTCACAATACAAAAATAACTTGAAGAATGAAATTGACCTGAACAACTTCGCGAACGTTTAGGATGACCTTCCTCAATTAGTTCAAAAATCTACGAAATCTCGCAGCAGCCTTGATCGCAGTGTTCTCTATAGTACTTAAATCTGTGAACAACATGTGTTTTCGAATGACAAAATGCATATCTCCAAAACGAGTTAGTATTCGAATCGTGGCAAACAATATACGTATTGCGAAGCAAAATTTTGGCCAGCCCGATGAGTGCACATAAACAGGTCTTGAGTTTTGGCTTAAAGCTTGAGCGAGCTGCCGTTGCGTTTCGGTGACGGCGCCGTGGGCGTTGTCCGATACGAGGAGCTGTACTTCGTGGTCGTTGACGAGCTCAAAGACACAACTATTTAACGTTTGTGGCACTTCTGACCTGCGTTGATCGACGTGTGTCTCTCCTTGTCACTGGTCGGTGGCTTGACCGTTGCCGAGGTTCAAAGCATGGACGAGCGTTTAGAGTTGTGTCATGATCTTTTAAATTTTGTTGTCGAAATCGTCCTGAGCGTTGGAGGCTACGATGGTTGATTTTTTCGACTGCGCCATGTTAGTTATATCGTTTTTATTCCTTCTTCGAGTGACACGAATAATCATTACTCCGGGCTGGATGGATAAAGGTAGAATTGTTTAATTTACACGTTTTGAGCATTTCGTCGCCATGTTTCCGTACTCTTCCGTGATGTCTTCCTCGACGCGGCTGTCTTGGCGACAGGGATCGGAGCGACATTTGTGTTGACAGGGGGCTAGGAAACCATGTTTCTTTCTCTGCGCATCGCTTTAAACTGACCCTTTCACAACATCCCCCGTTTTTAATTCGACTCGATCCGTCTCAGCTTTGCTATGGTTCGGCCCGCAGCAGCAAAGTGTTGCCGACCCCTGATCTATGGTATCAAAAGGATTAGATAGGCCAAGGAAAAGCGTTCGAATAATTTTATTATTATCAAATGACCTATAAATAATTCTTGAAGAGTTGCTCACTAACACTGTCGTACTTGTATGTTGAGTTATGTTGACGAAACCCAAAATATTTTTAATGTATTGATCAGAACATACACAAAAGCACGTGATTGCTCCCGTTAGATATTTTTCTGTAATTAGTGAAATTGTAAGCTGTATAAAATGGCCTATAATTCTTAAGTTCCTTTTTATATTAGTTTTTAGCAGAAGCCTTAATATTGAGAAATTAAACCCGTATGAAATTCTTTCACTTTTAAAAATTCTATTCAGGGCTGAAACTAGTCTGTTTCTCAATTAACAGAAATCACAGCAAAGATATCGCAATCGCATCAAACGAGGTGCGCAGGTTCCAGTATTGACACGCCAGAAATATATTTGAGGTCGATATCTTACTGTCTTTACTGCTAAATATGTTAAAGTCGAATAATTTTTACTGCCGGAAGTAGTATGACTGTTATTTTTTATTATATTGTAGGAGTGGAGGCTCGGTAGATCACACTCTACATACTTATTTACCATATATATACACTGTCCTTCTGACTAGCTCATCGAGGGGCCTGTCGCCGAATCCCGGAGTCCGTGCAGCTCGTGGTCCAGGCATCTCGTGTCCTTAGCTCGTGCCTGTCCCGTGAGCTTGGCGCCGTTCAAGCGCTGGATAGCTGCCGATAGCTGCCGCTACAGGTACTCCCCCCCCCCCCCCCCCCCCCCAGAGCCGTTTATACTGTGAGAGTTTGGCCTTCTTAAGGGGATTTTGACAGCCTGGCAACCACAGCAGCGTAGTCTGACAACCGGGGGATGACTACTTCCGTCCGACATTTTGTGGCTCTGACTCATAGGAACTCTATGCGATTTCTCAGGAATAAACAAGACAAAGAAGTAACGCCATATTGTGTTATCGCGAAATTCGCTGGTTCTAGCGGGCAACAAGCTCCGCCCATTGGCCAAACTCTCTCAGCATAAACGGCTCTGTCCCCCCTAGCGAGAAAGCGGGCTGGCGAGCGTTCCCGGCTTCCAGGGGTGCGTGTGCGGACTGGTGTTCATCTGGAACCTGACGCGAGGTGGCTTTGGAAGGCGGGTGATTCCGGATGAGTAGAAATCGGGTGGTGAGTGAGCTGGCTTGACTCTGTCGAGAGAGACTACTTCTTCTCGACCGTTAACGTCGAGCGTCATGTTCTTTTTGTCTCGACGCAGTATAAGATGAGGGCCGTCATACGGGGGCTACAAGGGCTTCTTCACGCCGTCGCGCCGAACGAACACGTGCGTACTTTTGTCGAGGTCACGGCTGACAAAAGTGTGTCTTGTGGAGGGCGTCCTTGGGCAAGTCGGCTGAAGGTCTTTCATTAGTAGCCGCAGCCGCTGAACGTAGTTTTCTGCTGTTTCCTGTGAGATGTTTGCTGAGGAAGAAAAAAATTCACCAGGCATGCGGAGTGACGTGCCGTAAACGAGTTCAGCTGCACTGCAATTAATGTCCGATTTGAAGGCTGTTCTGATTCCCAACAAGACGAGTGGAAGAGCCTCTGTCCATGTTGAGCTGCTGGTTTGTGCTTTGATGGAGGCTTTCAACTGACGATGAAAACGCTCTACCATGCCGTTGGAAATTGGATGGTATGACGTCGTATGGATGTGTTGAACTCCAGGGAAGTAGGAGAGAGTTCGAAATAAAGTCGCTTCGAACTGACGTCCCTTGTCCGTTGTAATCGTCTGTGGGACACCAAAGCGACTAATCCACATTTCAATCAGTGTGCGAGCGACGGTTGTTGCGGTTATATCTTTCATTGGTGCCGCTTCGCGCCACCGCGTGAAGCGATCGACTCAGGTCAGAAGATACCGGTGTTCTTGGCATTGTTAAGAATGGAACCTTCGGCAACCTTTTCCGAGTTTCAACGCTGCGGAAACGAGTCCCGAAACGAGTCCCGACGTGTTCTGGACTGTCGCCCACCTGTCGAAGCCTGCCCAAAACGAGTCTCAACGCGTCCGTGACGTCAACGGGACGTGTGTGTGTGTGCGTGTGGGTTCGTGCGCTCCGGAAGGGGAGAGAGGCCTGGCCTAACTGCGGAGAACCATGGCTACGACGCACTTCTGGCTACGATGCGGCGGACCTTGCTGCAACGCACTTGGCGGTCGCACCTGCTGCCCTGGCGGAGAGTGAGGGAGAAAACGGACCCTGTATAAGGCGGGGCGTGAGGCGGCTCCTGTTGTTCTCTCGGATTTGACGACTGTATCGCTACCATGTAATTAAACCGTTCGTTACGTTACCAATTCTCCCACCTCCACTGGACCCCTGGGTTCTTCACTTCGGGGAATGGTCGTCGTCACGAGCCAGGAAGCCTCCGGACGTGCGGCTTTAAACCCCGCCTCGAACAACTGGTTGGCAGCGGTTGGGATCGAACCATGCGACATCGTGCTACATCTGCGGGTGAGCGTTTGGACTTTGCTTTGAGATTCGCCAGGCGTCAGATTATGGGTAATTAATTTTGAACTGCTGGGAATCCTTAGTGTTTGACTCGTGCGCTAGGTTTTTGGTACAACCTCGCGACAAGTTTAGAACAAAGCCAAAGCTAAAGAGCAGCGATCATGGACCTAATGAGGTTACTGAGAACAGATTTATTCTGTTTATGTGAAGAATTGGGTGTGGAGGTGGAGCAAAAGATGAAGAAATCTGAGATCAGTAAAGCGATTTCAGAGAGCGTGGAAGCAGAGGAAATTAAAATTGCGTGGGAACTGCTTCAGAACGCTAAGAGTGAAGCTGCAGCAAGAGAGGAACGAGAGCGAGAACAGGCTGCAGCGAAAGAGGAACAGGCTGCAGCGAAAGAGGAACGAGAGCAAGCTGCAGCTAGAGAGGAACGAGCACAGACTGCAGCGAAAGAGGAACGAGCGCTGAAAAGGCTAGAGCTCGAAATTGAACAACAGCGATTAAACTCGCAGAACAGTAGAGTTGGGGCTCCGGTACGAGCAAGTGAGACCGAGTTGAAGAGCGAGGAAGTGTACGAAAGCCGAGACAAGGTAGTCGAGTGTGTGTGCCTCGAACAGTTCTTTCGTAGCATTCCGCAGTCAGTCAAGCTCTGGGTGCAGGACAGGGTGGGAGTCGACTCTGTCGAAAGGGCCGCTGAGCTAGCCGAAGAGTACGCAACGCGTAGAAAGCTGAGCGGAGAGGAAAACGAATCCGGCCGAAGCGATCAGCGCAAGACCGTCCGACAGGGAAATGACTCGCGAGAAAACGGGCCCGAGAAGCCCGAAGCAGGAAAAAAGGTCCCAGACAAGAGCGCAGAACACTTGAACGGAGACGAGGCGCGGAAAAGCCCAACAGGGCAGTTCGAGGCAAGGAAGCCGTTCCTGTGCTACAACTGTCAGGAGCCGGGACACAAAGCGGCCAGATGTAAGAAACCGCGGGTTGTGTTCTCGTACGTGAACGGTAGTGACGAGGACCTGAAGCTCCTTCGTCCCTATCTTCACGAGCTCCAGGTAAACGGAAAGCCGTGCAGGGTGCTTCGTGACAGTGCAGCGACGATGGACGTTGTTCATCCGTCGTATGTAACGCCATCCGATTTTACTGGAAAGGTAGTTTGGATCAAGCAGCTGCTCGAAAAGCACAGTGTCTGTCTGCCTATGGCGACAGTGAGGGTAACTGGCCCGTTCGGAGAGCTAGTGACAGAGGCGGCTGTCTCGCAAACAGTCCCGTTGGAGTATCCTTATTTGTTTTCTAACCGGTCAGATTTCCTGCTGCGCGAAAGGGGTCAACAACTGGGAGAAGGGCTAGTTCAGTCGTGTACGAGGTCCAAATCGCGTCAGGTCGCCCCTTTGTTGACGAGTGATCCAGAGCCAGAGGCAGCTGACGGGGAGCAAGCACTCCCAGAGTTGGAGGCAGAAAACTGGGATGAGAGGGACCAGGTTGTAGAACAGCCTGATCTCGTAGCACTAGGAAGCGTACGCCGTCCCAACGCGCCGGCGGAAAAGGCGGAGGAAGAGGGTATCAGTGAAAGATCTCTCGTAGCTCCGGCGTCACGTAACTTTGGTCCTCTGCTACGAGTAGACAGAGTGTCTTTGACAGTCGAGCAGAAGAGCGACCCTAGTGTGTCAGGGTTTCGCGGTACAGCTCTGGAGATTGCTAGGACCAATGTGACGGGGCATGAAAGAGGCGGATTGTTTTATCGGCGCTATAAGGACCGCATTTTCACGTCTAGAAATCACGTGAAAATCGATCACTATGACTTCAGCGTAAGAAAAAGGAAAGGCAAATTTAACGGCAATGCCGATGGGTTGAGCAGATTTTTCTGACATCTCGAAAAATAGTAGGGATGATCTCAGAGGTCTTCGTCATCCACGGGAATGAGGATCTAAGTGGGGGCACTTCGTTGAAACCCCAAAAGGACCTCACAAATTGCGAAGAGTTTTTGTCTTTGGTATTTTGTTCATAGTGACCTCGTTGGAAAAATTAGTTTTTTTTTTTGGCGACAGGGGGTCTCGATACCCGGAATTGTACCAAATTTTGGTAATCCGTAATCCAGTCTGGCGGGTCTCTGGCGGATTCCGAGCGTTTGACTGCGGTGTGGCGTGATGTTGTGGGGGACGTTTCCGCTGATGCCTCCGCTGTGAGAGGTTTGGGAGTTTGTTTGGTGCTTGCAGTGTCTTCTCAAGGCCTACTCCAAGCCCACCTCTTCAGGCCAGCGATTGTACCACCGGCCATTCGAGGTTTCCCTGGCCCCGGAGGGGCTGTTAAGAATGGAACCTTCGGCAACCTTTTCCGAGTTTCAACGCTGCGGAAACGAGTCCCGAAACGAGTCCCGACGTGTTCTGGAATGTCGCCCACCTGTCGAAGCCTGCCCAAAACGAGTCTCAACGCGTCCGTGACGTCAACGGGACGTGTGTGTGTGTGCGTGTGGGTTCGTGCGCTCCGGAAGGGGAGAGAGGCCTGGCCTAACTGCGGAGAACCATGGCTACGACGCACTTCTGGCTACGATGCGGCGGACCTTGCTGCAACGCACTTGGCGGTCGCACCTGCTGCCCTGGCGGAGAGTGAGGGAGAAAACGGACCCTGTATAAGGCGGGGCGTGAGGCGGCTCCTGTTGTTCTCTCGGATTTGACGACTGTATCGCTACCATGTAATTAAACCGTTCGTTACGTTACCAATTCTCCCACCTCCACTGGACCCCTGGGTTCTTCACTTCGGGGAATGGTCGTCGTCACGAGCCAGGAAGCCTCCGGACGTGCGGCTTAAACCCCGCCTCGAACAGCATGGAGGAAGTGGTCCCACGATATCAACGTGAATGTGGGCGAAGCGAGTGTCCGGTGTGCTAAAAGTTCCCAAGGGCGCCTTGGTGTGCCGGTGAACTTTTGAGCGTTGGCACTGGACGCAAGTTTTGGCCCAGGACCTCACGTCAGCGTTGATACGAGGCCATAAAAACCGCGAAACTATCAGTTTCTGGGTTGCTCGTATACCGGGCTGGGACAAGGAGTGCAGGCAGTCAAAAACTGCTCGTCGCAAGTCTGCTGGTATGAAGGGGCGGGGACGACCTGTCGAAACTTCGCATGCAACTGTGTCGTCACAGTCGGGCATGCGTATGTCTTCAAAGACTATTGTCGTTGACGTTTTCCGT
Source organism: Ixodes persulcatus (assembly GCA_013358835.2). Taxonomy (NCBI): domain Eukaryota; kingdom Metazoa; phylum Arthropoda; class Arachnida; order Ixodida; family Ixodidae; genus Ixodes; species Ixodes persulcatus. Next base: position 161,086 of record JABSTQ010009860.1, on the reverse strand, counting down.
AGGCGTTGTAGTTCGAGGTCGCCTCGTTGTGCTTCCGCCAGCTGTTCGTAAAGAACTGCAGGCCGTTCCGTGGAGCACAGGTTGACCCCAACTCTGGAGAGTGCGTCAGCTGCGGCGTTCTCTGTGCCCTTAACGAAGCGGATGTCGGTGGTAAATTCCGAAATATATGCGATCTGCCGTATCTCACGCGGAGTGTGTGCCGTGCTGTTGGAGGCTAGCGGGTAGGCCAACGGCTTATGGTCTGTCAAGACGAAGAAGCTTCGCCCTTCCACGCAGTGGCGAAAGTGCTTGATGGCAAGGTATATTGCCAGCAGCTCACTTCCAAAGGGGCTGTATCGCCGTTCTGTCGAAGTCAGCTTCTTCGAAAAGAAGGAAAGTGGTTGCCAGTTGTTTTCGTCTTGTTGTTGTAAAACCGCTACAACAGCTCTATCCAAGGCGTCGACCATGATGGAGAGAAGTGCGTCGCTCTTGGGGTTTCTGAGAAGGGGGACGTTGGCAATGATATTTTTCACTCTCTCGAAAGCTTGATTGGCAGTTGGCGTCCAATGGAGTGGCGCTGCTTCTACCTTGGTGGCCGGCAGTAGGTCGTAGAGGGGCTCGCAGACTTGGGCGCACTGTGGTATAAAGCGTCGGTAAAAATTGACGAGTCCGAGAAATTCCCGAAGTTTCTTCGCCGTCGGGGGTCGTGGAGAGCTTCGGATAACTGCGACTTTCTCGGGTAACGGTTGAATTCCGCGGCTATCAACGTGGTGGCCAAGAAATTCAAGCTCGTTGACGCCGAATTCACACTTGGTCGGATTGACGACAAGTCCGTATTCTTGGAAGCGCGAGAAGAGTTGTCGTAGATGTTCGGCGTGCTCTTCCGGAGTGTTGCTGAATACAAGAATATCGTCGATATACGCGAAGGTGAACGACAAACCTCGGAGGACTGTGTCGACGAATCGTTGAAAGGTTTGTGCAGCGTTGCGGAGTTCGAAGGGCGTTCGCAAGAACTCGTACAATCCAAACGGTGTGATGACAGCCGTCTTGGGGATGTCTGCCGGTTCTATGGGGATCTGGTAGAATGCCTTCACGAGGTCCACCTTGCTGAAAACCTTCGCGCCCTGCAGGATGCCACCGAAGTCCTGCATATGAGGGATGGGGTAACGGTCGGGCAGAGTACACTTGTTTAATGACCGGTAGTCCCCACAGGGGCGCCAGTCCCTGGTTTTCTTTGGGGTCATGTGAAGTGCCGAAGACCAGGGACTCGAAGATGGCCTGATAAAACAGGGTTCATGCATGTGTTGGAATTCGTTCTTGGCTATCTTGAGGCGGTCGGGAGGGAGTCGACGTGGTCTGGCGAAAACCGGGGCCCCTTTTGTCACGATGTGATGAGTGACGGTGTGTCGGATGGCTTGATCCGGAGCAGGTGGGCGAAACACGGCAGGAAATTCGTCGGCGATGGTTTGCCAAGGAGAACTCGTTTCTGTTCGTGCAAGAGCAAGTTTAAGAGGAGGGGACTTGGACACGATAACTTGGACACTCAATTGCGTCTTGGTGTCAAGAAGTTGATTTCTCCTCAGGTCCACGGTCAGTGCGAATCGCCGCAGAAAGTCTGCTCCTATGATCGCCTGCCGAACATCCGCGATGATAAAAATCCAGCGGAATGTCCGGCGGAGTCCGATGTCCAACGTCAGGGACCTTTCGCCATACGCTTTGATCGGGGATCCATTAACAGCCTGGAGCGGTGGAGACTCTTGGCGGCACCGGCGGTCCTCGAGCGTAGGAGGTACCACGCTTACCTCAGCCCCAGTATCTACCAGGAAGCTGACCTTTGTGTTGCGTTCCGGGACGTAGAAAAGCCGGCCTGAAGTTGGGCTTTCGACGCTGGCGGCCTTCAGCGGGTGCCCATGTCGCTTCCCGAGTAGTTACACGGTGGGCGGCATGATCGGGCTAGGGATCCGTATCTCTGGTGGTACCAGCATACTCCTGGAAGGGGGGACCTAGCTCCTGATGCACTGCGGCGCCGGGTAGCGTTAGCTCGTAGATTGACAGTTAAGGATCGGGAAGGTCGTGATTGGAGGTTACGAATCTCACGACTGAGCTCGCCCACCCTGGCCTCTATGTGATCGTTGAAGCTGAGGAGTCGAGCGAGCTGGGATTCAATGTCGTTCACAGTACTGCACGGCATGGAGGAGTCTCTTGACGCACCGCTGAGATGACAGGGGAGCCTACTTCCATGATTTGGTCGGCCATACGAGCAAGCGTGGAGATTGAGTCGGTGGCAGATGTGCTCAAAATCATCCGAACTTGGCTTGGTAGGCGTTGAAGAAAATGTTCTTTAAATATAGATGTGTCTATTGTCGTGGCTTTGTCCCCAAGGAGGTGCTCCATCCGTTGCAATAATTCGGTTGGTTTGCGGTCTCCCAGCTCCTCCGCAGTCAACAGCTGCTGAAGACGCCGTTGCTCAGACTCTGTGGTGCGACGAATCAGCTCTTTCCGTAGAGTCTCGTAGGGCTGATCTGCTGGTGGTAACGCAGAATGTCGCGAACCACGGATGCGGTCGACTGCGGGAGGGCCGCGACGACGTAGTCAAATTTGGTCAAAGATGAGGTGATCCTGCTCTTCCGGAAAATTGCTTCCGCGGTCAGGAACCACAATTCGGAATCGGACGACCAGAACTCTGGGAACTTGATGTTGAGAGTCGTCGCCCCCAGTGTCGTCTGGGCTCCGGGAGAGGCACCATCGTCTCCGAGGCCCATGACAGGGGCACAAAGCTGGGGTGCTATGTTGCGCTTTTTGGACTCCCAGGAGACTTGGAAGAGGGAAGTGACGTCGACGACTAGAGAAACGCAGATTGGATGTTGACAGAAGAAAACAAAATCAACATCCAATCTGCATTTGCTGCGTTGTTGACGTCACTTCCCTCTCCCTAGTCTCCTGGGAGTCCAAAAAGCGCAACATAGCCCCCCTGGACTCACCCAAAGCACCAGGGCTCCAGGGCAGCGTAGCTGGGCGTGGTCGGGGTTGTAGCTCGGTCCGGGTCACCAGTATGTAGGAGGGGAGGCTCGGTAGATCACACCCTACATATTTATTTACAATATATACACTGTCCTTTTGACTAGCTCATCGAGGGGCCTGTCGCCGAATCCCAGAGTCCGTGCAGCTCGCAGTCCAGGCACCTCGTGTCCTTAGCTCGTGCCTGTCTCGTGAGCTTGGCGCTGGATAGCCGCCGATAGCTGCCGCTACAATATCTTTAAATCTGGAGGGTATTCACAAATTTATTATTAAATTAATTTCCAAGCTCTTGAATGTCTGTAGTTTTGCCGAAATTTTAGTAATTTCTTGATCATTGTTTTGTGTGTCCGGTTGGGTCGTTCTTTGCCCTACTACTTGACCAATTCTTCGAAAATTTCTTCTGCAGTCCTTGCCTTCAATAGGATGATATTTCTTTTTGGCTAATCGTATTGTTGCCGTTACCTTATTCGGCATTTTCAGGGACTCCTTTTTAAGAAGCATGTTACCAGAGTTTCGCTAACACCTGCGTCATATCTTGTTCTTTAAATAGCAAAGCTCAATTATGCCTCTAATAATTATTTTATAAGATATCCTCTTTTTAATTTTAAAATTCTTATTATTTTGAGTCGCATTACATATGTTTTTATATTTCATCTTAGTGCTATTATGTAGAGACATCAACACACGTTTTGAGCGTTTAATTCACAAGAGAGCAGCAGCAGCGATAGGAAAGAAAAACATAATTTGACAACTGTTCTCACTGACGCGCTACTGTAAGTGCTAAGGAGGCACCAATTATAAATAAAGAAATTTCTGAAGATGAATTACTCTTTGCATCACATGCTTGTGCGTGAACACAGAAAACACGAAATAATAAAATAAAATAAGAGACCCCAAGAAGACTCGAACGCAATATTTTGCCGAGCAAAAACTGACGGGCTCGACCTCTCGCATTCCACCTTTTATTTTTTTTTTTTTTATTGTCCAGCATACTACTACCACTTTTCCGATCATTATTACTGGCCTCTTACTTTCGGCTATCACCCTAGGCGAAAACACGAGCCGTTCAGGGAGCATATAATCCTACTAAGCAGACGTAGGCCCTGGACGTTCTGGTGTCTTTCCTTTAATTATTTTTATTACTATCTTTCTCGCCAATAACTTGACGCGCCGCTCCGGAAGTGCTGCAAGGCCATTTATTTCGCTCATGTTTTATGCCTTCTTGTCCTCATTCTGCGAAAAGACACACCTTTGTGATGAAAGGAAGGACGCATTTCAGGGACGCTGTTTGGCGATCGTTTCGGGACGTGGCTCAACCGATCGGAAATGCAAAAAAAGTTCCCTAAAAGATTTCTAGTATCTCGAAAATGTACTGCGGTGTGTACAATAAATATTTGGTCCCCACATAATATCAAAGCAGAAACGAGTACGCCGCAAAGTAGAGTGATTTCTCGGTGCTTTTGTTGTTTTAGTATTAAAATTTGTAAAAATAAAAAGAACGCGATAACTGATCAAAGGATATGACAAGGCCCTTTTCTAAAATTGTTTAAATTGAACTAACCTTTCATAATCATCCCTTTTGAAACTTTGATTGCGACATGACCCACAAAGCCATTAATTTTAAAAGTAAACTGGAATTATTAATTAGTTAATTGTCTTACTAAGATAATTTTCCGTGATTTAATTTCCGCTGACCTGAGTACGTACACAGTGATAACGGCATCCAAGCAACAGGCATCAATTTTTTTCAAAAAAAAAGGAGATTTGTTCGCACTAGAAAGAAACACTCTTTACTATGTAAAGAGTGTTTCTTTTACTTGGAAAATACACTGCAGTGTATATGCCAAGCAACCATGGCACCTAAAGTTGTTTTACATGTATCGTATTGCTCTATAGGTATTGTACGCCGAAAAGACATCATGGCCGCCATGCCCTTCGAAAGTTCTCTGGTTGTGCTCACAATGACCGGACTTCAGTTGCGGAGAATGTTTGACCATGGTATATCAAAGTTCACTTGGGCCAACGATCCTGAAGGTTCATTCCTTCAGGTGTCAGGTATGACAAATAATTTGCATGATTATACAAAGCGAACAATAACGGGCTAACAGTTTTGTAAGTACATATTATCAATAGTATACAATGCTTAAACAAATGACCCTGGAAAAATAAAGAGTTCATTAACACTAAGATTATCGACCGCGGCGGACGTCAGGTGAGGAGAGTAAAATGAAAACTATAGCAAATGAACTACCTAAAATCCACTCATTAACATTTAAAACAAAATTAGTCAACATATTTCAATTATATATTTTTTACCCGTCGTGAAAATATGCCATATCACTTGAGATTTAGAAAACAAATGTTTGCTCCGCGCTTTTCTTTGGTATTTATAAGTTACGAGCAGCAAAGAACGGCTGAAGTCCCACACAGAAGCGACGTCCGCCTCCAAAGAGAGCGCTGGTTGCGAGTCACCGCTAGAGTAACAAACTAGAGTATTTCTTCTTTTTGTGTTATTCTTTTCGCCGTAAACTTATTATTGGCGGGGAAGGAGTCACATGCGCCAAATGTGAGTACGGTGCTTGCGGGGATGCTGCCTTGCGGAACGTCGGGTTTGGGTTGAAACATACTTTTCGCATGTGTTCACAAAATGTAGATTTTACACTGATCTTTAAAAAACAGGAAGCGTCTCGAAACTTCGGAAACTGTTTGTGACAATTAGGCATATGTAATTGCGTTCTTTTTATGACGCGAGCGCTGTTTCTAGGCGGCCCGACGGCGCATATGCACGGTGAATATCCTACTCATCTCGTTGCACCCGTCGCGTCTTCTGCAAAAGCGACAGTCGCTTCCTCCGCTGAACTTAGAGGAAAAAATCTGAGACCCTTGCGGTGCTCTGCTCCGCAAGCGGAGCATATACATTTAATCTAGCTACCATTAACTGAGTTACGTGGCAGAAGAAAAAGATGAAGCTGCCGAATATATGGCAGTTTCATCTAGCGCCAGGTCGTCTTAATTCCGAAAAAAGCAAATACGTATAAAAACTTTAAACAGCCAGAACTTTTATTTATTTGTATAAAGACGAGCTTCAGTCTATTGCTCATTATATCGCCTACTGCTATGTCTGGCGCAGTTGATCACAAAACAAATAACTCAATTAAACTGGAAAACACTTTGCCGCGCAAAGAAACTAATAGATTTTACGTCTCCAGTTTGAATTCCAGTGAGATTTTGAAGCGGATATACATAATCTGAAACAACCCTATAGTCCAATGACAAGATATAAAAAAGTGGAGTTCTGTTCACTTTTAAAATTTTATTGGAAAGCTGTGGAGAACCAATCACGTTAGTCAATGGAGAGATACTAGTGAATGACAGTGCTGCGGAGTTGCCACTCCGGAGTTGGATTAATTCCGGAATCATTCCGCATTTTCGCGACCCCGGAATGGAATGGCAATCGAATGGCGCCAACGTTGAGGGGAATGGAATGGGAATGGAATTAGATGCCTTTTGCCCGGAATGGAATAAAAATGAAATGAGCCCGGCTTTTTTTTTTTTTTGTGTGTTTACGGTCAGCTAAATTGAGCCAGGCAGCGAGTAGGTTCCTCAGAAATAAAATGAGCGGGAAACTGCTAGCCCGCGTGTAGCCCTACCAGAATTATACGCAAAAAAAAAATTAAATACAAAAAACAAGCGTCAAAGCAAAGAGCAGAGGGGGAGGGGGGGGGGGGGTGGCGGTGGCGGTGGCGTTTTTCACGGACGCGCAGGCAACGGGCTCCACTTGCGTTACACGAGAGCGAAACAAGAAACGAAGCACCAAGCAAAAGAAACGAAGGGAGCGGCAAAGCAAGAAACTGCCATGAACGGCCCCTCATCGTCCTTCTTGTCTTGTTTTTTTTTTTTTTTTCGACGGCATGGAGAATGCACGAGCGCACAGGCTGAGATGTGGGAGTGGGGGTAACTCATAACTCGCAGAGCTCTGATAACTCTTTGAATCACGCACCGCCGAAAGATGATCAGTTATAGTTTTCATATTGTTCGAGGAGCGTTGTTTAGCAGGCAGCCAACCCTGCTGCCTTCCACGTTCATTCGCGCGCACTCCTTTGAAGTGCGAAATGTGGGTTTGCTTCGGCATTAAAACAAAGCGAGATTCACTTCTCTCTTCTCCTCTTGCGCTTTGCTCCGACGCTTGCTTTTTTTTTTTTAATACTGCCTTTTTACGTGTATAAGTTCGCCTTTTACTTGGTCTTTTTCCGATGCTTGTTTTCTGTGTTATACCTTTACATTTGAGTGGGTTAGGGTTACAAGAAATCTTATCGGATTCCCGCTCATTTCCTTTGGCTTTCGTCTCTGCATACTTTGTTTCACCTTGCGATGGACCGCTGCGGACACTACGAGTCACCCCAGGCAATCCAGCACCGTGAGCGGGACTACACGCACGGCGCATTGTTGCGCCTCAGGGTCACGCGACACTCAGAAGGCAGTGGATTGGTTTCGATGGCTCTCGTGCTGTCTGCTGCGGTCCATCGATAGGTGAAGTAGACTATCGTCACCGCTCTTGTCGCGTGACCGAACTGACTAGACCTGCAGAAGGACAGTATCGTGACGTGGTCTATACGGTCCCTCGTGCTGCGCCGCAGAGGTTGCACTTTGTCAGAGGATGTGTTTTTGCCGGTGTGCATGGAGTCGCTTCCAGCAGCCAAACTAGCGGTGTTGCTGTGCAGGTGGAGAATACAGTAATATAGCTTATTTCTGCGCCACGCACGAACTAGATATTTTTATGGTCTTATCAAACATACACACTGGCCGCGTATATCCTAAAAGGCGAATGCAAAAAAGTTTGCAAAAAAAAAATGAGTGGATTTAAGTTTTGCTGTTTGTTGCGAGCAACGTGGTCGAAAGACCGATGTCTTAAACAAGCATCGGCATATCAAGGGGCTTTCTCGATGCTTGCAGTACAATGTACGCAAACACTTTGTGCCACCAGTGCTCCGCTTAGTAAAATCAGTGCTTTTTTGAGGCATTTAGCATTCTTTTGCAATTGTCTAAGTGTTTGATGTCAGATTTAGGCTGCTTGTGGCGGCAACACAGTGTAGCTGTCAAGTGTCAATTTTTACGTTTAGGAATTAGAGGAATGGAACAGAACGATTTAGCCATTCCAGGAGTGGGAATCGGTCCGGTGTGTCATTCCTAGGAGCTTAAAGGAATAGAATTATCGAAAACTCTAATTCCGCGGAATGGAATTGGAATGGAATGGGGGTACCCATTCCGCAACACTGGTGAATGATGGTGGTCAGCCAACACTTTGAACTCTAAAATATCATTCCCACTTTTACACTGCTCAAAGCAATGTCATGCTCAGAGGTTCCCAGTTCAGATTTTATTTCTGAGTAAGAACAGTCTCCCGCCTGATGACTCGCTCGCAGAACATTTACATTGTACTAGAGGGAAGAGTGAGATACTGGTTTGAAATCCACGAAACTTCCCTTACGTCGTGGGACAGTTTTACCGCTGAATCGAAGACGACTTGAAAGAACTAAAAAAGCAAGAGTGAGCCAAGTAAATAATTTAAACCAGATCTCAAGGTCCAAACGAAAGCGTTACCAGCTTAATTGAAGATGTATTAAGCATCAGTAACCATGACGACCCTAATGCTCCCTAGAAGTTTGTTGCACGTCCTCATGAGAGATCTTAATAGTTTAATTTTTGGCAGCAACTAGGGTGTTGATGGTTTTGTTGCTAGGGCAACGGCAACCAACTTCGGGTGAGAGCTGTCAGCCAGAGCTCATTATCACATACCCCAGTGTTTTTCCCGTCCCTGCAATTTTAGATTCCCAATTCAATCTTGGCGGAGTCGGCGTCGCGCAGCTTGAGCAAAAGGATTCCTCACACTTTTAAGGAACAGCCAAAACAAAAATAATTATTTTATTCTCAAGAACGCCCAACCTTTCTTGACTCAATCTCCGAAGAACCACTTCTGGCTCGACAAATTGAACCGCGCTGGTAAAGTACGGCGGCGTCCAGGCACGGCCATGAAATAAGTGACGTGGTTGTTCTTAGTGATGTAAAGGCGGAAAAGTGAGAGAGAGACAATCATGCGCTCGCTTCTGGCGATTCTATCACTGACTCTATATTTGTGCCTACATAACACGTCATTCCACGGGAAATATCGGCTACCGTCAGTATGGCTCTCGTGCAAACTTCTGGAACGATCTACAGCACCTGACAGAGGGCAGGGCAGTCGCATAGATTGAGGACTTCAGCGACCTAGCCGAGACGCTCACAGTAACAAGCGCGTCTGGGAATGGCAGAAAGATTAGAGCGTTACGTCGACTCAAAGCTTTCATCACTGCAAGGACACGAATTGTTCGATATACAGGGTGTCACAAAAAGAAATTTACACGGTTTTTATTACTGCAAAAATAAACTAGGCATCGCCGAATGCGCATTCTCCGCCCAAAGGTAGCGCTAGAGGTCACAGCCAGATGCCAATGTTTCAGCCCCATCCGATACCTTATTCAAAAATTATAAGTGATTTTCTGAAAATTTCATGGGGAAAATGGCGGCCGACGGAGTTTTCGAATGCATGGGGCAATAAGGCACCAGAAACCGAAAACGGGCTTAAATGGGCTTGATTTTCCCATTGAAATTTTCAGAAAATCACTTATAACTTTTGATAAAGGTATCTGATTGGGCTGAAACTTTGGCATCTGGTTGTGACCTCTAGCGTTACCTTTGGAAGGAGAAGGAGCGTTCGGCGATGCCTAGTTTATTTTTGCTGTAAAAACAACCCTGCAATTTCTTTTTTTTGCGACACCCTGTACTTTGCGAGTTACACGAATGTGTCACCGCCCCGACCGAGGTTCACAAAACAAAGGAATATGTTCGTAGGAAAGTCTCGAAGGCGCTGCAAGGGGGGAATAACAATAATACAAATATGTATATCGTGACTTAAAGGGGTTATAACACGGAATAAATAAAATCATGAGATAACTATGGCTGAAGAACCCACTATGTGTTACCATATATTTGCGATATTTGTTTGTATACAGCACGCTGGTTTCAGAGGTGCAGTCGTTTTTCTCGCAGATCCTTGGCTGCGCCCTTTGGGATGTGCGGAGGTCCGTGTCGCGACCAGCCTCTGCTGCACGCGTGCCCCTGGTAGCGCCACGGCGCAACCGGCGGAGCTGAGGCTGACCCGCTACATGCCCTCCCAAACAAGGCTCTCTCAATCCTCCATTCTCGCAACTGTTTTTGCGCTACCGGCTAGATTTCCTTTCTCCTTGACATTTAACACGTGCGACCGGCGATGAATGCGGCGGATGAAGAGAGGCGCGGAGAGGCGCAGGTGCTAGACGCCAGGCGGCAGGGGTAGAGAGCATCACGTGAGCCATGGGCTCCATGATGTGACTACTGGAAGCAGGGGTAGAGAGTGGGTGCGTCATATTCTGTCAGGGTTGCCTGATCGTTTCTTACAAATGATCAACATCAGAAAATTAATTTTTGCAATTACTAGAGCTCCGAAATTCGTGAACCTCATTGTGAACACTATATGACATATGTAGACCTCATATCTAGCTCCCAAAATATTCATGTCATAACCCCTTTAAATCACGATTTAAATCAAAACCTTCCCGCAAAAACGATCTTCGAAAACATATTGATTCACATTTTGTCTCTTATTAGATTCTATCTATGTGCAGTGTTGTTTGTATAGAAACAAAAGAAGCATCAAGCAATTAAGATTTATACGAGGCAGTACACGAGCAAAAATATGTGATCTGCTAAGCAAATCGGAGCGCTGAGCTTGATTTATACCTTCTACTTGATTCTTCGGCTACGTAACGTCCAATCGCTACAAAATCAGAACACACACAAAAAAGAAACAAAAACTACAAAAGTAAGATCCTATGCGGAGAGCAAGTTCGTCTGTTTCTTTCGCGGGGGTTGCACTGACGTGAGAACGCAGAGCTCTGATTGGCTTCGTTGTAGACATAGTTGGTACTAGCTGTTTTAAGGTCCATCTATCATTCTTCCGAGCGGAGCCAATATGAGCTCGGCGTTTTGACGTCACCGCAGCCCCTGCTCGAGAAGCATACAAACTTGCGTTCCGCATAGCAATGAAGTCAAAAATAGAGAGGAAAAGTATATTTTTTAAGTAACAAAAACAAATATCTGATTTCGTTCTGGTATGAGATTATAGCAATAAAAATTAGTTAATAAGATGGTTCTTTACATGTAAGTAGTTAATTCTTCCTCACTGTCATCGGTGATTGAAAGAGGTGATCACTTAATGTGTCATATTGAAAAAATTCCATGTAGAAATAAATGACTGTTTTTTTAGGTCCTGTATGGATCTAAATCAAGGAAATGTGATTTAAATCAAATATATTATGGGAAATACTTAAAACATTATATAATTTTTAAAGTCGTGATTTTTCTTTACCATGGCAGAAATTCGCCAGGTTTGCAGTGAAATACAAAATTCCACTCTAAACAGCACTATGAAAAATGTAATACCTGTTGTGAGTTCCTTTCCACATTAAACCGGTGCAAAATTAAGATGTTTAGTCATGCTTGGCAACTTACTTTACATAGAAACAGGTAATATAAAAAATAAAAACACGGCAGATTAAAACCTTCTGCTTCATGTCAAATAAAGGTGATTATATAAAATATTGCTACAAATGGAAGTGTGGTCGAGAATTAAGAACTGAAAATAATTGTTTAATATGGCGAGCGTGTATACCTACAAACTTAAGGAGGAAAGTATCAAGCATCAGGTGTCTGAAGATAGACTTGCGCGAAACATCGAGTTACCGTTGCTTTTATACGCGCGGTGCGTGCAAGACTCAGGATACTTGATTGCAGTCGAGAATAAGATGCAGCTTTATACAAAAGTACAGAATTATATAAAAAAAAATCCGCGCTGAGTGTGGTTCGAATTCCATTCCTCTGCGTGATAGTCGCATGTAATGCCAACCCTGCCGTGCACGTGTATAGAACTACTGTGTGAGATGACTTCTAAGTTAATATTTGTCATTCTTTCCTTCTTTCTAGGGATGAGGGTTACATATAACTTCTCATTTCCTAATGCCTGCAGGACCGACACACTTCAAATATTGTGTGCTAATTGCAGCGTACCTAAGTATGAGTTTGTTCAGCCCGACGGTATTTACAAGATCGTAACAACAAGTTTCATTGCCGGTGGTGGAGATGGATTCACGTTTGACGATGAGGTTAAGAAATCGATGACCACGGAAGGTAAATATTTTGTCGATGCGATGATTTTTATAAATCAGATTTTTGTTAATTGGCCGTATATTAAATTTTTGAAAATCCTTCATGTCATTTTAGTACAAATGTAATAATTAATAATATCCTTGATCACAAACATCATCTTACAACAAACTTTGAGCAGTACCTAGTGTTAAATTGTTACGATATAAGATTTTCTGTAGAGAATAACTTTATCCTTAAATTATTATTGTTTTAATATGTTTATCATATATCAACAGCAATACTATTTTAAGGAGAACGTCATTCTGCACAACAAATTCTGCACGGCTAATTAAGTTATATATTTAAGAACGCACAGTGAGACGCTGTGATTGACGTCTACTTGTTCGAAATTCAGCCGTGATAAAATACAGTTGAGTTCTAGATCACGAACTACGAAATCTTATAATGAAGGCACGATTGAAATTCAGATCGTTCTTTATCCGAATGAGTCTAAACATATACACTGTCCGCCGTGGGCAAGGTAATTACAGATAATTGTTCAGTTAAAGCATAACATATTGAATATTCAGCAGAAGAGTGTGGATATTAAACAAAAAAGTGCACTACTACTTTTCTTGTGACTATTCTATAAAGGAGTGTATTTCTCGTAGACTTAACTTCCAAGAATATAGACTAAGAAACAGCCCAAACAAAACTAAAGTGATGACTATTGACTTTACTTCGGAAACAAGGAAAATTAAATTTAGTTTTATGAGATAAAATACTGGATTTATCGTTTCAAAATAGAGTCAAGCTCGTGACCACTGGCGAAAGGTATTTCCGCCCTGATGGTTTTAGAAATGTTTTGTTGAAGCATAAACCTAATTTCCTTTCGCGCCGGTCTAAGCACGCTGCATATTGACAAACGTCTTTTTTTTTGAGTGGATAGCTCTTTAATTACAATCAATAATTATTAGATAACGGGAAGTATGGATGGAAGACATATTATATTTTATGGTGACTTGCGAGACTGCAAAAATGCTCGTGAAGAAGTATAGTCCCTCCAGCGACAATAATGAGTCGGAAAAGTGTTGTGCGAGGAAAAATGTATGCAGCAATGCACCAAAGTTGTCTTAAAAAGAAATGCCGCCGTCGCTTCCATATCCAAGCGATGAGAGCTGAACTCTCCAAGTACTAGGTCAATTAATGCTTACAATTTTTTTCATATTTCCTCTTAGTGTCTTGATAACCTAACTTGACGGGGTTGCTTTTCAGGGCGAATGGACGTGGAAGTTTTCACGGAGTACTTTCGGAAGATGTCTCCTATAAAAACACCGGAAGAGGGGAGGATAGTCATGTACAACAACAAAAGGCCAAATGGAACAAACTCAGGCGGCCTTTATCCAGATCGATTGAAAATTTAAACCTTTATTTTATTTTTGACAAGAATTGTAAAACACTCTTTGAAATAAAATTGAGGACTATCAGGCTTCAATTAAACAGGATGTTTACCATCATTAAAACCTTGCACAAAAATGAGTGTGAGCCATTATTTAAAAAAAAAAAAAAAAACTCTTTCTTTGGTTTTGCGACATTCAGGCACATCTCTAAATGACCTGCAAAATAACATATTAGTTTTTCAGTTTGCTAAAGTAAGGATAGAGTGGCTGTGAAACAACAGCAGCATTTTGGCCAATTTGACGGTCCTCGGTACATTTCAACCTGAGCAGCTAATCATCACCGTGGTGTATACAGAAGGGTGCGCGTTTGCTAAAGGTAATCAAAGTTAAGTGGTGACCTCGAATGACTTCTCTAATGCAAAGAAAAAAAAGTTTCCGTTTGTAGAAATTTTTTTAACTTTTATAAGTTATAATGAATATGGAGGGAACAGTACTCTGTATTTTCTTTCACAGTGACAGCAGAAAGGTATGGGCACCGTAAATTATTTGACTATTACAAGGCAAACGCGGTGTAGCGTGAAAGAAGTCTTAATATATAAAATATATGTCGTTGGAAGAGAACAAACGGACGAAATTAATCACCATTTTAATTATTAGCATAGTCACGTACCCAACAAACTTTCAGCGCAGGTAACTGTGCAGCCCGCGATACACCGGCTGCAGTCCATAATGTTCATTCGATCTACGCCAAATGAAATTGAAATACAAAATCTTAAAATCTTAAATTTTATGTTGCCGCTTGTGTTGATGGAATGAAAAAATTACATAAACAGCAGACCGCGGACCTAATAAGTAATCTCTTCTCCCATCTAAAAAATATGATGCTCGAGTCTTCTGAGATTGCCGAAGAGTTAAGAATAGCCAAATTAAGCACTGTGAGTGAGGGAGCTGTGGGAGACAACTATTATTAATAATTTTAGGCCGACTGCGATTCTACCGGTAGGCAGGGAGACAACTATATTTAATATGTATACGCCGATTGCGATTCTACTGGTATTCTCAAAGAAATTTGAGCACCTTTTCAATAATAGGCTAAGGAGTTTTTTGTTGTTGGATTTTTGGTTTTCACATGCGTTACATAATAACGCAGGTTCAATATGGTTTTCAGCAGAATATGTCTGGGGAGCAAGCACTTATTGACGGCAAGGATAAAATTGTTATAAATAGGAAATAAAGTTGTTCTTTCCTGGTTTATTTTTTAGCGTAATAAATGCGTTTGATACGTACTGTGACGCAAAATATTTATAATGTCACGAATGACAAGTGATGAGGCGGCGAATAACTGAGTAAACTAAACGTTTAATCGGGCGAACTTGTGCCCAAAAAAATAAAGAAGGAAACAAAAGATAACAGTAGAGCGTCGCGGGCGTCGAAGTCGGCGAAAGAGCAGAGTCGAACGCTGGGGCGAAACCGGTCCCGGCTCGCCACGCGGAGAGCCTTTTGTATCGGCGTGGGTTTCTAGAACATCCGGCCTAGAACGTTCGGGGCGTAGAACATTCTTAACTCGGTGAAACGAGAAAGTTCTCGAACTTGCGAGAATGACAAGTAGAAAGAATAAATAAAAGACACTTCTCTTCCAGGAATCGAACCTTGGCTCATCGCGTGGGAAGCAAACACGATAACCGTTAGGCTACGGCCGCGCTGCCTACTTGGCAGCTGCGCGCGCGGCATTACCCCCCCTTCAAAAAAGTGCATCGCCCCGATGCAACACAAAACAAAACAAAGCAGATAAGAAGAACGGCAAATAAAGGCTGATTTATACCGCATAACCGGACTTCTTTATAAGATACACCATTTGATACCTGCCTTGTTAAAACATATTTATATTATTTCCTATTTTTCTCTAAATTAGTTACAGTATTTTTGACCGGGGAACGACGACAGCTGCGAACTATAATTAACTCATTAATTTGCCGAAAAATATTGGAGATCTGTAAAAACGATAAAGGGGATACCAGAAATGTAGGGGCATGATCACTCCTTATCAGTTATAACATGCCTAAGGCAGGCCAGTGTACTACATCAAAAGGCATAAACTCTACATCACACTAAAAGACAACCTAATCACCAGTGCATAAAGTCTCCCATCTGTGGTCACCTGCCACGGGGGGGGGGGGGGGGGTGTTTAGTGTAAATATATTTTGAGAAGCAGCTTGCCTTGAAACTAATAACATGTACACCCATGAGCGATATGAAGGTGAACAGCCCTCTTCTTGTTTTGACGCTCCTGCAAGTTTTGGAACAAGCTCTGTTCCAGAAGAGGGCTAGAACGCAAAGTTTAGACCCCCAAGCCACGTACCATTTGAGACGTTGAGAGTTAATATAGCTTTAGGGAGCCGTAAAACAGGCAAGAAACCAAGTAAGGTGTTCACCTTCATATTGCCGGCGGATGTACATGCATTCAAACGCTTTCACAGCGTTCGGCTGACTGTCACGGAGTGGGGGAAGACTAATAAAAAAATAAAATCCTAACTCCAATATAAAACGAGGAATTACTTGATTTTACTTTATTTACGAAATTTGATTTTACAATACTTTATTTCCCAAAATAGCATCTCATCCAAACAAAGCACCCTTAAAAGCAATAGCGACACCTCCTCCCCGAGAGGCCTTTTCCTTCCTTATAAATTTGCAATTAGGTCGCATGACACAGTCACTCGTTACGTCGGACGTAAGCCATGTGTTCTGTTGTAATGAGTATGTGTGGTGCGTGACACAGCAATATGCTTTCCAGGTCAGTGACTTTATTTAATTTACTTTGTTCGTTTAAATTGATGACTCGCAGTTCTGCCGGTGCGTGTCCTTGCTTTTTTCTGATTTACCCCGTTCACTGCAGTTTCTGAGAAGGGCGCGTCGATCCTGCTTCGGATCCCATTCATATGTCTAATTCAGTGGTTCTCAACCATCGATGTTTCACGGACCCCTTGTGGATTGGCGAATATGAAGGAGGACCCCTTTCGTGGGGAGGGGAGGGGGAACGTATAAGTTAAATATAATAGTGACATAATAAATGAATTTAACTAAGCGCTAGTGTGAAGTAGACTTCTCTTATTGACATACACACGATAAAAATAGCCCGAAAATGGAAAAATTTCTTCTCGATCTGAAAAAAGACAACTTTTATTGCCGGGCTTGACTGATGAGGCAGGGCTTCGCGGACCCCCATTTGAAAACCACTGCTCTAATTAATGATTTTAAGTGTGTCGTGTACTAGGAACACGTCATCCCCATCCGCCCTGTCCGCCGAGGCGCTGTTCCATAGATTTATACTTTTTTTCGCTGGATTCCTTGGCATAATCACTGCTGACACTATCACTTTTTGCATTCCTTCAGCATTGACCGCTTTTTGTTATAGTTAAACAGCTTCATGATAACCGGTCTGCATGATTCCTTTCGTTTGTATCCTAATCAATGGACCCGTTCGAAAGACATGACTTCAACACCAAGCTTGACCTCAGTTCAAGTTCAAGTTTTATTCGCCTCAAAGACGTTCGTTCGAACGTATTACATGAAGGGGGGGGGGGGGGTAGAAAAATACAAACAAATGCAAGATACAATGGCAATCAAAGAACTAACTAAGGTTAAAAATCAACAACAAACAAAAACAAAGAACGAACTATACAGAATTCAGAACAAAGTTTACACAAACCGGGCACAACAGAACTGGGGACACAGTGTGCAATTTATAGCAAACACAAGCAGACATGGCGCTGAAAACATATCATAGTACCAAAGCCGAAGATTTTTCGCGGAATATTATTTCGTTCTGTTCAGTGACTATGTCATTTAGGAGAGAATTCCAATTTTTAATGGACAGAGCAAGAGGAGAGTATTTGTATCTATTAGTGCGACCGAATATAGGTGCAATTTTTAAGGAATGATCATGACGCAAAGAAATGTATGGGGCAGGCTTACAGTGAGTGAGCATGAATGATGGCATGTTGTAATAAAACTTATGAAAAAGAGTAAGGCGAGCGACTACGCGACGTGATTCAAGAGAAGTTAAATTAGAAAGAACCTTTAGTTGGGAGACACTGATTTTCGTACTGTAGTTTCGATGAATGAAGCGGGCGGCCTTATTCTGGACTGATTCTAGCCTATTAATTAGGTAAAGTTGATGAGGAGCCCATATGGTGCTAGCAAATTCAAGTTTCGATCTAACCAGGGTTTTATATGCAGCAAGTTTCACGTCCTGTTGAGCAAGGTATAAATGCCTTCTCAGAAATCCCAGAGTTCTTAATGATGAGTTAACGATATTTTCTATATGGGCATTCCAGGTTAGATCATCGGTAAAAGTGATACCTAAGTACTTGTATGATTGATTGGATAAAATAGGATCGCAAAAAAATTGAGTACGAGGGAGTGTGGTGTTTTGAGGAATTAAAAGAAACGAGCTTGGTTTTAGTAACATTTATGTTCATTTGCCATGTTAAGCACCATTCACCCAAGATGTCGATGTCGCGTTGAAGGAGCTCCGAATCGCTAGGATGAGAAATTCGGCGGTACAGTACACAGTCATCAGCAAAAAGCCTCACTGATGACGAGATTAGTGAAGGTAAGTCGTTTATGTAGATGAGAAACAAAAGTGGACCTAAGACGCTGCCCTGTGGAACTCCGGATTTAACTGTAATGGCGGGCGAGGACGCGTCATCTATACATACATACTGCTGGCGATTGGTGAGAAATGATGAGATCCAACTGATGATTTGATCATTTATGTTTAATTGAGAAAGTTTTAGAAGTAAGCGTTGATGAGGGACAGTATCAAAGGCTTTAGCGAAATCAATGAAAATTGCGTCAGTAGTATAAGAGTCGTTAAAGTTATTGTGGAGATCTGTTACGAATTCAAATAACTGAGTATCACAGGAAAGATGTTTGCGAAAGCCGTGTTGTTGAGGGTGAAGATAGGTAAAGTTGTTAAGATAGTCCATGACTTGAGAGTAGATGACATGTTCGAATATTTTACATGGTATGCTTGTCAGAGAGATGGGTCTGTAATTTGAAGGGTCGTTGCGGTTTCCATGCTTATGTACAGGGATGACTTTTGAAACTTTCCAATCGAGCGGTAATTCTGACAAATCAAGTGAAGCTTGAAAAAGGCGGCACAAAATAATTGATATTTTGTCTTTGGTTATTTTGAGAAAGTTAGAGGTGATGTTATCGTCCCCGCAAGCCGAATTTGCACGCAAACGTGCAATGACGTTTACTACTCCGTTTGGTGTAAATGTTATGTCATCCATGCTCGTGCTGGCACGGCACAACGTCTGCGGTAAAGGAAATGACTCGTCCGTGAACACGGAACTAAAGAACGAGTTAAATATGGTTGCTGAGTCAAGAGGTGACAAAATGGTTCCACTGCTGTCGTGGAGAATGGGTGAGGGGTTATGCTTGCTGGGCGAGACCGCTTGCCAGAACTTCCTTGCATTAGTAAGTAACATGTTAGCCAGGTCCCGATTCAAAAAATTTGAATCTACTCTTCTTTATCTCTAACTTGTAAGTTTTTGCACTTTCGTTATATTTAGACCACAAGTCAGGAGTGTCTCTTGACCTGGCTAAAGAAAATAACCGTTTCTTCCTGTTTAAAAGTTTTTTATGGTAGTTATTAAACCAAGGACTCTTTAAGTTCTTATTAATGAAAACCACCGGAACACACTCCTTAACAATTTCGGTTATTTTATCCTTCAGTAGCGCCCAGTTTTCAGACACAGAACGAGTGTCGAAGAATTGCAGGTACTCGCTTGAGAATGAGTCAAAAGAGCATTGCAGTTTATTGGCGTCCACCTTGGAAAAGTTTAGGAATGTTTTTCTAATGATATTTCGCTTAGCCGGAGAGAATGTAGAGTTGATAAGAACAGCGTTATGGTCGCTAATGGTTTCTAATATATGACAAGCAGACATACATTCAGGGTGTGATGAAAAGAGCAAATCAAGAACAGAAGCACCTCGTGTAGGATTTAAAACAATTTGAGTAAGGTTGTACGACTGAGTGACTGCCAAAAACTCTCGGCACTCAGATGAATCACGGCAGCCTGCGCGAAGCGAACAGTCACTCCAGTTGATCCCTGGATAGTTAAAGTCTCCGGCCAACACTACTGGGCATCTGGGATAACTGCTGACTACACAGTTTATGCACTCGTTAAGTTTATCACTGAACTGCCCAGAGAATGATGGTGGCCGATAACACACTCCAATGATAATGTAGGAGCATACTAATTTCACACGAACCCAAATTATCTCAAGTTCAGACGTGATTTTAAGGATGTCGATGAGAGGACATTTCTTACTGCGATAATGACCCCGCCGCCTCTCGAATGAATTCTGTCTTTACGGAAGATATTGTATTCGCCAGAAAAAGCAAGCTCCTCATTATCTATGTCCTCTGATAACCAAGTTTCGGTTCCGAGGATTATATGCGGACTACACGTGTCAATGACTGAACAAACGTCATCTTGTTTAGACAAGATACTACGAAATTACACAGTAAAAACGAAAAGTTAGAGGTAGAGTTAAGAGATATAGTTTTATTTCGATGACAGTCAGAAGGCCGAGATGGATGAGATGCAGGTTTGGTCTGTCATCGCGTACACTCTATTACACTGTTGCTGACATCATCATAAATAAAGCACTTGTTCCTAACAAACATCTTATCGAAGCGCAGCCTGAACGTGGCATTCGTATTTTTTGCATACTCAATCAGGCGCTTTCGAGCGTAGACTACTTTTTGGGAGTAGTCCTCGCTAATAGAAACTGTTTGTCCTTTTAGTTTAGGAGCACTTAAAAGAATCGCCTCTTTAACTTTGAACTGGTTGAAGCATACTATAATCGGTCTTTGCTTCCCATTTTGGAATTTACCTAAACGGTGCGCCCTGTCGATCAAACTCGGCTCTAAAGGTACTTGCAGTGACTCAGAAACGAGCTTCAGTACCGCAAGTTCAGACTCATGCCATGTTTCTGTTGGCTTATCAGCCAAGCAAAAAAAAAGAAAATTATTTCTTCGTAGTCTATTCTCAAGGTCATCTTGAGATCTGGAAATTTGGGTCGTAAGTGCCGAATTTTCACTCGCAGCAACTTTAAGTTGTTCCACGTCAGTTTTTAGCTCATGCACCATCACAAGTTCCTGTTCTATTTTAGCCATTCTTGTGTCAATCGCGGCGAGCGCGTCATCAGCTTTCTTTTGTTTTAACTGAATGTCGTGAGTGACCTGCAGAAGCTTCTTCTGCCCGGCTTCTAGTCTAGTCAAAAAAGCAATGACTTCACTGTCTGCTCCCGGTACCCTACTCGAGGTAGCAGCAAAAGACGTTTCGACCCCATCGGGGCCGGGATTGGCTTCAATATCTCCCGCGCACATTAAAAGTGATTGAATAACAGCAAGAACACTCGATGTATTGCGAAACACAAAACAGAGTACAGTATCCAAGACCATGGGGCATGGCACCTCAAACAATGAAACTTTTCTAAATCGGTATTTTGAACATGATAAGTAACTAACCTGCAGAAAACATAAGGGTGAGCTGGACATCCTTCCAGTGCCAAGCCCCGAGTGATGCGAGGGCGGTTGTTGCTCTTGTAGCCATCCTGTTGCGTCAGTCGTCCCTTGTTGCCAGATGCCGAGCTGGTGAAAGCGTAGTCGGTGGAAATCCGGGAATTGCTTTCCCGGTCCGCTGTCGAAGCTGGTGAAGATATCGGCATGGCTTCCGAAGGTGAAGGCGAAAAGCACGCTTCCACGGTGAAAAGCATATCTGCAGAAAACATAAGGGTGAGCTGGACATCTTCCAGTGCCAGCCCGAGTGATGCATGGCTAAACCCTTGTTGTTCATACAGGTTAGTCCTCTACCAGACCTATATTGTTGCAAAAGTGATTTTAGATGTCTGATTGTCCTGCCGTGCCCTCGGAAGTGTCGCGAGATTGTTGTAGAGTGTTGGAGTGTCTTTTTATTGCTGCTTTCGGGCGACATTGAGACCAATCCGGGACCAGACAGTGCACAAGAGGACGACCTTTTGGCAAAAGTATACGCCACCGTACAAAATCTCCAGACCGGACAAGACACGATCCTGGGTGCAATAAAAGAACTAAAGGAAAGGCAGAAAAAGACAGACGAACGTATCGAAAGCCCAGAGCAGCGTCTTTTAAAACTTGAGGGCTCAACCAGCGCACCAGAAACCAACATCAGCGAACAAGTTTCCACTTTGCAAAATGAAATCGACGAACTAGTTTCTACTTTGCAGAATGAAATATCCGGTCTGAAGATAAGATATGTAGACTCAGAGGCGCGATCGCGTAGATCAAATCTTCAATCCGGGAAATTGCTTTCCCGGTCCGCTGTCGAAGCTGGTGAAGATATCGGCATGGCTTCCGCAGGTGAAGGCGAAAAGCACGCTTCCACGGTGAAAAGGCATATCTGCAAAAAATATAAGGGTGAGCTGGACATCCTTCCAGTGCCAAGCCTTCTATCCCCTTCTGTTTCAAATCGTCTTCGCTCTCTTTATCTTCTTCTGGTAGTCCGTATATTATCAGGTTCTCCCTGCGTCTTCGAATTTCGAAGTCAATCCGTTTATCGTTCGTATGTTCTATCGTTTCTTTTAAAGTTTGAATCTTCTTGTTAATTTATATCACGTTTTCATTCATGCCTTGTACTGTTTTCATTGTGTTTTCAAGTTTATTGATTTTATTGTTAATCTCTTTTAGGCTGTTCTCAAGACGTGACTGGTTAGCTTTCATATTCTCTTGATTTGATCTAATTTTCTTCAAGTCCTCAGCAATGCCACTCTGATTAGCCAATACCTGTCGAAGCAATTCGACGTTTTCGTCAGGCCCAGGGTTTTCCTCTAGGCCTCCTGAGTGTAACAGTTGCAATGTACAGACCAACGTTACAACGTGCCAACAATCATACTGCATTTCACGACACTTTTGAGGGCTCGGCAGGACTAACAAAAATCTACAATCGCTGCGGAATTCATGTAGATTTGAGTTATAACTAACCCACGTGATGGAAAAAGGTGAATTTGAACATCTTGCTCGCTGCGTGGACGCCGAGCCCTTCCAGATCGCGCAGGTCCCATTCATGGTTAAATAGCTCAGCGGCTAATGACGTCAATGTGGACGATGTGTTCGGAAGCCAATCTTGGCTGCCGTCAGGATGGGAGCCGCGTCAGCTGCGTCATGTCGTGGCACGTAGAACTGCCTTGCGGTTTCAGACTGGCAGAGAAGCCGCGGCAGCATCTGCGTGATGAACAAGGTGAATTTGAGCATCTTACTCGCTCCGTGGACGCCGAGCCCTCTCCAAATCAATGTTGTAATATAAAATACAGATCCCTAGAGCTTAGAGGACAACTAGGTTGTCCTTAAAACATTGTCTGCCGAGGCGCGTCTGCCCAAATTTCAAAAAGATGACCGAATGCATTAAAGCAGCCGAACCATTTTCAAATTGAGACCGGTTTCTGAAAAAGGATCCATTTTGAAGTATTTGCCATAGCACCGGGTTGAGCACAAGGAATTTGTAGGGGCTCAATGGATCTCCATTGTATATTCCGAATTTAGTTGGGAACTAGGTTGTCCTAAAAAAAAATTCCCTGCCAATATTTCAAAAGATGAACGATGCATAAAAGCAGCAGAACCATTTTCATTTTGAGACCGGTTTTCTGAAAAAGGATTCATTTTGGAGTATTTTCCATTGCACCAGGATGAGCTCAAAAGATCTGCATTTCATATACCGCCTTTAGTTGGAAATTGGGTTCTCCTCAAAAAGTTCCCTGCAGAGGCGCGTGTACCCCAATATCGAAAGATGAAGGAATGCGTAAAAACAGCCGAACGATCCCCAATCTGAGACCTGTTTTCTCAAAAAGGATTAATTTTAAAGTATTTGCCATAGTATAAGGGTGGGGTTGAGGGATCTGTATCCTATATGCCACCTTTTGTTGAGAACAGGTTTGTCTTCAAAAAAAAAAATGCCAGCCGACACGCATGGGCGCAAATTTCAAAACATGAACGAATGCGTAAAGGCAGCCGAACGATCCTCCCCCCTTGAGACCAGTTTTCTCAAAAAGGATTTATTTTGAAACATTTACAATAGTACCAGGATGGGCTCGAGAGATCTGCGCTTTATATTAAACCTTGTGGGAGCTAGGGTCTGCCACCACGCCCAGAGACCGCTGCCGACCGCCCAAAGTGGACAATGTCCGAGGCGCGCAACAGCGCATGAAGGATAGGCGCCAGAGCCTATAAAAGAGGGGGCACGCCCACAGAAGGGAGGAGACGGACCGAGGGCACGGGGACGCGTCGGTCGAATACCCCTGCATTGTTATACTTTAAATACTAACAAACCTTTGCTGTTACTCTAATAAATATAGTTTCTTGTTATGAAAACCCCGGCTTCGTGTTGTGCCGCCCGGATGGCCATGCAGCAAGGCAACCCTACCATAACCTTTAGTTGTTAACTGAGTGGTCCTTAAAATGTTTGCTGCCGAGGCGCGCGTGCCCAAATCTCAAAAGATGTACGAATGCGTAAAAGCAGCTGAACCATCCCCCCTTCAAGACCGGTTGTCACAAAAAAGATTAATTTGGGAGTATTTGCTATAGTACCTGGATGGGCTCAATCGATTTGCATTTTATATTCGGTCTTTAGTTGGGAACTGGGTTCTTCCGAAAAAGTTCCCTGGCGAGGCACGTGTGCCCGAAATTTTAAAGGAGGAACGAATTCATAAAAGCAGCCGAACCAGCACCGATTTCAAACCGGTCTTTTCAAAAAGAATTCATTTTGGAGTATTTGCCTTCGTTCCAGGATGGGCCCCAGGGATCTGCCTTTTATATTTCGCCTTGAGTTGGGAACTGTGTTCTTCTCAAAAGGTCCCCTGCTGAGGCGCGTGTGCTCCAATTTTAAATGATGAACGAATGCGTAAAAATGGCTGAACCATACCCCATTACGAGACGATGCTATTTGATATGCGTTGATTTCTGATGATTTTGCATGATGCATGCGGATGATCAAATCATCGTCCGCGTTTTCGCACCGCCATGCTAGCGCCTTTTGCACGAGTGGTAACGTTCGCGCACACAGCGTTACCCTTCTGGTGCGATTCATTATAAAATTTGCTGATTTAATGGTTTTTGATGACGCACAAATTTTTACTAAACTTATTCTACAAATTTTAGTTCATTATTCAACTCATCGTGACGATTAGCCCCATACTAAATCCTAAAATAAGCACCCTGTATACACGATATAAATGTAATAAATGTAAGGGTGTAGTACATTCGGACGTGGTGTAAATGCTGCATAAACGACCGTTTCTATAATTTGTTTCTTGCTAAAGTATAGACGCAGCCGGCGCTACGAGCTAATGGACCGTAAAACAGCGTGAAAAGCGCTAGTCACGAGGCCGTTTTATGTTTATGATTGGATCAGCTATGGTTAAGCACGTACAGAAAAATGACGAACATCATGAGGGTGCGCTATGATGTCTCGTTCGTCCGACCAGCTCGTGGCATGACTGCATGTGGACTTAAAGATAAAACGAATAATAGGCGATATCCCTGCGTTCGTGGCAGGGTGCTGTGCACATACGCCCTCAGCAAAGGTGGAGAAAGGTTTAATATGTTGAGCTCCTCGAAAAGTATATTCAAACCGATAAATGTCTTATTTTCGAAGCGATTTTAACTGTGTTTGTAGAGGGCATGACAGAGCAAATGGGTCGCGAAATAAAGGCGCAAGCAACGATTTCTTGAATAATTTGGTCGAACTCAGTGAGTTAGAAGATTGGGCACTTTGGGCATCAAGAGGTTGAGGAGCACAGTGCACGTATGCAAGGTTGAAGGCACGCGCGCTTGGATTGAGCGTAGGATTCTTTCGACCTTGTCAGAAGGTGCAAGCAGTATGAGGTTGATCACGTGTCCATTAGTGAACATACTCTTGTATCCTTCACGCCAGTGGTCTGAAACTCATCTCGTGAAGCGGGGCGCATAGACAAAATCGAATACCCCAAGGGCGGGAATTCAGGACATGGGGCGTAAACGTTCCGCAACGTTTACTCACGTAAAATGTGTCATAACTAGCAATCCGTCTTAAAATAGGGAATAGAAGTAAGTCGAAATATTTTTTTTTATGCAAAACACAAAATAGTTAAAGCATCAACTTCCGAACACGCTGACTTGACACCTGACAGGGCTTTGCTGCAACAAGCGAAGAAATTTCCGACTTAAGCTCTTGCGCGGAGACCATCCTCACGTTCGATCGCCAATGTTCATCCGTTATTCTTGACCTGAGTGTTGACTTGTTCACCTTAAGCAAGAAGAAAATGTTCTCGCACAGGTCGGGGGTGCCAAACGTGGCAATGGTACTCGCTGCTTGTTAAAGTAGAGCCAAGAAGCATGCTTCGTCCAAAAACTTGAAAAACAAATGTGGCACTCGCACGTCCTGGAACGTTTACCTCGGTGCGGTGTTAGCCTGCAGCTCTAGAAGTTCCATCTAGAATTTTGGATCTATGTCATCTGCCTGCACCGAAAAGGGACAACAAGAAAACTTCGAAGTTTTTTTAGAATCCGCTTACGTCTTGAAATCGCGCTTCAAATTATCTTTGGAGACAACGGTGAAGCTCGGAAAAGATACCGCAAGATTCTTCATCCATGTGCCCCAGCGATTTCAGCGTTGGAAAGTGATCAAAGTTTTGCTGTCCTATTTGCCGCCCCAGAGCTGCAGCTCACCTTGAAATGCCCGAATGTCGTTATACATCGTAGTGATCATTTTCTGCTTCCCCTGAAGTTTAACGTTGAGGCAGTTCAGTTGGTCAGTTATGTCAGTGAGGTATGCAAGGAAGAGAAGCCACATCACACCTGACAGGTCGGCGATAATCTTGTTCTTGCTTTTAAAAAAAACGTCAATCTTTTCTTCCAAATAAACAAAAAAACGTTTAAGGACCTTTCACCGCTAAACCATCGTACCTCAGTGTGATACAGAAGCTCACCATGCTCGCTACCAGCCGCCTTCCAAAAGAGAGACGTAACTGGCGGTGGTTTAGTGCTCTTGAACGAATGAAGCTTGACTGCACCGAATACAATATCCATGGCGCTTTTCATTTGCAGCGACTTGCTGCACAGTGCCTCTTAATGAAGAATGCGGTGAACCGCTGCAAGCTGCTTAGCGATGCAAAGTTCCGCGAGTTTCTTCCTCAGCCGTCTAACAAGCCCGCTCTTTCTCCCCACCATTGATGGCGCACGGCAAGACAAACCAGCTTCTCCCATGGCAATCCTGCGCGCTCATCAACTTTTTCGATGACGGAAATGGTGTCGGCTCCTGTGGTCGTTCCCTTCATTCCTTAATCGGCACGAGATCTAAGAGGTTCCTCCGTAACGTTTAAAAGTTTGTCTACGCCCCTGACGAAAATGGCTACTGAGCGTTGTCCGTGACATAAGTGCACCAGCCGGCAGCGATTGAAAATGCGTCGAAGGCATGGCAGAGGGTCATCAATGATTTTTCAATATTGTCACTGATCTTGTTAATCCTTTCAGTCACAGTGTTTCGGCGAAAGGCTTATTTTCTTAAAGGTCTTCGTCATGGTCGGCCATTCAGCGTCAGAAACTTCTAGCAGGCATGTTTCTGAATAACAAGCCATCGCTGAACGGCTTTGAGGATTTGACAATAAGCTCAGAGACAATAAAGCTCGCCTTTTCGTCGCTTGTCTGGCGGGCTTTCTGAATTAGGTCTTGCTGCTTTCCCAGCGGACGTCCAAATCTGAAAAACCGCATCTTCACGAATTTTGCCAGCGAGCACATCATACTTCTCGCCCTGGCATGACTTGAAGTGTCGTCGGTCGTTATACTCCATGACACAAAAATGGTCTGCTGGCAAATGAAACACAACACTTGGTCCCGCGATTATGTGAAGAAGTAGACGAATGCTCACTGCACTCGAAACAGTCGCTTATCTTCTTCAGTTTCGCGCTTCGTAGATGGCTTCGCCAACGACACAGCAACATCAACCACAGAGCTTCGTTGTTTCCGTGAGAGCTTCCGCAGCAAAACTATAGCTAAAACTAAAAGACGTTGCAAAAGAGGGCGGACCAAAGAAGACCCGGCGATTTTTCCGAACTAGTGTTTTGAGAGTATTTGAATCATATAACTCTCTCGTTGCAGTGACGTCACTATGTCATGTTGGCACATTGTGTGACTGGGACCCAGACCAGAAAAAGGGGAACAAAACCCCAAACATGGCGTTTGTCTCCCCTGTGGCTTATCTTTTTCTCCAAAGTTGATACAAAGATTCAAAGGTTGACACAGTTGAGGAATTGAGGCAAGAAGGAGGGGGAGGGGAAGGATCCGTAGGGGGGGGGGGGGGGAAGGCACAGATTGGAACTTGGGGAGTGGACCGCTGACAAGAGCTACGCGGGCCGCGGGTTTGAGGCCCCTGCTTTAGGCTTTGTTTGTATAAAAAAACGCCGAAGAAGTTTGTTTGGGATTTATGGAAGTATAATGCAAAGCTTTTAAACGATTAATGTTTTGTAAAAACGGTTCGCAATCATTGTCAAGTTTTGGGAGCAGCTAATGGGGAGGAATTAGGTATGAAATTGGAATTGTTTAAACAGCAAACGGAGCTGACTATCGTTGACGGTTGGGCTAGTTGGTATTTCATAAATAAAATTTAAAAAACGCACAAAGACCAACGCAACAACAAAAAACAAATACAGCACAATTTTTCGTCTACCTTCTCGTTCTTGTCTGTGTCTTTTCTCTTTTTTTTAAATCATGAAGAAAAGAAAGAAGGGAGCTGTTTAAACGCGCTACTTCAGTAGCTAATGATGGAGGAATGCACTTCTCCTGGTTTGTTTTCTGACAGAATAATCAGCAGAAAGAGAAGAAAAAGAAAACTCGGGATTCTTGATACCGAGTAGTACGGGAGGGATATGGTGCGAGCACGGTGGAAGCGATTATTGCCCAGAGAGATACACACGAAAAGGGCGATCGGGGCAGAGAAATATACATGAGTAAGAATAAAGTTAGTAAGATTTTGTATCACGAGTACTGTCACGCGATAAAGGAACCATCAAACGCGCTTTCGTAAAATAATATAAAAAGCTTTTCAGTTTCCGTGCACCCCACAAAGATGATTTTCGAAGGTTTTATTTGCCTTCGTTGCTGATATTGGCAGCCGGTTTAAAAGAAATATTACAACAACCCATCACGTTATCGGAAGACGATGGGCAATTTGAAGCCGGACAAAGCTCCAGGACCAGACGGCCTGGGCGCTGAGTTTTACAAACCGTTTAAGAAGTAATTTCTCCTTTTTTGCACTGACTATTTAGGGAAGCCTACAGACTTGTAGTTTTAACCCCGTTGTTGAGTAACGAAGTATTTTGTTTGTAATAAGTAAGATTTGTTTCAGAAAAGTTTATCTTTCTATAGTTGCGTCGACATAGTTTTTTTTTATCTGCCTACGTTTGTGTCGGCATTTTCAGCCTTTGATGTACGCTCGCGGAGGAGCATGAACGGGAAGTCGTCTTCCGCCCCCCACGCGCGGGGGCTTCGAGCAGCCGCGGGGCTCGGCAAAGACGAGTCGGACCCCGGTTGTTAACAAACGGATTGGGTTTCAGTTTGGGGCGCCGGAACACCCGTGTCTCGGGCAGAGGTACTTCTGTCCGCACTTGCGGCTTTTAAGTGGGTGTGCTTGTGTCCGGTGTATTTCGCCGCTTAGTGTAGAAACTTCGCTTTTAATCGACGCAATAACTTAACTGGGTGGCGCCAGCCAGGCGGCGAGGAAAGCATGTAGTGACTCTGGGCAACTCAATTCCCCTAAGCAACTCAATTCCCCTAAGGGCAACTCAATTCCCCTAAGCACATTTGTGTTTGAGCGCTGTGCGTTCCGTAACGGCAAACGGACGCGCTGCTTTGCAAAGAGCGTTTGCGCCAAGCTTGTACACACAGTTGCGTTGACACGCAGTCAACCGCATTCAAGAGCCAATAAGAACCCGCTATCGTCGCTAGCCGCTTGCCAATAGTAAGCAGACTCCACGGCAATATGGTAAAGCCCAGCGACAGCGTAGAATTGTTCGATCTTGGGACAATCCCGCTGGCTTCCCCGACATTCTGTCAAGCTTGAACCATCGGAGCCTTGGGAAACGCAGTCTCCACCGCGTTACAAAACGAAAAAGCAAGTTCGACAAACGGAGAACCGGACTCAACTCGCCGAGTGGAGCAAGCGAACACGTGACCCTTCTTTTTTTTTCTCGGTTTCTGATTGGTCTAATGCAACCCGCTGGCGCTACTGTTGCCTCCAAAGTTGTTGTGCCAGTCTCTACTCCCCTGAGGCGCGTTGCGAGGCGTTGCGCGACGTCGCGCATTGCACCACCAGCAAACGCTTCTGGCCGGAAGGTCGCCGCAACGCACTCAAAGGCGTTCAAATGCGAATGCGCGCATGAGCCTCTATTTTCTCAGGGACCAAATATATATATATATTTTTACTAACGATAGAGGGGCTTAGAACGACAAACTGAGGTTCCGGTCTGCACTGTGAAGCGACCCCATACAGGCTGCTGCTATTTTAGGCAAATGTGACTACTAGCCACGTGACTAAACCAATACGTGACGTCACAGGAAAGATGGCTTTCGCCTTTGCTTTTTTGTATTTTTCTTCAGCCGTTTTGTCCAAGTACTATTCAGAAATATTTTATTCGTGGGTTTGAGTTGGAAGCTACTGAGGTGCGCATTTTAGCGTACGTGGATGACGCAGCGTTGTTTTGCGAAGAATCCGAGAGTGCCGAAAAAGCCGTAGAACTCACAGAGAAGTTTTGCGAAAATGCGAGTAGTTTTGTCATATGGGATAAGTGTTTGGGTATCTGGCACGTCTATTCACCTTCAACGTCGGTTCCTTTTAAAAGTGTTGTATGGACTGAATTGCCGCCCCGTTATCTTGAAGTTCCCCTGGAACACTACCGCATCAATGACGACTATTGGATCGATCAGGCTAAGTCTTTACACGCAAAAGCGACCAAGTTGGAAGGTTATGGAATTCTTATTTTTGCACGTGCATCATCTTGCAATGCGTTTCTTGCCGCAAATGTGTGGTATTTTTGCAGGTGATTTATTGCTAACAAATAAAAGCACACAACGTATGCGCCGTGTTTTTGCTGTTTTTATTTGCTGCTTGGTTTGGAGTGAAGGCGAGGGGGGGGGGGGGGGGTTATCGGTTTATAAGGGCAACTCAATTCCTCTAAGCACATTTGTGTTTGAGCGCGGTGCGTTCCGTAGCGGCAAACGGACGCGCTGCTTTGCAAAGAGCGTTTACGCCAAGCTTGTACACATAGTTGCGTTGACACGGAGTCAACCGCATTCAAGAGCCAATAAGAACCCGCTATCGTCGCTAGCCGCTTGCCAATAGTAAGCGAACTTCACGGCAATATGGCAAAGCCCAGCGACAGCGTAGAATTGTTCGATCTTCGGACAATTCCGCTGGCTTCCCCGACATTCTGTCAAGCTTGAACCATCGGAGCCTTGGGAAACGCAGTCTCCACCGCGTTACAAAATGAAAAAGCAAGTTCGACAAACGGAGAACCGGACTCAACTCGCCGAGTGGAGCAAGCGAACACGTCACCCTTCTTTTTTTTCTCGGTCACAGGAAAGATGGCAGCGCCCAGGCAGCGACTCGCACCAACTGGGCCGGAGCATCGGCGGGAGCTTGTCGCATGCGTTGTTCGTTGTCGTTGGTCTGAGCGAGTTGGTTTCATATGCGGGAGCCGTCACATGAAGCCGGTCGAAATCGACTTCAATGTTAAACGTGGTATCTCACTTAGGTATAACGTGGAAATACGAAGGAACGGTACGCATTTCGCTGGTGATCGACAAGGATATTGCTGATATTCCCACGAAAGAAGCAATCGGCCCTCCTTTGCTCGGACCTCGAATTGATTCAGATATCGCGAAAATAAATTTTAACGCGACGTTTTTTGCTCTCGTTGTCCATCGGAACCTTTGAGGTTGTGGGCACCCTGGCGGCTCCCCAGCCCAGTTGCCCGACTGCGGGGCACAGGTGGCGTAATTTCCCACCTGGCGGCGGAATCAAGCCGGCCACGCGCACATCGCACGCGCCGCCTAGATAAGGCGGATGAGAGGCAGCGTACGGGGAGTCGCTGCCTGGACTCAAGCGCCGCTGGTAACCATGTTAATTGGTCCCGTCCATGTCTCATTAAATGTAGCTTCTTGTTCTTGAAACCGCTGGCTGCGTGTGATTCCTCCGGGTTGGGAATGCAGCAAGGCAAACCTAACACAATGGCGCCCAACGTGGGGCCCGACCTCACGACACCGAGATTAAGAGTCTCGTGCTCTACCGACTGAACTATCCGGGCTGCAGTGAGTGGGTTACGGATGCAGTTCTCCCCTCTAGTAAACGAAGTCAGCTCCGGTTGTGGTGCCAGCCGGTATTCACCACCAAAAACGTCGTGTGCCATGCTTTCCTCTGTAATAAAATCTTGGCCCAAGACCACGGATACCACGACTCCTGGCAGATAAAAAAAAATCGTTGACGCCGCTTCTTTCCATTAAACCGTGTCTGCAGCCTCACGGCTCCGCCAGCTGTCATTGCTGTACCAGAAGCTAGCTGCAAACGGGTTTCACACCCCCGAGGCTTAACTTTTTTTGCTTTTCAGAGTTCGGAAACGAAATCCCCTTAGGCGAGGTAGAGGCCCCAGAATCCAAAAGAGTGGATGGGAAAATCGAGCAGTAAAATCGTCATGCGTGGTTCAATGATGTTAGGCTCGGGCTGGATTCGTCATACCGATGAAATCTATGCCGCGGCCTCACTGCTCCCAGGTACTGCAACGGCCGTCGGCGAGTGGCTGTCTGGCTTCAGCGTCGCCAGCCGTAGTAGTTTCTCTGGTTGTTCTGGTTCCGGCCCTTTGCCGCCGTCTCGTGCCACCTCTTGCTTGTAGTGTCCAGAAGTCCTGGACACTGGTTTCGCTGATGGCCGGGCTGCTCGCACTCGTAGCAGTAGTTGCCTGCTTAGGCCACCCGCACCGAGGTGCCCGTCGGACCGCCTCCAGTGATCGGGTAAAGAACTACCATGGGAGGGCCTCCACCGGGCTTCCGACTGGCTGTTGCGGGGAGGGGTTGTTCCGTTGCGGCGGGGGTGAATGCTGCATGGCTGCGGGATTGCGACTGCACCATGCCAGTTTTCACCAGCACTTGCAGGAGCAGACTGATGAAAATGGTTCGCTTGGGTGGTGATCTCCATTAGTACCCAGCTTACGATAGGGCACGGCCAACGACCTCCCACCTGTCGCGGCGACCCCCACCCGAGACCCTCACGCGCCCCACTGTGACCTCCGGGGACCTCTCGATGAGAGTAAGGCGAACATCCGCTTATCCCGCACGGGAGAACGACATGCATGCCACGCCAACACTCCTGGTTGACGTGGTGGGGAAGGGAGGTCTCGTTTGGACAGTCCACTTGCGTGGAGGCCTCTGCGCCCCGCAATGCGCATGCCGGTTCCATCCCGTACTTGGCTGATGGAGGCGGCACGTAGTTCCGCTCGGCATGGAGAGCTTCCTTGATGAGGCGGGTGCCCCAGGCTAGTCCTTCAATGGTCTCAAAGGTGCGGTTGGTCAGGTATCTTGGGTGACACTGTCTTCTAACCCGAGCCACTCTGTCCGACAACGGTGACTTCGAGTGCTCCCTCTTGAAGAGCTGTAGCATGACCCAAACGTACCGGACCAGACTTTCGTCCGGGTGCTATACGTTCTTGCCTCGAGCTCTCGGAGAATCTGCGTCGCGTAGCCCGCAGGCAGGAACTCTTCTAGAAGCCTTGTCTGGAAGTCCGCCAGGCTGGTGAAGAAGACCTGAGACCCCAACCAGCACCTGGCGCTGTCTTGCAACGCCAGCGGGACAATGCGGTCCACGACGAAGGCTCCCGAGGCACCGGACGCAAGGTGGTACGTCTGCAACTCGCCCAAGAAGTCTGCCACGGACTTGACCGCGTCGTACCCCGTGTAGACTGGAACAGTAGAGTGTGGTCGGGGCTCTCGCGGTGGGCTCTCCTGCTGGCTAGGCGTGTGGGCCAGGCGCTGGATCACGAAGTCGCCCATCTTTATTACCTTCGTAAGCAGGTTAATTTGTGCCGCTGCGGCCATCGCGGCTTCCTATTCCAGTGTTAGCATGCCTGCAAGCACAAAAAAAAAAGAAAAGAAACGAACCTTTAAAAGTTAACAGAAGCGCAACACAAGCTCGAAAAAAAGGAAACGCAACCCCAGAAACCAACACAAAAGCGCAAACCGATTGCCGCGGTCACAAAACCGCAGTCAGAAATACGCCAATACAACAAACGCGGACGTGACGGAAGCACGGAACGACGGTAGGAAACACGGGGAGTGGAACGAAAACTTACCGAAAGAAGAAACCAAGCCCCGTGGAATTCCTGCGAGTGGGGAGCATACCACGCTTCCCCGCGCTTCGCTGCGGTGAAGCGTGTGTAATATATTTGAATACAGAGTTTAGCTACTGAATTTGCGTGAGTCGCGCTTGGCAGTGTCTAATCGTGGTGCCGCCTCGTTCAAATGACCGAAGGCTCACCTTGGTTCACCGGAAAACTGGTAGTTCCCGTGACGTGCTAGGTGATGCTGTGCTGTTTTCTAAACTGTTCCGGCGGAGGCATTCACTTTCACAGAGCACAGTAGTGCGGCGCACCGAAGAGCTGTGTTCAAGCGGGTAGTTCTTCTGCCGTACATTGTGATGCTGTACTGCTTCCTGAATTGTCCTGGCGTAGACGCGCACGTTTACAGAACACAGGTGTTGCAGTTGGTATTGAATCCGCTAGTCTGCCGCACGTTTCGTCGACACAAACGTTTCATCAACACTCGTTACGCGAATTGCAAGCTGTATGGGCATTTCATCGCGCGTGTATCACTGGGGCGCGCGTTACCTACCCAGCTTACCTGTTCACGCCGCTTTGCGTCGAGAGCCTGCAGCGGCTCATTACCAGAAATCTGGTCCCAGATTCATTGGAGTTCAGTTCGTCTACGGCAGTTGTGAAAACCCCGGAGGAGTTGACTTATTCAGACAGAATGCCATTAAAGCAACGCAGCTTCTTTACTGGTCAGGAGAGACTCACTTGTGCAAGTTTTGTTATTTTTTTCTCACGGATACTTGGTCCGGCCCTTTCTTGTATCAATCTTTACTATTCTGGAACGTTCCAGCGGACTAAGCCAACGATGACAAACCAGTAGCAGCGAACCGTGTCCACTTCCCCCACTGTTTGCGTGCCCGTCACACCTCGCACTCTGACGCCCTTTCACGGCAAGGTGTATGAAGAAGTCAAGGTCTGGATTGAACAATATGACCGTGTGGCCCGCCACAGTGGGTGGACAGACGACCAGCACCTGAGGAACCTATACTTGTCGTGGAAGAAACTGCGAGGCACTGCTTTGAAAACCACGAATCCCTCTCAGCGTCCTGGGAAGTTTGCAAGATCGAGCTGAAGCGCATGTTCGTCAACCAGCATCGACGAGAGAGGACCGAATATTTAATTCGGTTCAGGACACGGCCCTAACGAGGGTATCACCGCCTTCGTGGAGGATGCTTTGCACCTGATCAAGCTCCCGCGGTGACCCTCATGCTACAGAAGACAAGAAGCTGAGAATCGTCATGTCCCTTATGTGAGGGACAACATCTTCGGCAGCATTGTCCGTAACCCTCCGACAACAGTTGAAGGTTTCATAACCAAGGCTTCCCAGATTGAACGTACAGTGCACGCCCGATCTCGCCAATAAGAACAACCTCCACCCTAGTTAAAAAGCCATTTCTATGAGAAATTTCATGCGTCCAATGAACAGATATGAATCATACAAGATATATAAGAACAAATAAGAACCATATAAGAAACTTGGAAGAAACTTATCACAAGTTTCTTATGTAGTTCTTATATGTTCTTATATATATTTTATACTCCTTATTTAGCTCTTATATATATTTTATAGTTCTTATATAGTTCTTATATGCTTCATATATGGTTCTTATATCTCTTGTAGGATTCATATGTGTTTATTGGACAAAGACATTTTTCATACAAATAAGATTTTTCAATAGGGCAGTGTCTCGACACTAGAGTCATCCAGCTGCAACTTCGACGCCAGCCTCCCAGGCATCCGCGACATCATTCACAATGTTGTCCGGGAGGAGATCAGAAAGCTACTTCCTGTCACCAGTCACCCGGCTTTCATCGGGATTGCCGTGATCATTCGGGAAGAAGGTGAACAGGCATTTCAACCGGACACTTCTGCGAGCGAAGCGGCATCTGACGAACCGAGGGTGACTTACGACGTAAGTTAAGTGAGATTGCGTGGTGCGCTTTCTGAGTTTATTGTTTCGTCATGCGAGGACATAGGTTTATATGAAAGACGTTTTTGGTGCTACTTGTTTTGTAACGCATTTCTCACACGAATAATTATTTGGTGGGTCGCGCAAGCGACTAAAAATGATTTATTTGATTTGCTTTCTACAATTCTGTATCGCTTTGTGACCAGTCCAGGTACACGGTAGGAGATTTGAAAGCGAGTCAAGCGAATGGTGGTACTCCCTAACACGAAGACTTTTTTTTAAATTTAAGTTGTATAGTCAAACACTCCTAGTAAATGCCTGGTTAGTTGAAAACGTTATATCATGTAGTAGCTTGGTCTAACAACTGCATATTGTACAAAAAGCAGGAAATGGGTGACCAGGCTTTCCTAGTCGTTTGAGACGCGGTTTTCTTTTGGAACGTCCTGCAGATAACCCTCAAAAAAGACTTCTCATTAACGCAACATGGTATGCTATTTTGAGCGGTAAAATGGGAAAATGACGTTCCTTACAACATGATCATACTGCTGGGCCTGCTCAACATATGGGGGTGCTACATTGCTGTACGCCATGCGGATATTGATGTTTTCTCCGTGCATAATAAGTATTTTGTTGAGCACATGTGCTTTCTAAAGGGAATGTATAAGGACCAGCAGCCTACACTCTATGAAATGCCTGCGCTTCTACTTACCCGCAAAACACTCGAAGAGCCAATCTCTGCGATCTACAAAATCAGCTCAGCGAATAATGAGGCGGAACGTCTCATTACAGTATAAAATTAAGCCTGCGCTGTGGCATTACGCAATGCAAGCATGACGCTTTGCATTGCGTAATGCCATAGCGCAGACTTCATTTTTAGGTCTAAACGGATGTTCCGCCTAATCATTCGCTGAGCTGAATTCGTAGATCGCAGAGACTGGCTCTTTGTGTGTTTTGCGGGTAAGCAGACGCGCAGACGTTTCTTTGAGTGTACACCTGAGTTGCAGTCACTTGAGGTGTTGTCTACCCTCGAAAACTTGTAGCATGTTCGAAATAGCCAAAGTGGCTGGTGTCTTTTAGTGTTTTATCGCGATAGTGTGTCACCGCATCATTGTCCAAATAAGAAAATATTTTTTAATAAAAAAAGCCGCGTGCGTGGCAGAGTTGGCAACGCAAGCGGTTGTCACGAAGAGGAATGGGGTTAAAGTCCCGCTTGGCCCGCATCCTTTTTTTTTTTTTTTAACTAAGTTTGTACTATTCTAAGAAATTCCAGTTCATTCACGGCTGTCATTGAATGTTCTTATTCAGAACATCCTTGAATATGCCGCGTGTCGGAAAGTAACGGTAACGCGTGGCTTCGGGTCAGTTACACTCCCGTCGGCGACGCAAGATGCTTGGCACCCTTCTCTAATAGTTCGTAGGCACATGTTCGCCTCCTTAAACGCTTATTTTTCGTTCTAAATTAATCTACTCTTTTATTGGTGATAAAATTGTACCAGGCCGTAAGTAGATATAAAAAAAAACATACAAAAAAGTATGTGCCTGAAACACATAGGCTGACAATCCATCCCTAGATACGTCATTTGCGGAATCAACCACTAGTAACATCATACGCTTTACGACCTACACTCACTCACAACACAGTTATCTCTAAAGGTACCTAGCTATATTGCACTCCAAGGAAGCTGTGAGAACCATAAAAATGCGTGCGATGACTACTGCGAAGTTGTTTAGAAGTTCCGATGTTATTCCTTTGATCGCCATGGAGTGGTAAGTGAGAATGATAAAGTTATAAGTGTGTTGCAACCGCAAGACACTCATGATTTTATCCTTTGTCATATTTGAAGTTACTTTTTTTTCGCTCTGCACACACTCCGCTTTGGCGGGAATTTGCACACGGCGTAAAAGTTAACGGTGAATACGCCACTTGGGGGACAGAGAAGTGAACTAGACGCGCCTGTCACAAATTTCTGGCCATGACAATACGATATAACAGTGAAGAAAATGCAGTTAATGAGTTTTTTCTTTGACGTAGGTAGCAGGTGTGTTGACTGCGTAAGACGTCACTGAGCGGGCGGCGCTTGGTGGCGTGCGATCACGGAAGATAGGAATGGCGTCGTCGAGCGGCACCTGTATTCAACAAGTTAAAATAAGAAGTAAAAAAAAAAAGAAACTGTTGTTTGTTTTCTCAGGTTGCCTTTAACAGTTGGCGTCAGTAGCTGTCGAAGAACGTATTTCTTGGATCGTTTATATTTTATTATGTAACAAACGTTTGAAAGAATAATTGTACCAAAAAGAAGAAGGAAGGAAACTGAATGATTAAAAACAAGAAAACAATTAACTAAGACTCGTATATATTTTTGAAATAGTACTTAAACAATGAATAGTAGCTAGATACCGATAACATTATGCGGTATGTGCTTGGCTGGCCAACAATATTGTTATCACGTTGGCCCTCTGCTGGGTCTGGTCCCGAAGATTCCAGCGGGCGTTTACGAGCACCGGTGTCTCTCCACACAAATCTCTCCATGAAGGCTGCGAAGGTGAAATTAAAGGCGCAACAACGTTCCGAAAAATAAAACACTAAAGGCAAAAATATTCATTATAGGTGTAATATTTTTTGTGAAAATAAAATACTAAATGTTGTACACATCTAAACTTCCGCACTTACGTCACTTGCACTCCAATTTTATGAAGTGCACTAGGGTAGCTTCCGTAGAAAACCCCTCAAATGAGTCAGTATGTAAAATTGATCTTGGCAGTTCAAGGAGCCGGCCTTAGAAATCACTGGTACGTAGGTCTTTAAAATGGCACTACCATGTAAATGTCTCTGGCTTATCTTGAGTGATTGCGAGTCTTTTTGCAGTGATATCTTCATAGGGCAGGATTCAGTCTTTGAGAATCATCTCATGACTATCTTGAGAAAAGTACATCAGATATCACTTTTTTCAAAAATTAATGTTGAAGGCACGATGAGCTGGAGGACACCACAGTTGTTCGATCTGCTAAGTAGAAGTACCTAGGCTTAGAAATGTCTTTAATTAGTGGGTCAAAAGAGGTTTTACTGGAAGAAGTATTTAGCGTGAGGGTCCAGCTGGTTAGCAATACAAAAATATATGTATAATCAAAAGTGCGCTAACAGGCTGTTGTAAATTGAACATAATTACGAACACCCCGAGCCTAGAGCAAAAAAGGGCTACAGGACAAGCACGAAGTCTCAAACACAGCTGAAAATGTATTTGACGAGCAATACCTTAAATCTAGTTTGAAGGCAAAAACATAATATATACACAAAAGTCAGGAAAAAACAGCATACTCCACCATCACTTTGCACAGGTCACAACCTGACACAACCAAAAAAATAAGGCAAATCTTTTCTTCAGTTCTTCCCATGAATTCACACGCATACAAAAAGGTAGACTTGTAGAAATTATTCTTGATTCCGGTTCTACTCCAAAAGAGCCATATTTATTGCGTTTCCATAATTCATAATAGTGGTAAACTCTTTGTCCAAACATTTGCGTTCGTTTTTATCCAACAGAGCAATAGAGGCTGAACTATAGAAAAGTGGTAAGCTGGGAGTGTTGGTAAACGTTGAACATGATGAAAAATCGCGCACAAAGTTAAAATGACAAAAGAAAAAAGACTGAACTGTATTCCCCCTGCTGCTGGTGTCTCCTGCCATGAATGAATCTTGCTTCATCTTTCCTTTCTTTACCTAATATGCCGCGGGCACAGCTGACCGAGTAGGCAGCGCGCCCATGGCCTAACGGTTATCGCGCTTGCCTTCCACGCAGAAGGCCAGGGTTCGTTTCCTGTCCGTGGATACACATTTCTGTTGACTCTGTAAAGTGATGTTCTATACTTCGTTTCAGCTTAGGTCCGAGCGCGGCTCGATGTTATGAGCCTTAGGGCCAATCAAACAGCGAGAGAGGCACAACATTGTGGCGTGCTCTCTGCAGTTGATAGGACCAGTTGGTATTCGCGTACGTGCTCCTCCGGTGGCTCGTCCTACGAAGCGCATAGAGCACGCCATGACGTTGCGCTTTTTACACAGTTTGATTGGCCCTTCGGCTCATAGCTTCGGCCGCGCTCTGACTTAAGGTGAAACGAAGTTGTAGTAAATTCGAGAACCGTCTTGCTGATTCAAGGTTAGAATGGTATACGCACCGAACTTTCTACGCCGAATATTCCAGAAGCCCTCGCGTGTACAAAAGAGGCTCCGCGTGGCAAGCCGCAGTCAGTCTCGCCCCAGGGACGATTCTGCTGTTACGCCGACGACGCCAGAGACGCTCTATTGTTCTCTTCTGTTGCCTTTTTGTTTTGGGCACAAGTTCGCCCCATTAAACGTTTCAATTTCCTCAGTTCTTCTCTGTTTCCTCTCCTCTTCATTCGTGACAATATACCAGAGTTATGAGTACGCGCCCGTATGCGCTCTGTGTTCCTTCCTTTTTGTCCTTGCCTCTTTCTGCGCGATTTTTTATCATGTTCAGCCTCGGTCAAATGTCATTAAAGAGCACAATTGTTACATTCGGCTAAATGCCTGGGAACTTGCGAGTACTTGTCTTTCTTTGCTTCACATCGTGTATGTTTAGATAGCCGATCATTCAAGCAACGCTTTGTCTGTCCTATGTAGCACAACTCACAATCAAGGGGGATCTCGTAAACTACACCCGATACAAAATCCTCATCCTTCTCTTCGGTTTTTTTTTTTTTTTACCGCAAGTAACATTAGGTGGCAATAAAGTGGTCGAGTAATCGAGCCTAAAATCAGTGCTAAAAATAGTGCTTACACGGACACCAAACTCACTGGCCGCACCTTTAAGGTTTTGCGAGATCTTACGAAGAAAATCACAATACTACACGTCTCAAGGGTTTCGGCATTTTTCTACCCTTGCTTTACCAACAACGGATTGCAGAAACTATCTAACTACTAATTAATCTGGATAACCGACAAAACGATACCGATCAAAAATGTGCTGAATCAATAACAATTGAATGAGTGCACGACTTCTGAACTGCAGTGTTAATCCTATATTTTACACCCGCCTTTCGGCTCTTGGAAAGACAACTGTTAAATAAAATGAGCGGTTTCGCCGCAGCTCAAAGACCTTATAAGCTGAAGATAAATATTTGAAGACAATGTTTTACCTGGTTTTTCAACAGAAACCTTCAGCTCGGGAGCCCCTTCACAAACTGACTTTTCAAAGACGCACCCACAGAACAAAGTAAAATGCTGTGAACATATCTGCTAATCGGGATGCAGTTGGGGTAATACTAATATTAATAATGTTTAATCTCTATTATAAAGAAATGGTGGAGTGGCAGGGAAAAAGCTTCAATACGAAGCTTGACGAGCCCTAAGCCGCATTGGCAGTGGTACAAATCCCTTTGTGCAGGCAGTACACAATACACACAAAAAGACATTACTACAGAATTAAAACTAAACAGCAACTAAGCAAGAATAAAATCCGCATTATATCTTCAAATGGGCGGAAAACCGTCGATTCCGTTAAAATTGGTGAAACCGTGAGTCACGACAAGCAAAAAATAGCCACTGAATTTAATATGTTCTTTCAATCTGTGTTTTCACATACCAGCCCGCGACAAACTTTCTTCGATAATTCAACCGAGATTAGTCCAGAGTTTATAACATTTGAAAGAATGTTTGTCCTGATGCTTAATCTTAAGTCGAAATCATCCTGTGGCCATGACAACATTCCCAACGCCTTGCTTCGTCGTTACGCTGAATCACTTGCAAGGTTCCAGGTTGTAATGTTTCGTTCCTCATTTTCATGTGGTGTTATTCTCTCAGATTGGCCGGATCGCACGGGTTGTACCTGTTTTTGTTTTTTTTAAAGGAGATTTTTCACTTTTAAATAAATACCGTACCATATCTCTCACCAGCACATCATGTAAGCTCTTAGAACATATTATTTCTAATTACATCACTGAATTCTTAGATAAGCATGACACCACCTCGCCTTTACAGCATGGCTACCATAAAGGCCTTTCCACTACTACACAACTTATTTCTACTATTCATTCTATCGCTCAATAGTCGACAACCCC
This sequence comes from Ixodes persulcatus, assembly GCA_013358835.2. Classification (NCBI taxonomy): domain Eukaryota; kingdom Metazoa; phylum Arthropoda; class Arachnida; order Ixodida; family Ixodidae; genus Ixodes; species Ixodes persulcatus. Next base: position 119,052 of record JABSTQ010009860.1, on the reverse strand, counting down.
CAACCAAGTCGACATAATCTTTCTCGACTTGAGCAAAGCGTTTAATAGGGTCCTTCATTGCGGTCTCTTATTCAAACTTGACGAACTTGGCTTACCCCGTTCTTTTGTAAAATGGATTTCCTCTCATCTAGAAATGCGCAAACAATTTGTCAATTTAGACGGTCATCATTCAGATCCCCTTTCTGTAAATGATGGTGTCCCGCAAGGAAGTGTCCGTGGTACACTACTTTTCTCAATTTATATTATAGATTTAGCCTGATGCACCGACGAGAGCGTGAGTATTCGTTTATTTGCAGATGACTGCTTACTGTTCAAGGCTATTCACTCTTTTAGCGACCAGGGCCCGTTTGTTCGAAGCGCTAATCGCGGCTAAACTTAGCCGCAGTACCTAGGAGAGGGATTTCGAAATCACGTAACTGGCTCGGTAGGGATGCGGGGAAACATGGCGGTGCCCCGGTGAGTGAGCGCCGCTCGCTTTGGAACTAATATGTCGTTGTAGCTGCAATATCGGGCGCGTTAGTCAGCAACGAGTGGTGCAGGAGGCATTCGCTTTGCCTTACCTCACTTAAATCGCAAAGCATGAGCAATGACATCGTCGCAGTTTTTATGAGTCTTTCGTTCCTGGCCAATCCTAAGCCTAAATGAACGCGATAATTGTCGGCACGGCAACGTCTTTGGAAAGTGGATTGCGTTGATTCAATCGGCCGGGTATTGATAGCACCCAAAGGCAGATAGCGTCCCAAAAGACCTTTTTCTAAATTACCCAAGCATCGAGGAGAACGCTGGAAGTGTAATTCTTCGGTCCGCCCGCGCTGGCCTTCCTCTTGTAAAAGATTCGAAGTAAACAATCATAATAAGGCTTTGACGAACGCGCGTGCAAGGCAAAATTTGTTTTAGACTTTTTGCTTTAGAACAATTACTACTGCAGACGGCAGCACGTGTGACGCGTGTAACTACACTCGTAGCATGCACCGCGGTGCTTGGGAAATTTAGAAAAAAGTCTATTGGGACGCTGTCTGCTTTTGTGTGCTATCAATACCCAGCGGAATGAGTCAAGGCAATCCACTTTTCAAAGACGTTGCCATGCCGACAATTATCGCGTTCATTTAGGCTTAGGAATGGCCAGAATTGAAAGACTATCTAAAAAAATGCGGCGAGGTCATTGCTCATGCTTTGCGATTTACGTGACGTAAGGCAAAGCGAAAGCGGCCTCCACCATTCGTTGCTGACTTACGCGCCCGATATTGCAGCTACAATGACATATTAGTTTTAAAGCGAGCGGCGCTCACTCACCGGGGCACCGCCATGTTTCCCCGCATCCGTACCAAGTCAGTCATGTAATTTCATAATCCCTCTCTTAGGTACTGCGGCTAACTTTAGCCGCGGTTAGCGCTTCGAGGAAACGGGCCCAGGTTGTTCTGAATGATAGTCTGAATGCAATTTCTAACTGGCGCAGGGCCGAACAAGCAACGCTCAGTCACGGAATTCTGGAAGATTCGCGTTTGTTCCTGCTCTGGGCGTGACTTTTAATATTTTGTCCTGCTTTCTTGTTCTCAAAAGTCGCTGTTCATTCTCGCCCCAAGCGCACGACGCTCGAAGCTTCTTTGCCGAATTTTGGAGATAGTCATGCACAGTAGATAAGTAGCTTGTGGGACCTTTACGAGTCAGTCTCGCTCTCGCTTGCTGTTACGCCGCCAAATCGCCGCCCGCTTTTCTGTTGCCTCGACGCTCGTTCTTTGTTTTGTTTGGCACAAGTTCGCCGATTAAACTTTTATTTTCAGTTCACTGGTCGTCCTCTCGTCATCCTCATTCGTGACAATATATTCGGTTGTTTGAATAGTATTCAGCTGTCTCCGCGTCGCTGCCGCTTATTTAGCAATAAGTCACTTCTGACGCCGCCGCCGCGCATGTTCGAATTGACCACGCGCCGCCACTGTCAAAAACAATCTCAGCTCAAATTTCATTATGCCGGTCTACATGCATTTCATAAAGAACCGGTAGCTGCCATATGAGATTGTTGTTTTAATCTGTTTCGGGTTACACATGAAATGTTAAATTTCCGTTTTTGTTTCCTTCCAGGTTCGTCAAAAACAATGGTTTTGATACTGTTTGCAGCATTCGGGCTTGCGGTTCGGTTGCTGTAAGTTTCCTGTAACAATTTAATATGACACATAATAATATGATGTAGAGTCCAACGTATTTCTGCTAATCAAATGACAATCCTGTTTTGAGGCACAATATTTACAACAAAACGTGAGTGGTTCTTACACTACTGCATGGGAGCAGTTTTCAGCGTCATTTTGCCGTTTTGACGCTTTACTTCTGGCGATTGCGCCTTTTCAGTAAACTATTTGACGCCTTGCGTTTTCAACATGTAGTTTGCTGACCATGTTTTTTTGTTTTGTTTCGCCTGCAGTGTTATCGCGGGCAGTTCTGTCAGAGTGCTATCTTACTCGCTTTGAATAAATATTTACTTTTCAGGAGCCGATATAACTATAAGAGCGTTGAGCTAATTTGTCAGTATCAATTTCAGGAACTACTAAACGCACGATAATCTTTTGTTTTCAATTCCTTCTTTCTACCAGAACCTTGGAGAGAGAATGAAGTCACGTTTTACATTTTCGCTCGCGAATTTTTAATTCAAATAATATATCGCCAAACAAGGGTTACATTCATATCTGCAGCTGTCCTGAATTTGGTTTTATAATATTTTCCTAAAATTGTCTCCTTAATATTTTATTTACACGACCATACGGTACCTTGCCGTTTGATTTCGGTCTAAATGTTGATGTGCGTGGTCCACCAGAAATATTCAAACGTGTGATTGACTATAGCGAGCTGAAAATCATAAACTTTAAACATACTTTTTTTTGCAACAGCTTTAGGAAAGAGCCACCGTTGCATAATTTATTTCAGTAAAACAAAGGTTTCATTTGTATAATGCTTATAGCGGTTATTCTGAATTTAATATTTGGTAACACCCATTCAGCACTGTGATCAGAGAATTCAGGCAGTGCATAACTACTACCAATCTGGTGTCTTCAACCTTTATCACGTTGTAGTGATTAGAACAACGCGGGACAGCTCAATGCCGTCCGTTGCAAGAGCGGCTGACTGGTCGTGAAATATATATAAATGACGTAACCATTAGGATGTTTTTAAGGTGAACCAGCGCTAGCTTTCGCTCTAAGCCTCACACCTCAATAAATAGCAGTAATATTTCCACATATGGTTTTCTGTAATTACCTTCGTCCTACTTTCAAAATAAAAATGCCATTTGTTACAGCAATAACTCATTGTGAGTCGAACCTTTCTGTGCAGTACTCTATAATTAGGTGTCTGTTTTGTGTCATTTCCTCTATAGTTGTGTATGCATAAACACACTCAATTTCCTGTAAAATCTTCAGGCCTCGTGAGCAAAAATAAGAGAAAGCGAATGGAATCAAAATAGGTTCTCTTAATTTAATAGGCTTAATACAATGATGGGCAAAAATTATATGAATACGAAGCAATAATTCTGATAGTGCCTTCAATCGATTCTTGCAAACGCATGCCACCCGCCATGTGCTTGCACAATTCTTCCCTTAGTGGAGCGTAACATATCACATTTTGCTCCAGAAACCACAACCAGAACTCGAAATATGCCAGTGCAAAACAAATTGTTGAAGCAAATCATGTATTATCATGCAATATTGAAGCTTTTTTTTTTTTTGCTTTCTGAACATAACGATTTGTTGCAGAAATAATTTGTATTCTAAGTGATAACAGACATTAAAGCACTGCACTTCTAAAGTCCAGGTCCATAGTAATAGTATTTTTATTGTAATTGCTTTTCTCTGTGTTGATCTGTAGGACTTTTACTTTTGCCTCTGGTCTTGAAGAACTGCGTTTGTTTTTTCGTATAAACGCGCTTAGGGGTTGTTTACCTCTGCTCCCTTGTAAATAACAAGAGTCGGAAGTTAACTTGCAGGGCAAGTGCGTTCCAGGAAAAAGCCATTGCGGTATGCATTGTTTATTTTTTGTTGATGAAAATTATTTATTGCTCAAACGTTTTCCGAAAATATGAATCTTAACATCCCATTCAAGTTCTTTTTTTTTTTGCGGACGGTAACATTTACAATAGCTGGAAAATCACTCTAACATACATTTATTAGAATTCAGTATGATAAAAAAGTATGAATTATCTGCACACTAGTAGTCTACGATTTTTGACTACCAGAAATCTTTATGACTATAATTGCTTCCTTAATTAATATGTAGAATTTTTCTAAATGACTCGTTTTTTTATGTTACTATATAGAATAACATCACAATGATAGAAGCATATATTTCAAACAATTTTGCCTAAACAAATTTTGATCCTATGACCTTTTCAGGCTACGGTTCTTATTTTTCGAACAATGACGTAACGACAAGGTGAGTCTCATTCCAGCCAATACCATTGTATTTTTATGCACCTGTGTTTGAAATTCCAGGAAGTGTATATAATATTCCGCTGGCGAGCTCACAAACGATCGAGAGAATTCAGTTGCGTCCGTTTTCCCTGAAGCCATGAAAAATATTTGTATTGTTATTTTCGTGCTGGTCTGGGGTAGCGCCCAGTGTAGTTCTGAAAGAGGCTTCAATATTACTGTGCTGCATACAAACGACATTCACTCCCGCTTTTTGGAAGCTAACATAAGAGGTGGTAAATGTACAGCTAAAGACAGAGAAAAAGACGGATGTTACGGAGGAGTCGCCAGAATAGTTACCAAGGTGAGATGCTTTTTTACGATCTACAAGGTTCATTGGTAAACTAAAATCGTACAATTTCTTGTGCATCTATTTGGGGGGGGGGGGGGGGGGGGATTTGGGCAGTAATCAGCCAGTATTGAATTTCGGGATGAGGTCAATAGGAACCTTCGAAAGCGACCCGCTTTAAGACTGGTATATCCATACAATATTATAATGAGCATATCGAAGTCGACATGTGCTTCGGTACGGACGCGCCACCACCGCTCTATAATTTACACTTGACATAAAATGTGGTTGCAGAGCGGCGTGAACCAGAAGCTAGAAATTATTTTCCAATATGACAGATTAGTCCAATAAATATTAAGTTTGAACATACATCACAATGGCACAAATCCAGAAAAACAAAATCAACTTTTATATGACTTCCGCGACACTCAGACGGCTCTGCCAGTCGGTGCAGTCAAAAACCCGAACACATTTAGGATGCGTTGACATTTACGGGCATCTTCCTCCGTTTAAACACTAATCAAAGATGTTACAAAATGGCGACACCGAACATATTACGTCGCTTTTCTGGACGATATAACCTTGTTCCTTAAAAGTGTGTTTATGTTCGCTATCAAAAACGTAGAAGAGAACATTTCAACGAACGTTCGCCTGGTTATAAAAGATAAAACTTTCAAAACTGGAGAAACTCGAATGAAGTTCGAACAAACAAAAATTCAGGCGTTTCCGGCCCATCTCGGCTCCTCGGTTATGGGTCACAGCGGCGGTCTGTGTGGGACGGCCTGTTTAAGTTGGCTTTCCCTAAGCTCCCCCAACGTGGTATGGTTATCCGGCCCCGTAGCGATTAGGCGGTGTCCCTGCAGACCGGCTGAAATAGTCTCGCCTTCTCTGTACGTGCCAAAATTCCAGCAAAAGGAATCTCCGACAGCTTCTCTTTGTTTCGGGGACAGGGCATTTTCGAAGGCCATGGCGAAGCGGGCTTTGTTTCCTCCAGCCACGGCATAGAGAGGGTGTTTTTCGAAACGCGGACCAAATCGTTCCTGCACAACGTATGCATCTCAGAGAAAATATGTTAATGTCATATTAGTTTCTGTCAATGCGCTTTATAACGTTATAATGTACATAAAAAGTTTATTACTAATTTTGACTAAATTTTTTTAACTAGTAAGTTTAAGGGTGTGGTTTTAACTACACACTTGCTGTGCATTTAAAAAAAATCAACTGTTTTTAGAAAACTATAAGGCACGCACAGCATTTCACGGAGATAAAAATTACGACAAATTTGAAATGTAGTTTTAGGTTTCGGGTTCCTATCGGATCGCATCCTTCCGGCAGCGGTTCTGTACCCCATGGCTGAGGTGCGCAGCTCCCGTCTTACTTCTCTTCTAGGAGGGACGGGAGTATGGCGCATGGGTGCGCGTGCATTGTGGGCCTCGGTCACCGAAAGGTGAGGGGAGCGGGGAGGGGGGGGGGGGCGTGTCTGCTGGCTCGAAAGTTCGCTCCGATAGGTAACCGGAAGCAATAAATCCGTCATAGGATGATCGTGTTCTCAAAATGCAGTAAAATTAAGTATTTATTTATTTATTTAATTATTTTAATATGCAACGCCCATAGGCGCCTAAACAGGCTTTACATTCGGGGGATATACGTACATAAAAGCATACAATATGTCACTTAGACCTTTGCTCTATGTCAAAGTAATCATTCAAACACAGAAAAAACATATGCCATACGAAGAAGAAGTGTGCATCGAAATATCACGTAATTTGTAAAATAAATCAAGCGAGGTTTAATCAAACATAAAAAAATAAATCATTTGATAGCACACTAACCACAGCACAAGAAAATAGATTCCGGACATAAATTGTACTTCAAAAAAAGGACATCCAAATTATTTTTTTGAAAGAAAATCATTATACCTTTATATCATAGTGAGCCCGGTGGGACTAATAGTGAGGTCGCGTTATGTACATGTATTTTTGAATGCCAACTGTCGAATGGCAAACGCGGTGAAGAAAAACTTCAAAGTCATCTTCTGCAGGTTTCGAGCAACTCCCATTCTAACATATACTTTTTGTGTTTCGTGCTGAAATCGACGGTGACCAAACAAGCGGCTAACTTTTTGCAGTCTTTCTAGTTTTACCTTGCCACACACTGTAGGCGGTCCCAAACAACAGATGCATATTCTAAAACTGACCTGCCATTAAGTTTATAAAGAAACTCTAGGGTGTCTGTATTGAAGGTTCGAGCAGCAAAACTGAGGAACCCCAAGGTTTTACAAACTTTGGTCATCACGAAATCAACTTGGTGGGGCCATATTAAGCAAGTCGTGTAATTTACTCCAAATATTTATAATCAGACGCTGTTTATAAAGGAATGATATTCATGGCATGAGAAGCAGGATATGGGTAATTTTTTTTTCTTGTGAGCGTCATATAAACTGTTGCTCCTAAATTTAGCTGCATACGCCACTTGAAGCAGCACTGTTTATAATTAGGCTCAGATCTTGATGCATGACCTGCGCATCTTCAGTACACATAACGGTCCCTTATAAAAAGAAGTCATCTGCGAACATCTCATCTGCGACACTATCTCATCACTGATAATATTAATATACAATAATAACAGAAGCGGCCCTAGGACCGACCCCTGCGGAACCCCAAATGGACTTCCTCAGTAGATTACTGTGAACCAATTACAACGGCTAACTGGCTTGGTTGCATTAGACGAGCCCTCTGCAGCCTTACCAATTGGCGTCTCCAGCGCCCTATAGAAGGCGCCACCACCGAAACAAACATAGGCGGCTGGGTCCAGGTCGCGTCGGCTCGGCCGGGCCGCCTGAACGGGTGGCGCATTCAATTTAACAGATTTTCTTTTGTTTAATGCCCAACTTTATAGGTATTTGAACTGCGACGGTTAAGTGTAGCCGGTGCACATAAACTTACAGCGCATAGTTTTGTTTTCCCGGTGTTTTTTTTGTTATTTTCGTGTAAAACTGTCGTTTAGGAGATTTCGTTCAAAACCGAAACTGTGGGCTCCGGAGAGACGGTAATAGACTCTAATCAGTTTTGATCCCCTAAGGAAAGTTGCGATTACTACAGAATTGTTTCACCGAAAGTAATTTTCACCTAACTCGCATGCCTCAACCATGCCACTTATCTGTCCGCGAAATCGAGCTTTTGTGCGTATCCGCGTTTAAGAAACAGCTCCAGTCGTCTGCTCGGACAACAACACAAGCTGCAGGAAAATTATGCGAATATGCGGGTTATGTATTATATTACGTACTATGTCCCACTAAGGCTATATTAGTATATTCTTCGGGTTGAAATATGAGCTTAATCGACTAGCTATTAAGTAAACTGCCGAATAAAAGTATATTTGACAGACAGAGAGATACTACTTAAAGGGGCGGTGCAACGATATTCAATTGGAATGTTTTTCACTTTTCACGAGCTTACTGGCACAAGTGGGACTCAAGGATACTCGCACGCAACGCCACTGGCCAATAAACTTCTTTGTTGCGGTGTAATTTCAAGGACAAAAACGATCATTTTCATTCAATCTCTCCTTTGCATAATTTGATGGCGTAACTTGAGGATCTCAGTACACCCCAATGACGATATTTGAATGCGGTTCATTGATTGGACCCTAGCATTGCGTGGGCACTCGATTTGGGCTCGTGATAATTACTAGCTCGAGAAGCATTCGGGTAGTGACCCGTGTCCAATCGCTGCAACGACGACAATAACCGAGCCATAACAATGTCTGGAACTCAGCGCGTGTCCTGTGCTTTGCCAACGCCCGCGCGTGGCTATGATCAACATTGGAGGCATATAATCGGCTCAAGATCACTTGGCCACTTGCTCTGGCTGCGAGTTGAGGGGGTGAACGCTGCTCGTTTTTCTTTATTTTTTTTTTCTGGGACTTCTATTGCGTAAAGTGAAAAACGAACGCGTGTTTCATAAGTCATTAACGCCAGGGATCTGTTCTTAACAGTATTTGCGCAAAGTGCAAAAATTGTTGCATTGCCCCTTTAAACTCAGCCAAATGATTCTAGCCGGTAGCTCGGAGACAAATGCGGACAAACGGAAGAGAGTCTTCATCGGACATTCACGCAGAACCTCTCTGCATTGAACTTGACTTTGAATCCGGAACGGAGAAAATGAGTATTTTTTGTGGCCGGTCAACCTGAGCAATGTAGAAGTATATTGCTGCTGGCTTTGACGGGGGTATAATATAAATACTGGAGGCGCGATAGATCATAATGCCGTGACAGCTTCTAACTTTGCGAGACGCGTCCCCCACCTTTTGAAACCAGACAATTTCCCTCATTAATCGTGTGCAGCGAGCAGGTTTTCCGGAACAAAGTAATTGCGAAATCAGACCAACTCCTTCGGCGTGGTCCAGATGATTTTCGGCAAAAAGCAGCCAAGATGAAAAGCCAACGCACCGACCGGCGTGGGTGGCTCAAATTTGAAGCTAATCGAACACAACAAAACTCAAGAAAAGCAGCTATCGAACCTTCCCATTCACTTGACTGCAACATTGGTGTCCCCTCCAGTGAAACATTTCGTCTGTAGTCCTCAGTCCACTGTTCTACATCCGTGTAAAGAAACCACTTATCTGTTACCAAGTAGCCGTCACCTTGAATGTGATTTGAGACAGACAAGAAATCAAAACGTTTTTCCGTGATTCCTTCCCATCCAAGAAATCGAAAGCACGCGACCGTGTGTTGTGGAGTATATGGGCTTTCAAACAAGTGATGGAGGGAAACAATTTACTGAGGCTTCACCACACTAATGAACACTCAAGCAAACTTAAGAAGTTTTCGGACCTTTGTCAAATTACATTGTTCGCCACCGCGCCGACAACACGTGTCCGTGAAAGCCACCAGAGACGCGGAGGGGCGCAAAGCGACCTGTTCCGGCTGGTTCCCGGATTTCCCGCTTGGTGGCGTCCGTTCTGCTGGAGTCGCGAATTGTAAGGCTGCAGAGGCCTTGTCAAGTCAAACTTCTGACTTTTTGTCCCTAGAGCCTACATCAGTTTCTGATGTGAAATAAAAGATTGATGAGTTGATTGATAGATACTTGGTAATTCAGAAAACTACTTGTGGATTAATAATAGCTGTTTAGTTTAGCAATGAGAATTAGTAAGAAGTGCGGTGCCCTGTCAAATGCTTATTTACCTAAAAATACGTACCCCATCTAACGAGAGATGCCTGTCTAGAGCAGAGGCAAGGCTATGAGTGAATTTGGTTAACTGCATTACAGACGATAGTTCTTTCCAAAAACCCTACTGACGGGGATAAAATAAACAGTGCTGATTTATGTGCGTTACAATACTTGTATACAAGTAGTGCTCTAAGACTTTACACTTAACAGACGTTAGCGATGTTGGGCGGTAATTTGCAACGTTATAACGAGGACTGGAGATCACTTAGAACGACCGCAGCGTTTTCCAGTAATCTGGAAGGCATGCTTCGTTCAGGGATTTATCAAAAATATTTGAGAAAAGGTGATAGCGATCGCGCACAAAGTTTAAAGACATACTTATATAAGCCATCAAAACCACCTGCCAGTGTTGTAGGCGTTAATAAAAAAGTAACCAAGTACGTTACTCCTTTATTGCCAATAAAAGGAACGCGTTACCGTTAGCGATAAAAAGTAACGAACGTTACTTTTGCTTTACTTATTTAATTATGAATGAACACGTTTTACTGTTTCGACGGTACAAGTAGGCATAAGCTCCATATTTCAGGAAACATTAATTCCATGCAGAAACTGAACGTAATTACTTTATATCTTCTACGGTTCCACCTAAATATTAAAAGAAAAACGCGAAGAAAATCACAAATTTTCAAAAATTCACATGACTGGGCGCCTAAAAACACAAAAAACATGAAAGTGTATTTTTTGATAAGTATTTGAAAGGAGAAGTAACAAGTAACGTAACTACGTTACCAAGAAAAGTGATGCGTTATCGTTGATAACCGATAACGCATTCAACATGGTTAGCGTTATCGGTTACACCATTAGTGTTAACTCGTTACCGCCAACACTGCCGCCTGCTTTAGAAATAGTTAATCTCCGCAACGGGTGATTCAACTCCGCGTTCAATGATTACAATGCCACCCATACAATTTATCACTTCTCGGGCAACATGTTTATTCCTGTCATCACGTGGTATCACAGTAGTAGAAACAAACTAAAACTACCGATTAAATATTTTCGTTTTAGCTATGTTACTGTGAACAAGGTCATCACCGGATGCGATGATCAGAATGGCTGACATCTTCTTCATTTCTTTTTACATGTTCCAAAATTCCTTCGGATTGCCTTTTGGCCGCGACTCAACGAAACTATTTAAATTATCTTTAAACCTGCGAATTACCTTTTTTTCCATTCACAGGCTACTTTTTTATTTTCACAATTTACAAGTGTTGGCGTTAGGAAGTTAAATAGTCGGCGTTTCTGCGTGAGACTGCGCAGTGCTCTTGAGAACCATGGCTTACTACTCGACCCTTTCTAGTTCTTGGTGTGTGTATCCTTGATGAAATCAAACACCGTCTAAGCTCACCTTTTTTTTTCTCTTTAAGCGGAAGCCATAGCTCAGATGCCTCTTTGTACTCTGCTTCTGCTTGAAAGACAGTATAATACGCATCCAATTCTTCATTTATCCTATTTTTGTCAGGTTTGTCATAGTTATACGCTCGCTTAGCCACACTTCTACTTATTTTACATGCTCTATATTTAGCTTCAATCAATCCGTCAATCAATAAATTTACATTTTATTCAAAATAAAAACAGAACATACTGCACAAACGCATTATGTTCCATAGCATTCTTGGCTTGTCTTGAATTTATTATAAATCTACAAAAGTAAAGAATGCGGCAGTTACCTGGCAATCATACATGAGCTGTTTAAAAACGTATCTTACTGATAAATATTCGTTATATAAAACTTTTTAAGTGTAGTTTCAAACTTTCGCTTTTGTTTATTGGAATGCTTAAAACATTTCATACATTTGATCCAGTACACTCGAAACAATAAAATGTTTAGGCAATGGAATGTTAGATTTCTTGCCGTAAACATTTCTAGTACTGTGATCACTAATACCAAGCATGATGAAGGTACAAACACCAAAATGAGGCTGATTCTTCAGTATCCAATCTAAAATATAATTTCCGCCAGTTGGTTCCATCACTATTTGACAGTGTACAAATAAGTCTGTCCAGATGGTAATTTCTTGATTCGAACACACTATAGTTTCAATAGCTCTAACCTGCTCATTTCAGACAATATTCGGAAAATTAAAATCTCCTCCAATAACAACAGAATCCGTTCACACTGCTTCTATCGTGGTTGTAAACTGAGGCAGTACGTCCACCTGAGAATAGGGCAGTTGTTAGTGTCTACGTATGGTAAACACCTTGTTGCTCGAATGTATTAATTGACAAGAAATGGCCTCAGAAACATAATCGCCAACACTTGAAGAGAAAAATAAAAAGCTGTTTTTTTTTTTTAGTAAAATAAAAACAGCACCGCCATGGTCATTTCTACCCTTTCTATAGATTGTGTCCCCACCAGGAAACATTTTGAACTTTTCTTCACCTCTGCCAAAATTATGTAACAAGAGTTACTGAGGGTTTCACCAAAGCTACAAGTGCAGTAAGTTTAAAATATTTATTCTTAATTCGATGACAAATTATCGCAAGAAAATAAATATTAACTCTATTAGGTTGACTCTGTCATTTGTGCGGTACGCCTCTATTTATCTCGTCATTAAACTTGTGTTTCGGGGCATTCAGTAGCAACATATTGCATCTATGGCTTACCTTATCGCCATACTTTCTAAATGACTTGGAAAAGTCCCGTAATTGTTTCTTTTTCATTCGCACTACCTAGGAAAAATGCTCATAAATACTAATTTCAGATTTCTTTAACTTCCGTGCTCTAGTCCAAATTAACCGATTTTCATTGAACAGGCTGCGCTTGGCAATCATTGTACGGTTTATGCCATTCTGGAACTTTCCCAACCTGTGAGCCCGTTTTATTGCCACAGTACGGAGGCCCAACCTTGATTCGTAGATCTATCAAATTTGCTACTCTGAGTTGTCACTTTATCCTCGAGCCTTTGCTTCAGTAGCATCAGAGGAGATTGAATTGCAATGTCGGCTTCGGCTTTGAAGATAATTTACCTTTACTAGTAATGATCCAGACGTACTTCCTTGACATTCGCATTCTGTTTTACAAGTCCGTAACTGTTACACACAAGTGCTCGAAGCTGGATAGCTTTGATTCTGATGATGCCATACGGCTGCCAAGATAATCTATGGCAAGCTTATTCTCCAGCCTCTATTGTATCGATAAACGTTTTTTCTCTGATGGCTTTTCAGCTATTCAAAGTCCGCTGCAATGTTTCCATCGTTGTGGGCCCTGGGTCCCCAGACAAGAGAAGTAATAGAAAATAGAAAACGAGACGCCGTAACAGACGAAAGTGGCGCCTCGGCCGGCGCTCAGTTTGGGAACTTGACGATACGCAAGCAAACAGTATTTAGGGTAGAAGCGGCAGAACCAGAACTGAAAATGAAGCAGAAAATTCTGCATCACTAACCGGCGAAAACAGTAAACACAACGTAAAGGACACCGTCATAGCCATGCCAGTTCCACGCCCTACTGGAGTACTGCCGACGAGCGCCTTTTATAGCTGTTTTTTGGTGAGATACCTTTCCCAATACGCAGACCTGGGCGATACACTTTCCAAATTCAGATGCACTGCAACGCATTGCGTCCGCATCGTCACCATCCAGTACGGCTCCGTTGTTTATGTTGATTCCATTGATAACGTTGATAATCCAAGGTATAAAGGGGCGCGCAAGTTGCATATCCCTCGAAACATTGCCGCAGACCAGAGGAACCGCTCACGTGCGAAAAACAGTAACAACGACGTGAAGGACACCGTCGTGCCATGCCAGTTTCACGCCCTCTTATATCTTCCTACAAGTTGTTGATTTGGTTGTTTTCAATTATGACCAAGAATATTTTAGCTGACACGATACCTTTAAATTAAAAAAAAAAAGTTGCTTACTCGAAATTTATGGATAAACTTGCAATAACGAACGTTATGAATTTCAACAGATCTCCCCTGTGACAGGAACAAATACAGCATTAACATTTTCTGTCTGCGATACCTTCCTTTGCCAAAACGAGTTGACCCACGTTTCTAGGAGAAAACGTATATTTCAATTATACGTTTCTGAGCTGCGGTGTTGAAAAGGAATCTCCAAACGCATGTTAATGACATTCGAATCAGCACGGCGTTAGTCGGCCGTGTTGTGCGAGAACCTGAGAAAAATCGGTCGCAATATTGTCCCAATAGAGGGTTGGGCAGTATCGCGATACAAATGTATCGCGATAGTATTTCAGAAATACATTTTGTATCTGTATTTCTGTATCGCGATACATTTTTTTCACCAGTATCTGTAGTCCTGTATCGAAATACTTTTTGAACGTTTCTTTGTATCGCGATACAATCAGGATGAAATGTATTTCGTTACATTTTTCGAGAAAAAAAACCGAAAAAAAACAACAAAACAATTCCGAACGCATTTTGTTTTAAAACTTTTGACGGCACTAGGGTTAAGGAGATGCTGGGGCATTGTTACTATGCTCACCAAATTTCCTTCCGATTCTTCAAAATATTTTTCTATGCGTCCTCTTCTCTCTTTTGAGAAGTGTTGCGTAGTCGGGAACTCGAATCAGGTGGCGTGCCAGGAGTGGAGTCAGAGCATCTTCTGCCGCAGGATCCTTAGGCAGGGATTTCTTGAGTCATTGTTTGCTGGCATCCAATGCCCGCTGCTAATCGTCTATCTTGCCTTAGCGGACACAGCCGGCAAAGCTGAGTAACAGTCCGTTGCAGCACGAACCTGGCGGTGGTTGACTTAATATAGTAGGATGACTCACGCTGTGAAGTTCAACACTTATTCGAATGCGTCAGTGGCTGCGCCCGTAATACTGCACGGCTTAAGGGTACGTCATCAGCCGACGTAAACATGACCCGCTGCTCTGGTGATCCGACACCCAGGAAGGAGGTCAGACGTGGCCTCGCTGTGCCGACTCAGACTTCGTACACCTGCGACTCGTCTCGAACTCGCTGCTTTTTGGAGAGCTCGCACCTGTGCCGGCAATATCAGGTCGCAATTCACGAGGTCTCTGTTTGGATGATGCGAAACTTGAGGACCGCAATCCATGCGCCGGTGGCGGAGGGTCGGCAGGAGGAACCTTCACAGCAGAGATGCCACCATATCGTTTTTTTCAACCGTAATAGAAGATAAGACATGTGTTCCAGGATGCTTAAGGTGGTCCACTATTCTCAAAAATTCCAAATGACACTGCCTGCACGATCTTCAACCAGGTAACTCACAACGAAAGTATGTATTGTCCTTTCATACAGCAGCGTGGTAAAGTTTAATGTTCAAGGCCACAACTACAGATGAAAAATACCAGTTCATTCCACCGTGACCTCATGTGATCAATGTTGACAAGGGCGTCTTTATTGAACAGGGGCGTGGTGACGTATTCATGGGATTTAGGGTGACGTATAATTTATTTAGAGGTCGAAGTATTTTCGAATCCCTCGTAAGAAAGACAAGATGTCAGGGAAGGGACCGCGGTCAGTCCTTGATGAAACGTTTTCTTGAGTCCATTGAAGACTTCTCGTCGTCCGAAACAACTATTTTCGAGGCAAACCACGGGAAAGTAATTTCGGGATCAAAAACTTCCACTTCAAACTTCATCTCAGTTTTCGTCTCAAACAAATTAGAAAATGTATTGCAGTATCAGTATTTCTGTATTTGTATTTCTGCCCTCCCTGGAATGTATTCCTGTATCTGTATTTCCAAATACTTTTTGCCTCTATTTAAAATGTATTTCCGATACGTATCGCGATACATTTTTACAGATGTATTTTAGTATCAGTATTTTAGCTACTATTTTAATGTATTCCAGTATTTGTATTTCCAAATACTTTTTTGAGTATTTCTGCCCAACCCTGTCCCAATATCCAGTTTTTCCCCATGACCGGATATCGGGTAGGTATTCACAAAGAATTGTTTCATAACCGGTTCACTGTGCGCAGCATTGTGCGAGTATAGACCGGACGTTTACTTCTATCGGTTTATGGTCGGGAATCTGCCGGCATTGGCGGTTGAATGCCAAACTTCGTTTCACTTTAAGCTCGACCGCAGAGCTGGCAATATGACCTTATGGAACAAATCAAGCAGCGCCAAAAGTGTATCGTCGGGGCGTTCAGTGTCTTCGTTCGTTTGCTGTCGCCGAATAAACCGATCACGTCAAGTAAATGCGTCGGATCCTGCTTTTTTGTTTTGTGCGTTATTGACTTAACCGGTGATATCAAACCAACGAAGGCCACGACCACAAGGATGATGCACTTTTCGCGCTGTCTTAAGGGCTCCGTCAGATTGTAGCGTTGACTGTGGCTGAACTTAAAGTGAAACAGAGTATAGTGGCTATACCCTTTGTATCCGGCTGTAGATAGTGCTCTATTTCCTGAGACATGTTCAGCGTGATTGACATATTGTTGGGGGGTCTATTCTAATCTGCGTGTTAAGTCTTGTAAAACGTTATAGAAAAGTTTAAATTGCTTTGAAATAAAGGAAATAGCGCGAAATAGAAAGATAATCAGCTTTCACAAAAACAAAACTGCGATAGCTAGGAAGCCGTAAATTGTTCAATTTCGTGTTGACTCCTACTGTCTTCTCGGGTTTCGCTCAAGACACTTTCCCTCTTCTTGTGTTCAGACTATTCAGTATAGTGCGGCTCAAAGTAAGACTTCCAAAAACTCGCCGCAGAAAATAACTGGACCCGAAATTTTGAAATTTCGGGACATCGTAGTAAACTTGATTGACTATGCGACACAGTTCTCGTCGCGAATTTTTATTTACTATCTTGAATTCTATAAGTTGTTGGCTGTAATGAAATAATGCATATGAATTGCATATATGTATGAAGGGATAGAGTTGTTTTCGAACGCTCTTGTGAGTTCGTCACACTGCTATCGTAACGTACAATCGTTTCTTAAAAACAACACAAGCTTAATACGTTTCTGCTACGAGAAACACGCTACGAAATACGATTACACTGTCCTTTCGAGCAAAAATCATAAAGCAAACATGAAGAACAGTGGGTATTGATTGAGTCGGAAGCATAACGAACCGACGTAGACTAACGATCCTGCGTCTATCGCGAACGGCTCGTAGAGCACTTACCATAAAAACTGCGGCCTTGAAGGAAGAAAACTGTGACCAATACATAAGCCGACGCGGAATCCACAAAACGACGAAATCACAAAGACGAGGATGAAGAAGGTCGCCCACGTTCAATAGCAATTGCGCTGCTGCCTATGAGCCGTCGTCCAAGACCGCACAAGAAACACTGCACAACTGCACATTGTTACTCTTAAAGCACATAACGCTTTTTAGGAGAGCCCCCTAATCACAGAAATATGTCCCTTCCGTCCGTCCGTCGATGCATTTTCCTATTTATGCTATATATAGTGTGGAAATTTACGTCATGTGACCTGATGCCCCGTGACCTATACGCCAACTTATTTCCCCTGCCAAATTTAGCGGGAAGTTGACGTCACGTGACGTAAAGACCACTTTATTTTCATCGCTATGTAAGTATTGTGGGGATATTGACGTGATGCGACCAAATCAGATTCCCCGCTATGCTTGATGAATAAATTAGCACAACTTGACCTTATACGCCTATTCAGTTTTCCCCCTAAATTGAGCCGAAAAATTGATGTCACCTAGGCTTAACACCAATTCAGTTTCCCCACCGCTAAATTTAGAGGAAAATTGAGGTCAAGTGATATGTTGTTTTCTGACCTATACACCGATTCAGGTTTTCCTATTATAATTTTAAGATGAAAATTAATCAAATGTAGGCTGGTCGTCACTCCCGAAGTGACTGATTAATAGAATAACAATTATATGTAGTTGGGCTATTTGGTGAACGTTGGAAACCATGGCGTAAGGCTCAAAAAACGACGGACACAAGAGAGAAATGAGACATCTGACTGTTTAATGTCTTCTAAACAAATTTATACGATCGATATCTATATACCACATCTCATACATGCTGGACTTCGCAGCATGAGGATGCTTTCAATTGTGTGTCTAGACGCCGATGAAGAAAACGTCTATTACCGAAAAACTTTCCTATATCCTTCGAACCTGGTGACTTTATGCAGTAGACTTCCACTTGAGGAAGCGGAGACGAACACCCAAAATATTTTTATACCGACTGCCTATTTTGATGAGACGGAATCTAATATCCCGAAGTCATCAGGGGCTTGAAGTTAAAGTAGGTTGGCATGGAAAAAATGTTATCTACGACAAAAAAGACCTTGGCCACAACTGCAACAAAATGAAACTAGGCGAATATTCATTGCCGTTCGTAAACCGCCAAAAAGTCGTCATTTTCGCTTCGCCATAAGTTGGCAAATGGCAAAGACTATGCGGCCCCAGTAAGCCAGTGACCGCGTCAGAGCAAGCTACGTGACAACTTACTGTCGAATAATTTTGTCCTTCGGAGAACTATTAAATGCTTCGCTTCCTCTAATTTGCTCGAAGGCGCCGTCTCATTCGATCACTGCCACACAAAAGCCAAAAAGGTTAGTTGAACTAACGAAAGGAAAGGCCGCAGTGGGGTGGAAAAGCAATAGCCTGAAGGATAGGAAGCTTAGGTCTTTTGTCTGTGTTCTCCAACTCAAAGTTTAGCGAATGCAATTTTTTTTTTCTTCTTTCAAAATTGGTTTGAGTTTAGAAAACTGCGAGGTTGCGCCAGCGGCTCTAAGTTAGACACTCCGGGAGAAACTCGGCAAGATCGCCGAACGCAGCGATTGCCCTTGACCTTGGCGCTGACGAATTGCAGTCGGCGATCTCGCCGACTTCCTCGACGCGTGTCACTAATTATTTTTTAAGCTGACGAATTAATTAGCAATTATTTGTTTTCGAATGAAAAATTTTCTGCGCGTGCTCTGTCCCTCAATGATGTCGCTTCTTAGTAAAGTGTGCTAGTTTATATCTTGTACGATTTCTTGAAGTTAAGTACTTTGCGTTGGCGATGTCTTCTGTCCAAAACACCAAATATTGTTTAAGATGCGTTTGCCCTATTGAAACTAAGTATGACATTGGCATCATGTTGAAAACAAGAACTGAAAAATAAGCACGTATGTTTTATTCTCGAGAGCCTTTTTATATTCGGGTAGATAACTTATCTAACGCCCTTCTTATTGTCGCTGCTAAAGTTGTCATTTGTAGGTGACCCCTGCCGAATGTTTGTGCACACGCTTATGGTGCCTTTGTTTAACATGACATGAAGCAAACCGTCGCATGCTGAGTATTCTTGACGGTTTTAGCATACACATGAGCTTTTTCTACCCTTCAGAAAGTTCTCTTCGCCTTTCTTTCCTGCGGGAAAGAAGCCAAAACGGTGCCCTTGCAGAGGCTTTTCTTCTCAGCGGGAGGACACTGTTATGGGACAGGAAGATATCGGTCCTCGTTAGTATGAGCTATGTGCATATTATCAGTATTGACTATAAAGGGACAAGAAGTGTTCAATATAAGGCTTCAGATATCAACCTCAGCCCGTTTTAATGCTGTGAATCCCATGGGTTACACTAGCTAGTCATTAGATTATACCATCCCCTTTGCCACCGAAAGTGGATAAAAACCGCAGTCTCATTTCATTTTCCGAATGGGCATATGACAGGCAAAATCCCGTTCAGCAGAACTTTTATTGTTATATTAATTTTATTTTTAGCTTTCATGCTTTGCATCTATTGTCCCATTTACACCTAGTGGCTTGGCTCCGGGTGCATTAAATTTATTTCTACTCCTAATTGAAAAGCGAAAAACAAAATCGCACATGCAAAGAGCTATGTTTTCAAGGAGGTATACTGACACATAATTACAAAGTGAATGTGTCCACCCATATAGGCACTGCAAGCTTAAGTGACATGGAAGATATTTTCACACAATTAAAAGAAGTATCACCAGCACTGTGATATTTAATTTTTTCATTGGTAGAGATGTTCCTAAGTATCTTGGCGGTTGTTTTTTCGTTTTTCAAGTTAAAAATGATTTCTCAATACGGTGCAGTGCATATGTAAAAAGAAATATATTTGTAATAAAACTATTTTCATGTGGTGTCGATTCTGCCAAGAGCACGTAATAAATTATGGGTGTAACCAATAAATATATTAACTGGAGGACCTTTCGAGGTGCTTGTTGCTACTATATATCCACAGACTGAATAAAGTGAGATTTTCAAATTTCTTTTTTTTTTTGTGATGCAATTGTTTTTTTATTCTTTATACGTTTGTTGATTCTGAGAACATTTTTTTTTTTGTTATGAAAAAAGAAAACCTATGTATATTTTGACTGTGGGAACAGTTGACATGTGTCAGATTGATGGGAATGACAAAAGCCGCCGGCACAGCTGCCGCTCAAAATTGGCTGACAGAGTTTTAATATTATGCTGGCGACGTATTATTTTCTTCTAGGTGAAAGAAATAAAGACTAAAAATAAACACACGTTCTTCTTCAATGGTGGCGATTTTTTTCAAGGAACGGTATGGTACACGGTCTTAAAATACAACATCGTTGCGGAGGCAATGTCAAGAATGATGTACGACTCTGTGGTGAGTAGCCGTATATGGTTTATATTTACACGCATAAAGCGTTCAAATCTTAACACTGTACTTAAATATTACATTACCCTATTTAGTCATCTGTCTGCACAGCATGTCCCCAAGTAATCGTTGCAAGGTTAATATATGTGAAGCCAGAGGTTTCTCTGTTCCCACCGCTTTTTTTTTTTGTATAAACTATTATCCACAGAAAATGTTTACTCCAAGACTGATCCAGAAAAAAAAATCCGCAATAAATTACCGCCATAGATACTAAAACAAAATATACCTTTAACTTACTATTTTGACAGCTACCAAATAACAAAAAAGGGTGCCGAACATTCATGAAATGTAGGCTAGGTTACCTGAAATTTTATTTTAGAATCTCTACTGAATCATGAGCTGAACTGCAGACACCACTTTTCGTTGGTACGTTAATCCACTATAGTCTTGTAGAGATACATTATAAGATCACAAGGTGTAGCAGCAAAGACGCGCTGTACCAGAAAATTAACAGTGTACACCACCACCTTAATTTTGCATAGGCTTAACTTCCTTCTCAATGAAGCTTATTTATTTGAATATGTAATTAACGTCCATAGATTATGTGTTATGATTATCTACAACAACAAAAGATCTGAGTTTAAGTATTTGGCGTTTTGACATTTGACTTTCATTTTTAGAGGTGGGTTCACAGTAACGACAGCTCCAGTTTTACGCACCGTATCCTTCGGGCTATAGTCCGCACCCGACGAATAGTCCGCAGGGGCAAATTTGGGATAAAAAATAAAAAGCTTTTGCTTGATAGTCCGCACCCGGTGCATATAGTCCGCACGCCGTGCATAGTTCGCAAACCGTGCATAGTTCGCACGCCGTGCATAGTCCGCACGCCGTGCCTAGTTTGAACGGAAATATTATCATAAACAGCACGCCTTGACAAATGCCTGCTGCCTTATCTCACGAAAAGCTTGTATCATTCATAAATCAACATTAATATACCCCCTTATTTGTAAAATCCTTTACGTCTTGTCACAGTGAAAGACCTAGAAAAAACAAAACAAAATTTCCTTGTATAGTTCTGACGTGTAGATAGTCCGCATAGGGTAAAATAGATATATATCCCGTAAAATACGCTACATAGATGCTGCTTGACCGCGTAGCCATGTACAGAAAGGATTTGAATTGTGACTATATTCTCCAAACCTTACGTTTCTTTTTTTTTTTTCTTCTTTTTTTTCTAACGTGAGACTATCACTAGTTGTCCTTGGCAAAAAGTCCCAGCATGCTTGGCCGCTTCATGAAATGTTTATATTTTAAGATGATTGTTTTTATCTTATTAACCATTTTATATTTTATTCTCTTACGCTGTTACGAACAACAGAACATTTTTCTGCCAAATGTGTGACCAGCTTTTAAATATATGAAAGCATAGTATATCTATGCGAAGTCACTGCGTTACGTTCGTAATACTTTCCTGAATGTTATAGCGAAATAATATCAGAATGTAAAGCCCATAAATAAATAATATATCGAGCCCAACTTAAAGACTTATATAATCAATGCGTTGACGTAGAGTGGGCCTTGGGGCCGTATAGAGCCTACCAGATGGGCATGAGCAGAACATGCAAGATGGGTTGGATGTTATCCTCGTGCTCTCATTGTTTTGTATGTTGGAAATGGCATATAAGTGAAATCATGTAAACTTCCTCGTTGCGTCGAAATACAACAAAGAATGTCTGGTAGTAAATTTAAGCACCAAGAAATTTTAGTGTTGTTCTTTTTTTTTTAATCAAATGCTGCTTCCTGAAGTGCAAATGTCGCAACATGTGTGCAGTGCCTGGGCAACCACGAGTTCGACGACGGCCCTGAAGGCCTTGCACCTTTCCTGAAAAGGATGGTGGACGCAAATGTAACCGTCCTGGGAACTAACCTTGATACTTCCAAAGAACCCCTTCTTAACGGAACTGACTTGAAGAAATCTATCATATATGATGTAGAAAAGTTGAAGATTGGAGTCATGGGCGTAGTTACGAAAGAAACAATGCAGATTGCCCGGCCAGGTTGGTAAATAATTGTTATTTATTTTGCTAATATGAAAATATATATATTGTATTAATATGTTTCAACTGAATTGTTTTAGAAGGAAGTCTTAGCTCGCCGCATGGGGTTTTATCTTAATGTAAAAAAAAAAAAATAATAAGTTCCGAGAGTCACACCAGCACCATTGTTGCGACCCTCGGTCGCAAAAATGGTTAAGCAGAGAAAATGAATAAATAAGAAAAGGAAAGATGCATGCCTTTTAGAAGTAAAGGTTACAAAAAGTTGTTTTTGTTGACGTTCATCTGCAAGACAAACATCTCGCAGCGAAATTAAGACTTCGAGCGTGTCGTAATTTACAAGTAGCGTTGCTTTCGGCATAAATATTAGTAGTAACGGTAATTAGGGCGCCCAGAAGACACATCAAAAGATATTGTTTTAAATTACCTATTTACTTTTAGGTCTACGGGCTTTGGCTAAGCAACAAAACAAAAAGAAAGACTAAGCGTATGTCAAGACAGGAGAGATCATTAGAATTAGAGGTTATGTTAAATATAGGAATATGAGGTAAAGCCGAGACGCAAGTTTCCCTAAGTAGGTCCGACTTTTTCAAACTTCTAACGCGAGATTCAACAAAAATTCGACTAATACTTTACTTTTGTGCAAATGCGCTAAAGTTAAAAAGAAAGCTAACTCAATAGATCATATGCGAACTGTAGAGCACAATCTAGTAGCGCGTCGAGAACTACGTCCGCCATCTTGGTAGCGGCGAGAAAACGAAACCAGAGACCGACCGGCAAAGCCCCCATGTAAACAAGCGACCGCGCTTCGTGCAAGAGCTGCGATGCCAACGCGTTGTTGCGTTCCGCTGCGAATGCAGCGATAAACATTCGATTCGTGCGTGACGTGAACGCAAACCTGAACAAGATTCACAATTTGTTCTTATTTTTATATGTTACTTAACACTTTTGACAAAAACAATCGGTGACAACCCGAGGAAACACGTAGACGTTATCGCGCGGCGTGAAGCCATTTACAACTATTGAACTGGGTCATAACGTTTTCACGAAGATGTACCAAATTTGTTTCTGAACTTTTTTTTTTTTCTTCTATGCGCGTTGTAGTCTTGGCCTGCGTTTTTCGAGATGCACAAGCAGTTCAATGTTTGCGGACGAGATCAAGGCTGTTAAGCCAGGCAAAAAGATGACAGTTTTATTTATCTACGCCACCAACAATAATTGAAGATGCGTATGGATAATAGTAAGCAACAAACGTTGAAAGCACCAAAAAACCCTAATTGTAATGTCATATAGAAAAAAAAATTTAATTACTTTGGAAAGCCGGAAAACAATCTCATTGCTTTGGGGCGATTTCTATACACTTGACATGGCATCGGTAAACGGGCTTTGTAAAACACCTCTAAAACTAAACAGGAGAGTTTGTTGATATAATATACTGAAATATTTAAAGCGTGGTCGTGTAGAATAAAAAACAAAACATACACGGAATACGTGTCTGTTTGCTCAACACTCACAGAGACGGGATTTTCCTGGTTTTTGTTTTTTGTTTTTTTGTCGAATGCCACTTCGACAAAACTCCGATGTCGGCGGCGGCGAAAGCTTACGTTGCGGACGTCGAGTTGAGCAACACGAGCGCTGCCAACTTCGTTTCACAATCTTTTTTCTTTTCTTTCTTTCTTTTTTTTTTTTTTTTTTGGTTGCAGTGTAGGTAAAATTTTTGTTTAGTGCAAACAAGCTCGGGGGATAGTTTTCTGCCAGAATTGAACAAATTTTCATTAATAGCGCAACATCCGTCAACTGTGCTTGAGGTCTATGCTATCTGAAACCAATTTGTGCTCTTTGCAAGGCCTGAAAGATATTGCCCAAG
Source organism: Ixodes persulcatus (assembly GCA_013358835.2). NCBI lineage: Eukaryota > Metazoa > Arthropoda > Arachnida > Ixodida > Ixodidae > Ixodes > Ixodes persulcatus. The sequence goes on along the minus strand of JABSTQ010009860.1, from coordinate 94,670 downwards.
GATGAGTTTCCATTAAAACACAAAGCTTTCCACACAAAAAAAGAAAAAGAAATCGCCAAAAACAACTAAAAGAAAAAATTTAAAAAAAACGAACCTCGAGTCGCATGTATTGGTGTGGAGCAGTCTACCACTAAACAGCACAACTTCATGCGTATTCGCATCGAAAAATGAATTAAGTGTCCTCAGAGATGAAAGGCATGACGGCCTAGTCCTTTGTCCACATTGAGTGATCGGAAGTAAGAAAACAATAAAGTTTCCGTATCACACTTAGTGGCAGAGCGCCCATGTTCTGGAAATGCTGAGAAACCGAAACTCAGGATACTTGACGCTGCCAAGATGGCCGCGTGCACAGTGCTGCCAGACCACCAAGCAGTTTCGCATATGGTCTATTCGACGGAGGAAAACTGCGATGTTTGTTGGATATATTGTTTCATTGTTTCACATCAATAAAAATCAAGTGCTAAAAGGAAATATTTCAATTTTATGTTCAGTAAGCATTAGAAATAATGTTATTGCAATTAAAATGAACTGCTTTATAAATAACTGACATCCCAACTTTTAAACTGTTCTGTAACGGTCGGGCAATACTGCTAATGACGCAACTTCATCAAATTATGCTAAAAGTTCGAAGGTTCGCCGACCCCGTCAAACTTCGAGGTTAAACTCGAGCATCAGGTTAGACAAAATTCGGCACATCTCTAGTTATAAATAACATATATTGCAGCATCTCAAAATATGCAGATGAATAAGAAAACTAAAATAAAGTCCAGAAATTGAAGGAAATGACTCGAGGAATATGCGGAACCGCAGTAATGAGTTCAGGCAGTTTTTTCCTGGTTCGAAAAAGTATTTTGTTTCAATAGCATTACGTTGTGGACCTACCGCAGGTAGTGTCAAAAAAATTACCGACCGCGCAGCTGGTCAAATAGGCAGCGCGCCCATGGCGTAACGGTTATCTTACTTGCCTCCCACGCGAAAAGCCGAGGTTCGATTCCTGGTCGCGGATCCAGTTTTTTGTAGTTTCTGCTTCCTGGTGAATTCCAGAACCCTGTTGCTTATTCGAGGTTACAATGTTCTACGCGCCGAACCTTCTACGCCGATTGTTCCAGAAGCCCACACGTCTACATAAGGGGCTCCGCGTGGAAAGCCGGAGTCAGTTTCGCAACAGCGTTCGATTCTGCTGTTCCGCCGCTATCGACGCTTGCAGCGCCAGCCTTTATCTATTTTGTTTTGGGCACAAGATCGCCCCATCAAACGTTTAGCTTGCTTGAGCTTTCGTCGTCTCATCAATAGACCGATCTCACTAAGCGTTCGACGCATGCGTGACGCCGCCGTAACTTTAGTTCACAGGAGGCAGCCCGCAGTTACAGTGCCGCAGTGCACCAGAGGGCTCGGACCGTCTCGTGCTCTACACGCGCAGAGCTCCAGCGAGGTTGTCGCACGAGCCCAAGGACTAAAGTTCCCTCGATGCATTGCGGCAGTGGTGGCGTAGTGAAACTGGCTGGTGAGATCGGTCTATTGTCATTTCTGACAATATCAGAAAAGAAATTCAGCAATTTTTAGAGCGCAGCTCTTAGGCGCCCGTGTCCGGCTTGAGCGGCGTCGGCGTTGCCGTCGCCGACTGCGTAACCGTAACGCGTCAGCATAACGCGTCGGCGTGAAGCGTTGGCGTCGCCGTCGTCGTCGGCGTAATCGCGCGGTGCATTATGGTAAACGTCTCATAATGCACCGTGGTGACGCGCGCGTAGCATTATGGGACGTTTCCCTTAATGTACCGCGCGGGAGGGAGGAGGGAGGAGGGGACGGGGAGGAGGAGGAGGAGGGAGGAGGAGAGAGGAGGAGGGGAGGAGAAAGGAGGAGGAGAAGAGGGGGAGGAGGAGGAAAAGAGGGGGAGGAGGAGGAGGCGATGAGCAGGGGTGGAGTAGATAAGGAGGGAGAAGGAGAGGCATACCGTCCCCTCCGTACCCTCCCCTCCTCCTCCTCAAGAGCTGCGCTCTAAATTGGCATCACAGGTAGTTGTAAACGTCTCATTTTTTCATTAAACCGTGCGAAATTTATGTTAAGAAAGATTGCGTTGTTTGCGGGATGTATTTTATGGGAAATGTGTCATGCTGAAGTGTCACGAAAAAACATTACGCATAGGACAAGGCTACTGAAAACATACACAGCTCATAGTAGGCAATGAATACGAATCCAGAAAGAAGACGTTCGTGGTCATAATTAATTGTAGAAACTCATTATTTGGCAATCTTAATTGTAGCAAGCGAGATATACCACGCAGCTCAGTGGGAATCGAACCCTGGACAGTATGAACCACAATCCGTTTTGCATTTGCTTGGCTCCTCGAGGAAGAGGTGAAAAAGAGCACAAAGAGCAGGACCGAGTATTACTCGGGATTCTGCGAGAAAACATTACCGTCGACACACCCTGCTGGCTCGTGAATAACGAAGCGTTGCTCCCAGCCTCATCGTACGACGTCACAGGCCAGATCATAACCCACCAACGGATAGCACAGCAGGCGTATGGTGTCACGACTTAGCACAGGAGCCAATAGAAAGATTAGCACGTGCGATAACCTTATTCCCTCACCATTAATTTAACTTCTACAAGAGGCTCCTCGCAAGTCAGTAGCGAGGTGCTCAAGGCGCTACACGCAGCCTCGAAAGAAGCACAACCCAAGTACTTTACAATACTTCATTCACCCTTCAGTTGAGACTAGAGGCTTCACCTTCAGCGCGAGCTTTCTGCTCTCGCTAATACAAGTGTGAACGCGCAGGCACGCGCAGCGCACTGCGGAAGCCAGCGAGCTAGCGCTGAAGGCGGAGCTTCTAGTCTGAGCTCAAGGTTTAACGGAGTAGAGAAGAACACGTCCTACTTCGCGCATTTTATTTAACTCCAGTTCACTCAGCCTGGTTTGCTTGCGTTAGGTTGTGTTTCGAGAGCTGACGTCTGCTTGCGTCGAGAGTCGCCGGGTCATCTGTGATTCATATGAGGCGTGGCAACCAACTGAAGAAGTAGCTTTGCACGCGACATGTGAAGCACGGATGTTTTGCGGGTTCATAATGTAACGTAAGAAAACGAAAAAGGTAGCTCCCTTGTGTGAATGGGCCTATAGCAGTGTTGTACATGTTCCTCAAAAAGAGGAACGGAAGCTCGTTCCTCGTTCCTGCTGATTTATGGAACGCGTTCCCGTTCAAGTTTCATTTGCAAGAAAAAACTCGTTGCCGTTACCGTTTAAAAAAATGGAACGTATACGTTACATATACGTTAAATTTGTATTTTGCTAATTACCATTATTAGTTAGATCAAACCAAGTTTTTTTTTATCTATCCCATTAAATGGCAACACACGAATTTGAATGCCGTGATGGAAGAACACCACAAGAAGAAAACAAGCGGAAGCAAGGTTTCATTTGTTGATATATTCACTTTTAAAACTCTCAGCATTTTGCCATATTCATGTTTGTGGCAGGCTATGCAGACGAGCCATATGTACTGTCACCACACATTGGACGATCGTTTTACAACAACCTCACACGTTTCAATCTAAAACAAAGTCCCGTGTTCCAACTTAACAACAATCGCTTCGCGATGTTGCTGTCTGCAAGACGAGCAAGTGGAAAAGGGGGTAGGGCTTTTGGAAGGTCAGTCTTGAAAACTACCAGTCGCTCTTCGTGAAGGTTGGATTCGTGGTTCAGTACGAAGATGGGAGAAGAGGAGAGAAAATGAAGGTTAATGCTTGTGCATCTGGCCAATGTTTGAGATACAAGCGTGCGTTTGATGTCTGGTAATCTGTGCTTTCCGTGTAACTGTAGGTTTCTTTGAAGAAGTTCAGTGATGGCTGCAGTCGGCCTATGAGTTCTGGGTGTGTGAGGTTTCGTGGAAGCAAAGAAAGTAGCTAAGTTTGAGACGTCCCTTTTTCTGTCTTCTCCTTCGACTATATGTTTTGATTTCTGTACCGCAGTCTTGGGCACTGAAAAAAGAATCAATGCTCACTAGCTCTCCTGCACCCTGCTGTTACCAAGCGAGGACCCCACAAACTAAAACTTAAGTAACAAAACACGTAACGAGAATCTACTCTTCGTAAATATATTACCTTTATACCTCTTTAGATCTCCCCTCTTAGAAATAAAATAAAAATAACCCCACTGGACGAATAAAAAGGAACGCCGTTCCTTCTTCCGTTTACGTAAAAATGTAACGAGTTCCCGTTTCAGTTTCACCGATGAAAAATAGAACGGCGGCGTTCCTTCATTCCTCCAAAAAGGAACGCGTTCCAGGAACGCCGTTTCTTGGAACGCCGTTCCGTACAACACTGGCTTATACACAGCCTGCCTTCAGAACCAAATCCTCCACGAGCGGTTCGGAAACCCCCTCCTTGAGTGTACCCATGCGCATCTCACTGTCCACGCTGCTTCGCTTTCGCGCTGCGCCAAGGCAGGGGGATGCCGCTGACGCACCAATATACCGGGTTCACCAAGACAATAGAGAGAGCCGTCTGCTCGGTCTCGACGGCCTTCCACGGTGATAGATAGTACAAGCCACCCCCCTCCTTAAAAAAGGAAAACCCCGAGGCTGCGCGCCATCGAGCCTTTCCAGCTGCACAAAAGCTGTCGGTGCCAAGGGAATTAGGTTTTTCAGTAATAAGATGTATTTCCCTGTAAGCTATTGCAGAACTCGTGGAAACTCATCATTAAACCATAGTCTTCACATACTCCACTCCTGAATACATTTTAACTCGTCTTGAGTACCCTGTTAAACCCGGTGAGCACATGAATATTTCGAGTGTTCAACACACCCAAAATCACTCAAAGCTGCCAGTAACCAAGAATAACTAACCATAACGCACGGGAAAAGCAAGCACAATACATTATGTGCCCCCGGGTTTAGTACAATAATCAATTAAAGTTTAATTTTTTCGCTAACAAATTTACTCAACATTTAATCTTCGCAATGCTCCACCCAATAAGCATGCAGACGTGCAGTGTTTTCATGACAACTGTGAGGGCACCTATGGTTGGCATAAAATTATGTTATGTACTTTTACCGCATATCGTGCAATGTGTGCCTGAAATCGTGGGTCATTCAAAAGATGTAAGCTGCATCCTCACGCATCCGTCGTCACATCGTCATTGTAGTAATAGGTTTAATCACACTAAAATCACGCTGCAGTGCTTGCAAAAGTTGAGGGGGAATTAGTGTCTAAGTGTGTTAACACAAAGCATCTCGGAGCACGCAGAGGGAAAGCTCAGGCTGCAGAACCCAGAGGTCCGGAATTCAATCCCCACCCCAGACTGTTTATACCTGAACTCGCATTGCACCGGTGTGCTGTATAGTGTATCACTAATGCATGATACACGTTAAATACACCAGGTTAGCCGTGGTACTGCACTGGCTAAATTTCCTATTCACAGCTCATAACAACGTCGCCATACTCTGACAGACTATTATCAGGTTGTCTACATATCCAACAAGTATGAGTTTATTTTTTTTTTTTAATTAACTGTCAGCATTGAACTGCAAAATAAATACTACAACGTGTACCCTCCATTGCATCAAATTTTCACAATTTGGCACTTCCCATTGTCTTCTGTGGTATGTATTCTACGTAACCTGCAATCAGCACAGCACGGCTATATTTTTTTAGATGCAATGTGCTTTATGGCAGTCTGCTAGCAGTCTCTGGTTCCGTACTCTTGTAACTGAAGGCAGTAACAAAAGTGCTAAGTCAGCGTTCGGCTGGAACTCGTATCATCACTGAATGTTCTGCAGCATTTAACGTGACGGGTGGAGTGAGCGTGTTCTTTAGTTGGCGCAGAGACACGCGCTACCGTACTTTTTTATGCTTACCACAGAATGTTGTATCCGAGTATACACCATCACACAGCTCTGTTGTCACACCGCCGTGGTGGCGCTGCTGTCACCGCAGCACATACACAGACGCTTCCCACAACGCGAATATGGTTTCTGCGCATGCACAGTGCTCACAGTTGTGGGCGAATGCAGAGTTGTTTGTAAACAGCGTGTAATACTATAGAATATAGTGAGCGAAAGTGATCGCCCTAAAAGGGAAAGGGGTATGTAAAAGACAAACAAAATAAGCATGTACAGTACTTTGGAGGAAACTAAGAGTACCGCAATAACACGGTCGAAACTGGAGTTTGAAACAGTAAAGAAGGCTAACTTGGTGTTCCTTTGTCACTAGAGCGCGAGCTTTGGCAGGGTTTTCTTTCAGAAACGCTGCGGAGGACGATATCCACGCCGACGAAGCAACGTTTGTACAAGGTTCTGCCTTACAGAAACCTCGTAAAGCAAGACCCAGTATTTTTTTTGTTTTCTACTTTCCTTCGAATGATATTGAGGGAACGGGGCAAAATATTCATTCGTATGTTGCAGCCCATGGTTGTGATTGCTGGAATGAATAACGCATCATTAAGAAAATGTTGAGTTTAATCTTCAAAAAATAATAATGTGCCTCTTTTTTCAGGCAAAATTATAATTTTAGATGAAATTGCCAGTATTCAAGAAGAAGTTCAGAACCTGAAGAAACAACAGGTCAACTTTTACGTTGTCATCAGCCACGTGGGATATGAACTAGACAAGAAGATAGCCGCAGAAGTTGAAGAAATTGACCTGGTCGTGGGAGGACACACAAACACATTCCTCTACACCGGTAAGCTTCAGTCCTCAAATTGTACTAGGTATGTGATAATACAGAAAACAAATTACCTCATATGTAGCTCTATGAAAGGAGTAGTTTCAAGAGGCAGCATTTACAAGAACTGGGCCCGTTTGCTCGAAGCTGGTTAACTAACCGCGGTTAAACGGATTTCCCTACGAGGGGGAATTTTAGGTCATGTGACCGGCAGAGTAAGGACGGCGGGGAAACATGGCGGCGCCCCGGTGAGTGAGCGCCGCTCGCTTTGGAACTAATACGTCGTTGTAGCTGCAATATTGGGCGCGTTTGTCAGCAATGAATGGTGCAGGAGGCTTTCGATTTGCCTTACCTTACTTAAAACGCAAAGCATGAGCAATGACCTCGCCGCATTTTTTAGATAGTCTTTCGATTCTGGCAATTCCTAAGCCTAAATGAACGCGATAGTTGTCGGCATGGCAACGTCTTTGGAAAGTGGATTGCCTTGACTCAATCGGCCGGGTACTGATAGCACACAAAAAGGAGACAGCGTCCCCATAGACCTCTTGCAAAATTTCCCAAGCACCGAGGTGCATGCTACGAGTGTAGTTACACGCGCTGCGCGTGCTGGCGTCTGCAGTAGTCAGTATTCTAAAGCAAAAAGCCTACAACAAATTTTGCCGTGCACACGCGTTCGTCAAAGATTTATTATGATTATTTACTTCGAATATTTTATAAGTGGAAGGCCAGCTTGCACCGATCGTTGAATGGACCTTTTTCACATACCGACGGCGCCAGGTGGTGGCTGCACGAACTAAAAATCGAGGAAGTGACCTACCTGCGCTACCGATCGATAATGGGAGCTACGCTACCAGTTTCTTCACTCTCCGAGCAGCGGCGCGTGCCCAACGCGACTCTAAAGAGGGGGATCTGTGGCGTCCACCCAAACGTCATGTTTTTCTTTCCGTCCACATTCTTTTTTTGTGTAACACATTTATATATATGTTGCAATTACGTGTTCTACTCGCTGATCCACAGCCTCCATCCGAATTTCCTCGATTTCTAGTGCCGACTTCCGCCGCTTGGTATCGAGTGCTCGCGCGTGCGCAGAACGCTTCTCGGAAAAGGTCCATTACACTTCCAGTGTTCGCCTCGATGTTAGGGTAATTTACTAACAGGTCAATTTTCACTGGAGCCGAATTACAGGTTTTTCAATTAATGACGGTGTTATATACAGTTCTTACATGCTGGACAACCATGCTGCCGGGGTAACGCCCGCCTTTTACTGCTCACTTCTTTCTCATCGTTTCTAGGACTGAACTTCGTCGTCCTCTTTCGAACTTGGAAGAAAATTTCAACGAGGCTTGTCTTCACTTCGGACAGCCAAATATTTAGAAATTATCCATCACGGGTTAATTTAGTTTTACCTTACCGATTATCTGTACCACGAGCAATAAAAATTGTTTCTTGAGCTCAAAGGTATGCCGCGCTGCGTCGCGGAAACACGGTAGCGCGCATTTCTGGGTCCCCCCCTTTCGGGGACCTTTCCACGGAAGCCAATTATATTCGCTACAGCCAGGAGGTGACACCAGCTACCACCCCACAATAAAACACGGAGCTATCGCTCATCCAGCCTTCGTCAAACTTGGCTGGGTACCTTTAGGTACCTAGTAGGGAAGGGTGGTTAACTTTTAACCGCGGTTAAAGTTAACCGGCTTCGAGCAAACGGGCCCAGATATACTTTAATAGTTTTGCGCCAAGCTTTTTTTAAAAAAAAAGCTGGGAGTCACAATTCATCAATAGTTACCATATATACCAAAACTTGGCATCAGTGTTGAGTTGCCTGATGACAATGCTGGTTTAAGTAAACGGAAACGTTTTTGCAGGCCTAGTGTATAAATAGCATGTGCGATTTCGTAGTACAAATATCAAAATATAACTTTAGCGTGCCCCGCATATGTTTAAAAGATAAAAATATAATAATAAAAAAGAAACCACCTTGTGACCTTTACAAACTATGCAGCTAACGAAGGGGAACAACAATTTAGTCGATGAGAACGCGAGCAAAAGTGATTATCAATAAAAAAAAAAAAACGCCGCCCGCTAATTGCCTGTACGATATTCGCGTTTCAGAAGTGGGTCCTCTAAATGATAGGACCGACCTTCACGGGACCCAACCGACGATAGGAAACGTTCACCCAACGCTCGAGCTTATACATTTGGTTTTCAACTGCGGGGTGACCATTTGCTGCCAGACGCGCCGAGCGAGACAGTATTATATCAAAAGGCATTGGCCCAGCCGCACTGTGTCTTTGGGAGCCACCCTAACAAAGGACGTGCGGTTTCTTGTCTTGCTAGCCAACATCACTAAGAGAGAACGACCGGGGGGCTCCAATTTGGAACCTTGGCAAAAACGTTGGCGAGGAAGTCGACGACAGTGATTGGCCGGAGCCGCTTTCGACCCTGGCGCGGGCCAATCACGATGGTCGAATTCCTGGACGACGTCTTCGTCAAGTGTCCCGATTAAAGCCGCAAGATAAGCCAGGCGATTAACATGGCGAAGGAATAGGACAGATCAGTCTGCGACTCCTGTAAGCATGCCTCTCCACGAAACAACAAAAAAAATGTACTTGAAACTTTTCTGCCCCCCCCCCCCCTCACCGCTTGTGTGCTATACTCACTTAGTGGGAGCGCACTCGAGGCTACGATCTGACGGAGTCAACTAAGTAGGCCTAAAAGTGCATCGTCACGGCGCTCTTCATTCTCGTGCGTTTGCTGTCACAAATTAAATCGATCATACTCAGCTAACATGCCATGATTCCACGTTATATGTCTGCGTGATTTGGTATAGCCGGTTACAGCGAACACACAAGAACAAGAGCCGTGATGATGCGCTTTCGCCACTGCTTGATTCGCACCATCTGATCCTGGCTTCGGCGGTGGACGGACCTGAGAGTAATTCTGGCGGTCGCTTTCTTTCTTGATCTTGATTTAGTAAGGCGCTTCCTCCTTGCCGCTAGAGCTACTCGGGAGACTTTCCAGCCAATCTCAACTGCTGAGGTCGGAGAGCTATGATGACTTCGGGACTAGTGTCGGAAGTATAAAGTCTTGTCCTCTGTAACAGATAAAAGCATTTCTAAAAGCGTACGACGGATGATTGAGAAATTAAACTCCCAACAAGATTAAATAACGGATCTGACGAGCTAGGCTGTTCTGCGTAGCAGCTTGTTTAAAACAATCAGCAGCATGCACATTAATATAGAATTTTTAGAGATAGTTCCGATACCTCCGATACCCCCAATAATGATACTGTGCATGCGCAAAGGCGGCGGCGGAGTATTAGGTATCGTTATCGGAGCCATCTGAACCATCTACTAAAACACTCCACTCATCGAAAGAAGAAACAAACGCCAACGTTTGGAAATACGTTTTAACAGCGGCTGCTGTTAGTGGGAAGCTCCCAGGCGGAGTTCGTGGTTGTCCTTCGCGAAAAATACCGGTCAAATCATCAATCGCGTGGTCACTCCCAGTCTGCACACACCTGGGACTTTCTCGTCATCCCGCTGTCACCCCACAGCTGATAAGAAAACAGAAATGTGCTTACGTCCCTTAGACGGGATTCGAACCAGGGACGTATGGATGAGAGCAAGCGTTCCCTCAGCAGTCAACCACTCTAGTGACTGAGCGACAAGTTTCAATAAATCAAAGGCGGTATACATCATATTTCTTTCTAACTTAAATAACGCTTCGGCGTCTGGTGAGCCTCGAGCATGTACGCGAAGCCAGAGCGTAAGGAAAGACAGCGAGCGCATGCTGGAAGCCGGGAAGCGTCTGAAAGAGACGTCCTTGTCGACTCCCCGTTAAGGCGGTGCATGCGCACCACCATCCAAGCAGACAAACTTGCAGATTGTGTGGCTGCACCATGAGAAGTCGGTTGCAGGTCCGAAGAACGCGAAGTTTAGTTACAGCACACAGAGGAGGCTCGGCATGGACGTTGTACAGATGATGAACCCGGCAGCAGGATCGAGAGCGGAAGCGAAAATATCGTGAAAATCCACAGGATAGTGCTCAGGAATCGACGCACTGACAGCAGCGATAAAATGATAGTGAATCATGCAAGCACCGAACTGTTGTTACTGTGACTCACGCCACGCGGCTGCGTAAATTAACTCAGATTCTATAAAGTATCTATGGCATTACAAAAAGAAAAAAAAGAACACACACGAGAGTGAGGAACTTTTTATTTGTATTATATCCAGAATGCATATTCGTACTCAATATGTGAGCAATTCTTCTAAAATGCATTTTTAGGGCATCAGAACGCCGTGAGAAGCCAACCAATCAATAGGCAATATAGATAACGCTAAAATGCGCCTACGTGAGTTTGTTTCCCCTCAACCTCGACCAATGACGGCGTGAGCTTGGCTGCTTCGTCATCGCGCGTTCGCTACGCGTTCTCTATGTTGCCTTTTGATTGGTGAGCCCCTCTCAGCCTTCCGATGCGTCAAAGATGCATTATAGAACACTTGCTCGCCGTATACAGCTACTTCTCCGCATAATCACCGCAAAGCTTTAGGCAGTAATTATGACGTAGCGCAATGTTTTGGGTGCCCTCCTCAAGGAAGAAGGCCGTCATGGTTCTCGGTTATTCCATAATGCGTAAACAGTATCGTAATTCACCACAGACATTTGTTCTGTGCGCACACAACTTCATGAAGCTTCGTGAAGGACGAACAATAACCCTTGACAAAGGGGTCAAAAAAGAACGTCTTTAACAACTGACGTGCTGGTTAAGGTCGTGATGAAATGACTGGGAGCCCATGCGGCAACCTTGGAAGAGATAATCTAAAAGCCTGTGTCACATCCTAATAACTGCCTTAATATATGTTATGATATACGTGCAGAACTAGCAAACCTTAATATATGTTGTGATATACATGCAGAACTAGGTTTACATGTCTAAATTTAAAGATTTTTTTAGTCACTATTTTTTTAATCTTCACCAGTTTATCGGAAGTTCAAAAAACAAAACACTTCGGTATAGTTGTCAACTGATTCTATAGACCGACACGCGGAGCGACTCTGTTTACCAACAAGCCGGAAGGCCGCGCATGCGCGGTAGCTATGTGGGCAAGAGCGGCCCGGCTCTCCGTGTTTTCGCCATTGCGTTCTATGGCGTGCGCTCGTTGTTGACGTTGTAGGGACGCTTGTATATTTATTTGTGCGTCGTATTTCCTCACAACGTATGTCGTATGCTATGCCCGACTATTTGAGCTCGCTGCCCGAGCCTGAACGGCAGCGGTATCGAGACAAACTGTGCGTGGACGGCGTTGCCTTCGATGATCCGTACGCCGTAAACAAGGCCTGCTGGACTTCCGACGTAAAGTTGCTGCCACCGAAGTCGACGGCTCATGTCGTCGTTTATTTAGTTTTTTCGCCAAGCCAGTTCACGGCCGACACGGTGGCGTACAAGTCTCTCGAGGCCTACGATTACTTCGAGTCGGTTTCCGCACTGCCGGCGGGATCAGCAGTCTGTGGGTCTGCGGAAGTGTGTGTATTCATTAATTGATTAAATACACACAGCGTCTTCAATTCAAGGTATGATATTTTTCCTACCCTCATGACCACAAGGCATGACAAGCAGTAACGCTTTGTCCTTTCTGCAGTCTTGGCGGTAACACGTTACAAGTAACGGCGTTGCCAGTAACGCGTTACTTTTTTCAATAACGTAGTAACCTACTCATTACGTTTTCGACACAGTAACGGGTAACGTACTTACGTTACTATTTCAAGTAACGTAGTTACGTTACTCGTTACTACTTCCCAAGTCTTAAAGAAATTACACTTCAATTTTTTCCGTGTTTTAGGCGTCAAGCCATGTTTTTCTTTGCGTTTTTTCTCGTGAGTATTTAGGTGAAATCGTAAAGCGAGATAAAGTAATTATGTTCAGTTTCTGCACGAACATAATGTTTCTTGATATATGACCTGTATCGTCAAAACCGTAAAATGTGTTAAATCGTAATTTAAAAAAAAAAGTAACGCAGAAGTAACGTGCGTTACTTTTTATCGGTAGCGGTAACGGGTTCCTTTTATTTTTAGGCAACGTAGCTCGGTAACGCGTACCTTTTATTTGCAAGTAACAAAGTAACGTATTTCGTTACTTTTTTTCAGTAACGCCTACAACACTGCCGTTCTGTCGCCGATCCTCTTGTGCTGGGTAGCACGGGCGTAGCGAGCCTCCGACGAGCGCTTGGCCGATGCTTTGTGCGCGAACACCATGGGAACAAAATCCCGGTGGTCTTGATCAGGCAACGCTTTCCCTGCACATAAGCAAGCCTCGGGACGGAGATTGAAATGGAAGCCGCACTTTCCTTCAAGAAAGCGTTTGCCGCACAAACGGTCGTTCGCGCAAGGCGACGATTCTTTTCGATCCACAAATATTATCCACCTTTTATGCCTTTCAGAGTCTGCCGGGAACTTGTGGAAACTCACTCCGCTACTTTTCTTGTACATTTCGGTGAAATTAACGGCAACACAGCTTCGCGGCATGCTGAAATGCTATGACGCCCATGCGAAACGTGCGCGCTTTTGCCCACACCCCCCGGCTCCGGCGCGATTGCAGCGCCGCCGCAGCTCCGTGACGTCAAGCCCGCGTGTCGGTGTATATGTGACAATGTACGCGACTCGATAGCGCTCGTGCGTACGGCGGAACGCGAAAATATAATATGGTAAAGGAACCGCTCTTGTCTGTCAGCGGAGTATTGTCCAAGCACAACCCACAAGCTTGGTTGAAAGAAATATTTTTTTAATCAAATAAATTATATTCTTGTTCAAAATAAAATAAATTTTATTTGAATTACTGTAACTATAACATAGTAATTCATAACCATTAGATATAATTTCAAATATACCAGACCGATTTATCAATCCCCAGGACTACTGGAAACAACGCGTAAAAGAATTACTGTGAATTTAAAGTGAACAGTTTAGCTAGCAACTACTATTGAGCGAACACCGCCACAGTAGAGCAAAATAGCTTAATTTGTTACGGAAGAAACTTCTATCGCTTTTTCTTCCGCGTTTCAATTTTCTTGCAACGGGATATTACAGTTCTAGTTCCCGTTTCTTTATTTCGCGTTTTTAAACGTGCAATGAGCTTTGGCCTAATTTCCGAGCAGAGTAGATAATAGAAAAAAAAAAGCCCAATCGTCTGATTTGCTAAAAAGACAACTGCTTCGTAATTGTGTGCAGACAGATATACATTTTTTTGCTTGATTACTCTCTCATTTAAACACGAAGCAAATTCACATAGAAAGCAACACAATATGAATGAACGTAAATAAAAATATATTTGTGGAATTATTTTTGTGGGAAAGGTTTGATTTAAATCATTACACTAAAACCGGTTTGATTTAAATCACGATCTAAATTATACTTTAAATCACGATATAAATTCTTTCAATTTTTTATCTCTGCCCTGCCTACAGGATATATACACGTATCACAATCTAACACAAACTAGTGAATGAATGCTGGCCCTCCTTTTATTTTCGAACACAAATTTTCGAACACACTTTTATAAATCGGATAATGTTAACCTTGAAATGTCCACAAAACCCGATAATGCAGCGGCGAGCTCTTGCTTCATCGGTTAGGCTTATCGGGACTATTAGATTAACGAACTTGTACAACTTAGAAACTGGGAATACTTATCAGGCCGATTTTTCCTGTCACTGTTTTGAGCGAATGTCACTCCCTCCGTTGTAGTGCTCGCGCCATCAAACTCACAAGCACTCTGTAAAAACAGATTTTCATCGCCATCTTGCCGCATCCCGCACACTCCTGCTGACGCCATGGTCAGTAAGACCACTTGACCACCGTCCCCATACCACGTGATGCCCTCACCGCTTCGCATTACAACGGCAAGAGTTCAAGTGCTTAGAGAATGTGGAAAAAAAGAAAAGCCCTCCTAAAAGAAAAAAAGCTGATTTGTTTACTGCAGTTTTTTTCACCACCCGATTTTGCGCCCTCTGAAAAGAGCTCTCTTGAGGGCACAGAAAGAACCAGACATGATACGCGGTTAGTGTGAAACGGAGTACAATGTGTGCATGTGTCACTGAACCTGACAGATCGGGGTGCACAATAGACCTATTGCTAAATTACTCAAGCATCAAGAGAATGCAGGAAATGTAAATCTACGCGCCGATCGCAGTCGCGTTCTTCGTATAAAAGATCCGAAGTAAATGAACAAAATAAGGCGTTGACGAACACGCGTGCAAGATGCCATTTGTTTTAGGTTTTTCTTTAGAACAGTTACTGCTGCAGAGAGCAGCGCGTGCAGCGTGTGTAAATACACTCGCAGCATGCGCCTTGGTAAATGACTAATTTAGCAAATGGTCTATCCCACAGAATTGCAACACGTGATCCCTGCCTAAATGCACAAAAACAAATTTAAAAAAAATTAAAGAGGACTGTGTTAAGTGCGCGTTTTACCTTCGTTATCTGATACCAAACAACCCTACTGTAAACATTTAATTAAACAGTTCCACGACGGACAACCAGGCTCCCAACGAGTCCTTTCCGACATCCTGGTCAGCAGTTGGTTTCAGTGGAGGTCGAAAGCGAGAACGGCCCCTGGTTCAGTATAGCAGATGCTAATAAAGTGTCACTTGCCGTAACGCAATACACCAAAAGAAAAGTAAATACAACTCAGTTTTCGTGTTTCATGTGCACCTTGCGGAGTATTGCGGAGGATCAACTAGAAACGGAGCAATCAAAATGGGGTTACGCGAATGTCGCGAATGTTTCAGCCGTCGCGTCGAGCATGCGATCGCCTATTACAAAAAAGACCTAACTTGCATCGAAGCAGTCGCTACGTCGTAACCGTGGAGCGGCGTTCTTGCACATTAGAACTTTATGAGAAGAGCTAGAATTGCCGAAATCAATGTGAAAGGAAACAAACTAGCCATGTAGACAGGCTGGTGTGGGTCGGGCGCCACTATACTTTCATGGCATGACGATTTATATTGCTGAGTCGCAAGCACGTATATAGAGCACCCATTCGTGGTTGGCAGGGGTCGACTGTATGCACTTTTACTTTACGAACGTCTTGCTCAGATTTCTGTATATGTCTTTCTTCGACTATATTCATCGCACCAAAACGTAAAAATACGGACGGGTCTTGATTCAATGATTTCAATAACCTTATTTTTTTTTTTTACATTTTACTGCAGCCACCATCTTAGAGTTATTCGCTTTTTCTTTAAAGCAATAAGTTCGAAGTCGAACTAATGGCTTATATGACCAAGCCTATTCACATTGGTGCTTCAATAAGAGGAAACAGGTATCCGGTATCTCTGTAAAGGAGACTGACAGCACGGTATGCGAAAACGAATACAATTTGCAAATTAATGGAGGAAAAAAGATGTACCCAATTAAATGCGCCTTAAATGTATTATATTCTTTTCCACTTCGAGTCGATGCAGAGTAAAATGTGTTTTCATATTTTGTTTTCTTAGTTTCAAATACGGTTTGTAACTTGCACAGAAAGTCGATGGCCTTCATATATAGCACTGCAAATAGTGGAATATAGACAGCATTGTGAAATTGACAGTTAACTTGATACCTAATATTTTACTCACGATAGCATCAGGCTAGTAAAACCAAATTCCCCACAACTTTATGGGAAAAGAAAAATACATATATTTACGACATTCTTAAAATATAATTATTACGGACGTCAAACATGCATTTGGTAAACGCAGACGCCGTTTTTTTTTTTTTTTTGTGAAGTTCGCAGTGCCAACTGTAAACATTGCAATCGGGTTCATTCAGTCAGTTGAGAGTAATAGTCTTCCCTCTAGAGAAATCTTCAATTAGTGCTACATGCCGTGTAAATTGGCTTCCTCGTTTACTCTCAAATATTCTTGCTCCTGAATAATAAATATTGTTTGTTGTAGTGTACAACGTTCGGTGATCCTGATGCGTTCTAAATAGTTATATCAATAACCAAAAATGAAGGTAAAAGTATTTTTCACGCATATTTATTTATAAAATTAAAAAAAGCATATGTACCGACCTTCTTGCACTTCCTGTACTGGTTTCTGTTAATGATATATCTGTTTTGATGAACCTCAATTAAGTGTTAACCGGTGCGTCACATGGATTTTGCATCATAACGGGAACACCTATCATAAAACTTTCCATACAGGCGAACCACCCAGACCCGAGGACAAAAAAGAAGGAGATTATCCGACAATCGTTACAAAAATAGCAACAGGCAGTGGTCTTGTCGTTCAAGATTACTGGGCTGGAAAATACCTGGGGCACTTGGAACTCGAATTCAACAAGAATGGATCCCTAAAAACATGGTCTGGCAACCCTATATTACTGGATAACACGACTAAGGAAGGTAAAACTTTCTATTTACCTGTACGCTTAAATAATAATCTGCATTTGCGGAGGCTCTTGCAGGATCCATCTTCTAGATTGTCCAACCTCGTAGAGGTAGCTTGGTTCTACAACGAGTGAGCCTGGCCAGTTGCGGTAGAGAACGTTTTTTAATCCGCGCCAAATACTGTGGACAATGGTGGTAGGGTTGTGATGCTGCATGCATAATCCCAAAGTGAACGAAGCTGTTAGGGTTTCAAGAAATAAATTTTAGATATTGTTAATACAAAGACAGACAGATAAGCATTGAAACAATTTCCAGGCGACTGTTAATAGAGGTACCTGTTCTTGGAGGCTCTTGTTACTTGAGATAAACACGATTAATTTGTATGTACAAATCAGTGCATTATATAAAAATGTTTTTCTCATTAGGAATTAAAAGTAAGGACACAGTCACGCAGCGGTGATGAATTCGGCAGACCCACACATTTTCGCGCGGTTATCATGCGAATTAGAGCCACTAATTCTTCCCTCTGTACCGACACTTGCATGAATTCATTGAAAACCACATCACATCGCTAGAAATTACGACTACAATATTTTCGCGCGCGTCGCCGAGAGATCGTGTGCTTGGCCGAATACTTACCTTGCTTGGCTTTCGCGAGAAGGCCCCAGGTTCGCTTCCTGGGAGAAGACGCTTCTTTTATTTATTCTTTCAATTTAGCAGTTTCGTAAGTTCGAGAACCTTGTCGTCTGATCGAGGTCCGAATGTTCTACACGCCGAGGGTTCTACGCCGAATGTTCCAGAAGCTCACGCGTGTACATAAAGGGCTCCGCGTGGACACTGGAGTCACTCTTTCGCCTGCGATCAGTTCAACTGTTACGCCGTCATCGGCGTCTCCTAGGTCCGTTATTCGCAATTCATTCTTATTTTGTTTTCGAACAAGTTCGCCACATGAAACATTTAGTTTCTCCATTTATTCACCGCGTCTTTAATTCTCATCTGTGACATTTCGGTGGAGGTACCGGGTACAGTATTCTATGCCAGTGAAACGTACCCCTTAGAAGATCTGTTAGGCTCGATGTTATCATGTCCCAAAGTGATGACCCCGTCGACGAGCCCGAAACCCGAGCCAGATCCCCACCCAGAAACACTCCCTTCAGTTTGGACTTCTACCCGAGAAGTCGATGACCAAAACGACGACAATGTCCCAGCAGAACCCGGCCGCCCCTTCCATCGTCTACCTGCCAGTCGCTCTTCGTACGCCGACTCCCTTCCGCGGCGATATCCACGAGGACGTCGAGGACTGGATCCAACACTACGAGCGTGTGGCGCACCACAACAGATGGACTGCGAAGCAGTGCCTGCAGAACCTCTAGGTTTCGCTGCAAGATACTGCGAGGCACTGTTTCGAGAAACACGAGGCTTCGTTTACGTCGTGGGACATCTGTGTGGTCGAGTAGCAGCGGACTTTAGTCGCCCAACACCGACGGGAGAGGACAGGGGATATTTGCCGGATTCGAACCCAAAGCCCCAACGAAAGCGTCACCAGCTTCATGGAAGATGTCCTGCGCCTGAGCGTCCTTGCAAACCCGAAAGCCACAAACAATAAGCTGCGGATGCTTGTGCGCGGGGTGAGAGGCGACATTTTTTGATGCCTCGTTCGCAACCTGCCGGCAACCACCGAAGCCTTTCGTGACTGAGGCAACAAACATCCAGCGCGTCCTCCAAGCGCGCGCTTCCCACTAACAGCGACATCCACGTGTCGTTGCATTCACACTGCTTAGCGGCGAAAACGATCCTGGTACGCCGTACATCCGCTAAATTATCCGGGAGTTCGTCCGGGAGGAACGCCGAAAGTTGCTCCGCCGCTAGTAGTCCAGTGACCTTTTCCATCGCCGAGGCTGTCCGCGAAGAAGTGCATCGGGCGCTCCAACTAGAGACTTCCGTCACCATGGTGGCGCTAGAGGAGGTGACGCTGGGCTACGACTCCGTGGTCTGACAACCGCCAGAAGTTCGTGCCAAGCCCCGACACCACCCCGACGACACACCCCAGTGCCGCAGCATCCTCGACACCAGGAACAATAAGCCCAGTTTGTGTGCCCGGAACGACCATCGCCGAGAAAGACCGATGTATGGCGAACGGCCATGCGACGCCCGCTCTGCTACCACAGCGGAGAAGCCGACCAAATATATCGTGGATGCTCCTATCGTTCACTTGGGCTGCGTTGGATCCACCCGAACAGCCCACGCCCGAGGTATGGCGAACGCCCTCGCGACATTGAGTAGTACCTCCGACACTCGCCCTCCTCAGCGCCGTCCTTCCGCCGTGAATCCCGCTCACCATCGACACGACGTTCAGCGTCTCCAGCGCCACGACCCCGCCGATAGAGCCTGTCCCCCTGCGTCGCCGGGAAAACTAAGTGCGGCAACGCCTAGGTATGGTGTTGCCGAAGACGACCGAAGTAAAGAGAGTCCAAGAACTGCGCTGGTACTCTCCCGACGCCACGCATAGCAACGACGCTCCTGCAACGGTGCCCAACAACCTAAATGTTGTTATCGACGGCCACGACGCATCGGCTCTCGTGGACACCGGAGCAAACTATTCAGTCTTGAGTGGGAGGCTCCCTCCACCACCTTCGAAAAGTTTCGACGCCCTGGGGCGACAAAAAGTTGAACCACCGAAGGACAGCTTATCACGACTCGGGCAGTGCATCTCACAAGATGCACTGCCCGAGTCGTGATTGACGGCGAGACGTGTCCTGTGTAGGGCTGGGCGTCGATTAAAAATTTTAACCCGATTAATCGCCACCCTTTAATCGATTAATTAATCGATTAATCGGTCTCGTTCATTTCCACGCATAATAATATTGATTAAAAATAAAAATTGCAGCTATTTCTTTTTTTTTTTGCTGAATATGTGTTAAACGACGCAATAATTGTATTTATGAATCAGCTAAAATATACAGTCGAGAACAGTTAAAAAACACTCACACTCACAAATCATTACTTCAGCTCCATGAGGCAAAAATGTTCGTTGATATTCTCCGAGAAGGGCGACCTCCTTTGATTGCTCACAGTAGTCTCTGCTGCGCTAAACGGACACTCGCACGGCGTTGAAGTCGCTGGGACATGTGTAACCTTCTGCACATGTCTGAAGTTACAAATCTCCCCCTTACAGTTTACCTTAAGTTAATACTGCACCTAACTTTTTCACTTCATATAGGTGTGCTCCTCCATGTTTGCATAGTGAAAGCATTTTATTTTTATTTATTTTGGTTCGTCAAAATTTTACCGATTAACCGGTTAAACAAATTAATCGCGATTAAAGCATTAATCGATTAATCGGTAGGTTAATCGATCAATTGCCCAGCCCTAGTCCTGTGAAATTCGTGGTTCTACAAGACTGTGCCAGAGACGTAATTTTTGGCATGAACGTTCGTTGTGAATACAGTTCCGTCATCGAGCTTGGAGAGAACAGATAGACGCGACCGAACCTGTTCCGTTTCCAGAGGAACACCAAATAACGTCAGTCGCCGTCCGAGTCGCTGCCGTCCACGTAAACCTACCTCCGCATTTAAGTGTTTTTTTGCCCGTCGTGACCAATGCAGTTACCTGCGGCAAAGTTGTTTTCGAAGGCAACATTCAATTTACCTTTTCCGCATACCGACAACACCAGGAGGTGGCTGCACGAACTAAAAATCGAGGAAGTGACCTACTTGCGCTACCAATCGATAATGGGAGGTATACGCTACCAGTTTCTTCGCTCTCTGAGCTGCGGCGCGTGCCCAGCACGACTTTAAAGGGGGCATCCGTGGCGTCCACCTAAATTTCGTGTTTTAGAGCGCAGCTCTTAGGCACCCGTTTCCGGCTTGAGCGGCGTTGGCGTCGGCGTAACCGCTCGGTGCATGATGGGTAAATTTCCCCGCTAAATTTAGCGGAAAATTTTCCCCGCTAAATCTAGCGGAAAATGTTTCCCCGCTAGATTTAGCGGAAAACTTTCCCCGCTAAATCTAGCGGAAAATTTTCCCCGCTAAATCTATCGAAAAATTTTCCCCGCTAAATTTAGCGGGAAATTTTCCCCACTAAATCTAGCGGAAAAGTTTCTCCGCTAAATTTAGCGGAAAAGTTTCTCCGCTGAATTTAGCGGAAAATTTTCCCCGCTAAATCTAGCGGAAAAATTTCCCCGCTAAAGCTAGCAGAAAATTTTCCCTGCTAAATTGAGCGGAAAATTTTCTCCGCGCCCCCCCTCGAGGTCACGTGACCCCCAGGCCACGTGACCCCCCACCCCGTGCCTTCCCCTCCTCCTCAAGAGCTGCGCTCTAATTCGGCGTTACAGGCAGTTGTAAACGGCTTTCATTTTTTAGAGCGCAGCTCTTAGGCGGCCGTTTCCGGCTTGAGCGGCGTCGCCGTCGGCGTCGGCGTCGGCGTAACCGCGCGGTGCATTATGGGAAATATCCCATAATGCACCGCGCGAGCCCCCCCCCCCTGGGGTCACGTGACCCCGGGGGGGGGGTCACGTGACCTGGGAAAGGAGGGGAGGGGGGTCACGTGACCTGGAGGAGGAGGGGGAGGGGGTCACGTGACCCCCCCTCCCCCTCCCCCCCCCGAGGTCACAGATCACGACCCCCCGCCCCCCGAGGTCAAGTGACCCCCCCCCCGAGGAGATTGAAGAATGAGGGGAGGAGGAGGAGGAGGGGTATACCCTCCCCTAATTACCCTTCCCTCCTCCTCCTCAAGAGCTGCGCTCCAATTCGGCGTTACAGGCAGTTGTAAACGGCTTTAATTTTTTAGAGCGCAGCTCTTAGGCGCCCGTTTCCGGCTTGAGCGGCGTCGCCGTCGGCGTCGGCATCGGCGTCGGCGTCGCCGTCGGCGTCGGCGTCGGCGTAACCGCGCGGTGCATTTTGGGAAATATCCCATAATGCACCGCGCGAGCCCCCCCCCCCTGGGGTCACGTGACCCCGGGGGGGTCACGTGACCTGGGAAAGGAGGGGGAGGGGGGTCACGTGACCTGGAGGAGGAGGGGGAGGGGGTCACGTGACCCCCCCTCCCCCCGAGGTCACGTGACCCCCCTTCCACCTCCCCCCCCCGAGGTCACAGATCACGACCCCCCGCCCCCCGAGGTTAAGTGACCCCCCCCCCCCGAGGAGATTGAAGAATGAGGGGAGGAGGAGGAGGAGGGGTATACCCTCCCCTAATTACCCTTCCCTCCTCCTCCTCAAGAGCTGCGCTCCAATTCGGCGTTACAGGGAGTTGTAAACGGCTTTCACTTTTTTTCTTTCCGTCCACTTACTTTTTTTGTGTAACACAAATATATATATGCTGCAATTACGTGTTCTACTCGCTGATCTACAGCCTCCTTCCGAATGTCCTCGATTTTTCGTACCGACTTCTGCCGCTTGGCATCGGGCGCTCGCGCCTGCGCAGAACGCTTCTCGGAAAAGGTCCATTGCTCCTGGGAAGAAGAATAGGCGTCGCAAGGGAGTCACTCAACTTAAGGGTGGACGCACTGTCGTCCCCGTAAAGAAGTTCCGACAAGACATGCAACACCTCACGAAAGGAGCCGCTGTGGGCTTCGTCGAGGAATTCCAGAACTCAGCCGATACCGCCGCGATTGCTGAAGAATCCTCGTGACCTCTGCAAAAGAGTACGTCGCCTGCCCAGCTCGACATTAAACCCAAGCTTTCGAGCCCAAAACGACGGCAGCTAATTAACCTCCTCGCCGAATACAGCGACTGCTTTGCAACATCGTCAAAGTTGCGCCAAACCACCGTTGCGAAGCATCGGATTGTTACCGAGGACGACGCGCTTCCTGTGGACTGATTTCTATACAGCCTTCGTTAAAGAAAGGGAGATCGTCCAGGAGCACGTTCAAGGGATGCTAAACGACATCATAATCCAGCCTTCAAGCAGTCGATGGGCCTCTCCAGTCGTGCTGGTTAAGAAGGACGGTACGCTTAGGTTCTGCGTGAACTACCGGCAGCTGAACGCAATGAAGAAGAAAGACGTCTATCGACTCCCCCGCATAGACAATCCGCTAAACCGGCTGCGCCACTCTCGATACTTTTCATCGATGGACCTGAAGAGCGGCTACTGGGAGACCGAAGTCGACGAGCGGGCCCGAGAAGAGACAGCCTTCGTCACGCTGGAAGGACTGTACGAGTTTAAGGTAATGCCCTTCGGACTATTCACGGCCCCAGCAACCTTTGAGCATGTCATGGACACGGTACTGGCAGGACTGAAATGGCAGAGCTTTCTCGTCTACCTTAACGATGTCGTAGTGTTTTCAAGCGGATTCGACGAGCCCATGCGACAACTCCGAGCTCTTTTCCGAGCCATACAGATAGCCGTACTCACAGTTGCGTACCAACTTGTTTTTGAGTGGGGGGGGGGGGGCAAACCAGACACCCCCCCCCAGGGACGGGGGGCGGTGCCCTCGGTCTTCCTTGGGTGCCGCCGGACAGTGTTTGCACTACCCAGTGGTGGCTGCTTAAGAGGGGCAAAACACATGCCTTGCCCCCCCCCCCCCACTCTAAGAGCTGGGGGGGGGGGGGGGGCAAGCGCCCCCTTTGCCTCCCCGGTTGGTACGCCCATGCGTACTCACCCTCCAGCCATCGAAGTGTCGGTTCGTCTATTACGATCTGAAGTTCTAAGCAACGTGGTTAGCAACGATGGCGTTAGCCCAGACCCAGAAAAGATTCGCGCCGTCGCGGCAGTTTTGGCGCCGACAGACACAAAGGCTGTCCAAAGATTCCTTGGACTATCGGCGTACTATCGGCGTTTAGTTCGCGATTTCGCAAGGATTTACGAACCGCACACAAACCTGACAAAGGACGCGGTCAAGTTCGAATGGGCCGAGGACCAGCAGCAGGCATTCGACGAGCTGAAGCGAAAACTCCAGACTCCTCCTATTCTTGCAAACTTCGATCAGGATGCCGACACCG
The DNA here is from genome assembly GCA_013358835.2 of Ixodes persulcatus. Classification (NCBI taxonomy): domain Eukaryota; kingdom Metazoa; phylum Arthropoda; class Arachnida; order Ixodida; family Ixodidae; genus Ixodes; species Ixodes persulcatus. Next base: position 70,703 of record JABSTQ010009860.1, on the reverse strand, counting down.
AGATTCACACGGACGCAAGTAACGCAGGACTTGCCGCGGTACTGGCACAAGTGCAAGAGAGCACCGAGCGAGTCATTGCCTATGTAAGTCGGACACTGTCCAAGGCGGAAAAAAATTACTTCACGACTGAAACATATTGTCTTGCGGTCGTCTGAGCAATCACAAAGCATCGCCCGTTCTTGTACGGGAGACAGTTCTGCGTAGTTAAGGACCACCACTTCCTCTGCTGGCTTGCGAACCTCAAAGACCCTTCAGGACGACTCGCTGAATAGAGTCTCCGACTACAAGAGTTCAACATGACTGTGGTTTACAAGTCAGGTCGCAAGCATAGCGATGCCGACTGCCTCTTTAGAGCCCCTGTTGAGACACCTTCCGGCAGTAGTGTCGACGATGACGACAAGTGCCTCCATGGCGCATCGACGACACGGCACGACGTCAACGATACGATTTTGAGCTGCGCGCCCTGATCGAACACCACTAAGGGCGAGGGGGTACTATCCCCCGCGTCTTCTTGAGAGCCCTGCCGACTTTCGCCATTGGACAAGGTTTTCTTCCAAAGAAAACTTCGGGAGACAACAACTCGCCATGGCTGTTCATAATCTCTACCGACCTTAGAAAGGAGGTCTTCCAAGCCTTCCAAGACGACCAGACGTCCGGACACCTTTTTTACAGGCGTACGCTGGCCTGAATTCGTAAGATGCATTACTGGCCCAAGCTCCACAAGATCGTTCACCTTTACATACGATCGTGCACGAGTGTCAGCGACGCAAGAAACCGCCAACGAAGCCGGAAGGTCTCCTGCAGCCGATTTCTCCTCCAACACAATCGTTACAGCGGATCAAAATGGATCAACTTGGTCCTTTTCAACCGTCGACGTCTTGAAACATGACCTTCCGTTTATACTCTATTTTACATTAGCACAAAACTCAGCGAAAGCTACTGGGCAGAAGATAAAACAGCCTCGCTCTTAGAGGTTTATTTCGGCTGGTGAGGCAACAAACTTATATTACTTGAGGCGAAAGTGCGCAGGCAAGCTGGTTTGGAAACATCAATCTAAACGCTGAGACACGGAGGAAATAAAATTAGGGACAAGGCGATAAAATATGAGATGCAGTTTATTCGCAAAGAACAACAATATCATAGTCCACACGAAAAAAAAAAGAGGAAAGACAAAAAAACATGCTGCCGCAAATATTTCACGGCCCTCAGCGAGACAGACCCACCTCTGACCTTGACACCGCATCAATAGCAGACACCCGCCGCCAAGCGACCCGACATGATAATGCTCGTCAAGGCTATGTGAACAAAGCGGAAGACAGTGATCTCCCTATCGTATATCCGCGGACCACCCACCCCTCGACACCACCAACACCATACGAAAAAAAAAAAAAAACTCACAACGAAAGAAAACTTTAAAGCGTTCGTTCAAACTATAGACTATAGACGGCGGGCTCACACGGGCGAAAAATTCTGACTCACTGATCTGTGAACGCAAGCGCAGCATCTGCTATACTACACAACGAAGAAACAGCCATGATCAGCAGGCGTTCCACAGTCTATCAGACAAAGATGGCAGCGCGCGAAACTCAATTTTTGGGAAGGTCTGTGCACCAGCTTAACCCTTACGTCACGCCGCGAAAATGGCGTGTCTGGCGTATTTTGTTCTGGAAATATGTTCCAAAAGCCAGGGGTAGTCATAGTGAAATAAGTTTACAATGGCTTAACACAACAAAAAAAAATATAACAACAACACAGACGTTTCGCCACCTATGCGGGTGGGCTGTGGGTGGAAATCGCCATGAGCGTCAGGCATTTCTCTTGTTTTAGAAGAAACCAGAATATAACTTCCCTTCTCTTCGAAACGCCGCGACAGGACTTTACCAACAGAGCTGGGAAAAGATTGAAAATCAGTTTTCATGTGTTTTCTGCCTGCTCGGATAGTCTGAGAACGTGGATAGGTTCCGTGAAAAGGGAAACAGACACTGTCGGCCCACGATTGCTTGTGCACGAAGAACATTGGGTATAATTCACAGATATTTGTTGTCGTCATATTTACTTGTTTTGTTCCAACATGAAAGCGGTAAAACCGTAAATGACAGCGGCCAGTAGACCAGACGTTGCGATAAGAAGCGCAAGCCTTAAATACCTTTTTAGTTTTAAAGTTGTTTGGGGTAAGTAGGCTCGGTGTAGACAGCAGATAAAGGCATGTTGATCATTCTTACCAGTGGCTGTCACTGACGTGTTATGCCTGATTCAATTTGTCTGATTCTGCTCGCGATTTGCAGTATTGACGTCGAGCATCGCATCTACAACCACGCTTTTGGGGCCCGAGCGACGTCGCGACAGAAAATAGCCTGCAAAGTCTTGTTATGTGAATCGGGTTTTAGCATTCATTATAGGGCGTTCACGCGGAATGAACCGCCGACCGCCATAATATTTACACGACGTTACGCGGTGAAATATACCTTGTTAATGCCGCTCAGTCTACAAAAGTAGACAGACAGTGCTACAAATACGTATAATCAACAACTCCTACGTGAAAGAGAGCACGGGGAGTCACGCCGAAGTCGACAACATCACATTCCAATGGTTTGTTGGTACGGGGCACGGCGCTTCTTGCCCACACACCATTGCGCATTGGCCGTGGCGATGGGGGGTCGATAGCGGCCCTCTGACTTGTTTGTGAACATGAGTTGGAGTGTACATAAAATGTATTTAAAATTATTTTCTACAAATCACGTTCTTTACAGTGGACTGATGTTTTTTTTCCCATGAAGGCGAGCACCCATTTCATTTAGCAATATACTTGGGTAGTTCTGATGATGAAGAACATTTTTAACACTTCTCTTAAGTTCGAAGAGGTGGTCGTTTACTCACCGACCCGTTTGGCCCACGTAGTAGACCCCACAATCAAACGGAATTTTGTACACAACGTCCTTGACGCAACCAATTGGAGGATCCCTATGCCTCTTCAAAACCCCCTCCCCCCCCCCCCCCCCCCAACCCTCTTCTCACTCAACCGCATTAAATTTGTTTGCAACTACAAATACCTTGGAGTAACTATAAGTAGCGAACTTCTTTGGAACAAGTAAATAGATGACATTGTTAATAAAGCTAGAGGAAAACGCTTTGCACTTCGGCACACCTTCAAATTCGCTGATTGGGAAACAAAGAGAACTGCATATTAAACACTAATTTGACCCGTTCTAGAATATGCTAACATAGTTTGGTGTCCGAACATTGCAAGTGGAATGAACAAAATTGAACGTGTGCAAAACCTTACTGGGACATTCATATTTAATAATGATAGGTAGAGCGTTTCGGCGGCTGGTTTACTAAAACAAGCTAACATCCAGTGACTGGAGACTAGAGAGAGAATAAACGTATTGCGTAATTTATACTCTTTTATAAACGGGTTATTTAATGTTAATATTTTAAAATACATAACATGTTCAGACAAGGAATCGGCTAGACTAAGTCATACAAGGACTATTAATTAATGCAATTTTTGGCATGATGTGCTTAGATATTTCTTTCTCCCTCGGGCAATCGACGAATGGAACTCTTTACGAAACGAAATTGTAACCCTTTCGTCATTGGACGTTTTTGTTGTGGAAATTACTTCTGCCACGAGTTCGTGTTCTTAAGTGTGATATGTCACTGTTTTGTAATTACCCCTGCTCTGTGTCACAACTTTAAGCAGTAATATTTTTTAAATAAATAAAATAAAAAGCGAAAACTGTGTAAGGCCGTTTAGCTGGAAATCTATCTAAAAAACTACGCTTCCTTCGAGTTTTGAGCCAAACCTTGTAAAATATGCGGACACCTGTAAAAGTACAGAATTACAACATTTCCCTTTGGAGCACCCTATGAGCCCTTCGTCCTTTCTACAATATGTCACAGGAAAATTGATTCAAAGAAATTTAAACTCTAACCACCTAACCGCAACTGTTTCAACTGTCTAACAACGCATCGCCCGCACGATTAATGAACAACGTTTTCACAGCATTACCTGTGAGGGGCATTACGACTCCAACCTGTTCGAGTTTCGAATGGATACTCACTTAGGTAAGACCCTCTTTGGTTCCTTTTTTCTATATGACCAGCAAACATAATTTACAGTTTAACAACTTCCCCGTGACTGTGGAACAAGCCATGGACCTTAACTTTGGTGCCATTTCGGTAATAATATCCCAAACCGTAATTGCGCAGTTTTCATTTATGGCACATATCAAAATGTCGTTAGAAAACCTACGAACAGTCGCATTTGCTACCCCCAAACGTTTTACAAAAGATGTCAGCTGCCTGTCCAGGCATTACGATATAATTACTCCAACAGCGGTGTGATGTTCCTGTCATACGCACTCGTAAATAAAGAAGAAGTGTTGGGGGAGCTCGTGAGATCGAGGCAGGATCTCGGGGCACAACGCTTATGGAATGGACATGATTCTAGTCTCAATCATTGACGTCCTAACATAACAAACTGGCGACGAGGTATTCCGTCTAGGACTGACTTCAAGGAAGCCGCTCAGTGCTACGACAAGGGTCATGTCAAAGCTTGGAAGCATCGAGCCCTTCGATGAAGCGGAAGGAGACTGGCCAACGTATGCCAAAAGAATCGGCCAATTCTTCATCGTCAACGACGTGAAGGAACCAAGACGAGTGGCGGCATTCCTAAGCATCATCGACGGAAACACCTACGCGCTACTCAAGAGCCTCGTAGCGCCGGAAGCCCCATCAAGTAAGTCCTATTTGGAACTTGTCGACATACTCCGGGCGCATCTGTCACCGAAGACAATTGTGATTGCTGAACGCTTCCGCTTTCACAAGAGGGACCAGAAGGACAGCGAAACCATCCTTGAGTATGTCGCAGCACTGAAAACGTTGGCTCAAACCTGCGAATTTGGAACAGCGCTGAGTGAAACTTTGCGAGACCGCTTTGTATGTGGCTTATGCAATGACAGCAAACAAAAAAGGCTGCTTTCAGAAGAGGATTTGACATTCAAGAGAGCGCTTGAAATCGCGGTAGCAATGCAAGCCGCATCCTCCAGTGCGAAAGTTCTACACGGCTCAGGGTCGTCCAGTGTGGAAGTTCTTAAGGTGGGAAGCAAACCTTTAGAAAGAGAAGGTTGTTCACATTGTGGTTACAAGAATCACGAGTCGGCCAAATGCCGCTAGAAGGGCCTGGAATGCAGAAGATGCGGAAAAGTAGGGCACCTGCAAAGAGTTTGTAAAGGCTCAGCTCCACAGGGGCAAAGACAAGCGTCTAAACCCTTCAGTAAGCGTAACGAAAAGAAAAAGATGAAGGCTGTAACTATAGAGGATTATGACGAAGAGATAGAAATGCACGAGCTACGGAGCGCGCGAAACGATCCGTTAGAAATAACGCTATCGGTCAGTGGAATTCCCTTGAGAATGGAAATAGACACAGGAGCAGCCGTATCGGTTTTGCCATTACAAGAGTACCAGGATAAAGTTTCGCACCTGAAAAAGCAACAAAGTAATGTCGTCTTGAAGGCATTTAACGGAGCGAAGATTAAGCCGCTGGGGGAAGTACAAGTGACGGTGATGCATGAAGACAAGGAGAACAACCTGAAGATGCAAGTGGTTGATTTCAAGGGACCACCTCTTCTTGGACGTGACTGGCTAAGAGTCATGAAGCTGGACGGGGAAAACATCAAAGCAATACACTGTTTGGAAGAGAAAGGAAGGCAGGAGACTGAAGGTCTGATGAATGAGTATAAGGAAATATTCCCAGATGATCTGGGATGCGTCAAAGGGGTTGAAGCAAAACTCAAACTGAAACAAGGTATGTCTCCATCATTTCAAAAGGCAAGGCCAGTACCGCACGCATTAAGGGATGCTGTGGCCAAGTAACTGCTGGCTCTACAAGAAAGAGGCATCTTGACTTCGGTTGAAACAAGTGAGTTTGCTTCTCCAATTGTCCCAGTCGTCAAGAAGAACGGCGAGATCCGGATCTGCGGGGATTACAAGTCCACCGTGAATCCCGTGATCGATGTGGACAGTTATCCTTTACCCAGAATCGAAGAGCTTTTTGCAACGCTGGCGGGAGGGCAGCTATTCACTAAACTTGACCAAGCCAAAGCGTACTTACAAGTTCAAATGCACGAAGATTCAAAGAAGTACTTAACCTTGAACACGCATTTGGGGCTTTTTCAAGTCAACAGGCTTCCTTTTGGCGTAGCCTCAGCTCCAGCAATATTTCAACGAACGATGGATCAGGTACTACAAGGCCTGACGCACACCACCTGTTACATTGACGATATCGTCGTAACAGGAAGAACAAAAGCGGAGCACCTAAAGAACCTGAAAGATGTTCTCATACGCCTTAAAAAGAACGGCATCCGACTTCAAAAGGAGAAGTGCGAGTTTTTCAAAAAGGAGGTGTCCTACCTAGGCCATGTCATCAGCAGCGAGGGACTACGGACACTGGATGACAAGGTGGCTGCTCTACGAGATGCACCCGAGCCAAAGAACGACGCAGAGTTGCGCTCCTTTTTAGGGTTAGCAAACTACTATGGCAAGTTCATCCCAAACTTGGCAACCATCTTGAGTCCTTTGAACCGCCTGCTGCACAAGGATGTCCAGTGGAGTTGGAACGAAGAATGTACAGAGGCCTTCAAGACTCTGAAAGAGAAGGTGACGTCAGCACCAGTGCTGATTTACTTTGACCCAACTCTTCCGATCGTGTTGGCATCCGACGCCTCAGCGTACGGCGTAGGAGCGGTGTTGTCCCACATCATGAAAGACGGGACAGAAAGACCAGTATCGTTCGTCTCACGAACACTGTCCACGCATGAGAAGAACTACTCGCAGCTGAAAAAAGAGGCACTTGCCATTGTTTTTGGCGTAAAAAGGTTTCATTACTATCTGTATGGGTACCCCTTTACATTAATAACTGACCATGCTCCACTTCAAAAGATTTTGGGACCTATGACTGGAGTTCCGACGATGACGGCAGCACGCCTTCAGAGATGGGCTTACAGATTGGCAGGACATCGATACAACATCGTTTATCGTTCGTCTAAGGACAACGCCAACGCCGATTGTCTTTCAAGACTTCCGCAAGCTGCGAAGACTTCCGATGAACTCGTCGTAGATAAAACCTACGTGTTTTACTGCGACTATTTCAGCAACTTCCCAGTGAAGAGCATAGATATTGCAAAGGCGACGTCTCATGATCCTGTCCTAAGCCAAGTCTTGGAGATGGTGCTCAAGGGCTGGGGAAGTGAAAAATGCGCAGAAGAAATGATAGCATTCTTCACACGTCGGTCGGAACTATCCGTTCATCAAGGCTGCCTAATGTGGGGCCTACGGGTAATTGTGCCACTAACTTTGCAAGAGAGAGTCCTTAAAGAGCTGCACAGCGATCACTTCGGTATCGTTCGAACAAAGGAAATAGCTAGAAGCGATGTGTGGTGGACCTCCATCGACAAAGACATAGAGAACGAAGTGGGAACCTGTAAGCAGTGTCAAGTGCAACGAAGTAACCCAGCACAGGCACCATTACATCCGTGCAGTTGGAAAACACGCCCGTGGGAGAGAGTCCATATAGACCTGGCTGGGCCATTTATGAACAAGATGTTCTTCGTGCTGGTCGATGCACACTCGAAATGGCCATAGGTTTTCGTGTTGAACTCAACGACGTCCGAAGCCGTGATAAAATGCCTGCACCAGTGTTTCGCACGCTTTGGACTGCCTGTCAGCATTGTATCAGACAATGGGCCACAGTTCGTGTCTCAAGAGTTCAAGACCTTTGTCAAGACAAACGGTTTTTTGCACGTTTCGTCTGCACCATATCACCCGTCGACTAACGGATTGGCAGAACGATTCATCCAGACCATGAAGAACCACTTAAAGAAGACAACATCTGGGGCGTCTGAGGGTAAAAGCGCTAAAAACAACGGACAAGTAAAAGAAACGAACAACACAGAGCGCTACTTGCAACTGAAGTTTATTCTCGGAAAAAACACATATATATGCACCATGAAACCCCGACATGTACTACAGAAATGCAACATGTTTTTTCCGAGAATAAACTTCAGTTGCAAGTAGCGCTCTGTGTTGTTCGTTTCTTTTACTTGTCCGTTGTTTTTAGCGCTTTTACCCTCAGACACATGGATCACCAACTAGCCCAAGTGCATACCCTTCTACAGATCTGGGGCGTCTATTGACACCAAGGTTTCAAGGTTTCTTCTGTCCTACAGAAGCACGACTCATCCAACAACCAAAGAGTCTCCAGCCAATCTAATGCTGCGGAGAAAGCTACGAACCAGACTAGATCTTCTGAAGCCCACCATTTCGGACACAGTGGCGAGGTCTCAGTTCAAACAACAAAGGGCTAGGCATCAACATGAGTGCACTCTGTCAGAGGGTGACGACGTCTACGCGAGGAACTGTCGAGGATCGTCGAAGTGGACGCGTGGTACTGTCGTTTCGCAAGCAGGACCGGTATCCTTCCAGGTACAGGTGTCCCCCGGCAGGATATGGAGACGCACTCAGGATCAGCTGATCCCGGCTCAGCCTCAACGAGAACAGTCACCAGACAGTACTCACATGTACAAACCGGTGTGTGTCCCGACATCATCGGAAGAGACTTCAGTGGCCAACAACCAACAAACGCGTCCTAACCCTGGAGCGTCAGCGGTCATTGTCGAGGCCGAGGACATCGAGACACAGACTCCAACAACCAGGTCGGCGGCGAACGACGTAACGGGAGACATGACTGATGAACATCTCAGAGAGGGGCGGTATCCTACACGAATTCGACACCCACCAAAGCGTTTTGCAAACCGGTAACTACCTTTAGTGGTTGCTTAATTAAGGGGGAAAATGTGATGTTCCTGTCATACGCACTCGTAAATAAAGAAGAAGTGTTGGGGGAGCTCGTGAGATCGAGGCAGGATCTCGGGGCACAACGCTTATGGAATGGACATGATTCTAGTCTCAATCATTGACGTTTTAAAATAACAAGCGGGTCCTCGGCAGAGCCGATACATACACCTCTCAGTTCAATAAAAAAAACTGCCCGTCAAGCTTTATAATGGTTGACCTTAAAAAACAGATCAATAGTCGTAACAACACGCCGACCGAAATGCATGCTTGAGCGTGAAAGGGCACTAAATTGAGCTCCATAATGTCTTGCGCCTTTACTTATCAATATGTTACTACCCAAGGAGTAATGTAAATGTTTTATGTCTAAGGACAACAAAGCGCAGGCCTTCTGCTGAAGGGGAGAGTATGTCAAATGAATATTTTGAATTGCGAAGGGACAAACTACTTTCAATATGAACGTACGCAGAACACGTCCGTGAGAACACAGCAAGAACCTTCTAGCACGAGCCATTTTCATTGACCACCACGCGGAACACAAATACCTCTGTAAGGTATTTTACAAACAAAAATTGCACTGCAAAAGAACGCGACGCCCCCTAATCTTGTTTAACATAGCAGTTAACTCATCATCACCTGCTAAAACTTAAAGCCCTTCCCGCCGTAGAACCATTACGTCCTCTCTGGTCCTTTCAAAAAGTTCTGAAGCTGCAGTCAATGTCCTATCACTGAATGCGCTATCTTGAAACACCGCAAACTGGTAACTTTGGTCTGTTTGGAGCAAAGTCAACCATTTGCCAGAAAGATCGCTCTTCAATGCTGAAACCTTAAACTCAGATTGCGGATCAACGAAAAGAGATCTCTCAATGCCATGTTTGTTCTTTTGTGGCATCTTTGGTAGAAGCTTTGAGGATAGCAAACGTAATTGTCCTTAGATGTTATGGCAACATATTGATATTCGCCTCAAATGAGTAATACGCAATTAGGGTTCGGGATTTTATTATCGAAGTGGCACGGAGTTAAGGCTCACGGCTAGTTTAAGGTCATGGGAAAGTTGTGTTGGCCATATGAAAAAGAGGAACCAAAGATTGTCTTATCTAGGTTCAGTGCCCATCCGAAACTCGTAAAGGTTGCTGTCGTGCAGTATCTTATAAGTAATGATGTTTAAAAGGTCCTGCATTCGTTGTCTCGGCATTGCGCTAGTGAGACCGTTGGATCGGTCGAGCCTAGATGGCTATAGTTTAGATTTCCTTGTTGAATTTTTGTAGACAAATCGTATAAAGACCGAACGGTTCTGAGGGTGTTCCGAAAAGAAAGGCTGTAATTTTGTACTTTCACAGATGTTTGGAGATTCCAAAAGCTTTGACTCTGAATTTTGAAGTAGGTATAGTTTCTAAGAATGATTTCCGATTAGGTAGTCTTACCCTATTAAAACATTGTCTATGGGCCCACCAGGATCTTTTCATGTTTTTACGTACACTTAAAAATAATTTCAGGGGTCGAGAAGTTCTTTGAAGTTTTGTAAGGGTTCTGATGTACCATTTAAAAATTTCTAAATGGTGTAGTATCCCCATCATAGTTCTTTGAGAGGTCTGTGGGGAGTGTGCCAATATTACCTGTGAAAGCACGGCACACATCAAAATTATTTTAAGGAGTCTGTAGGGGAGGTCACGTGACCCTTCCTGATATATGTGTCGAGGAAGCCGCTTCGCCATTTTGCGTCGGATGGCCATAACGATTGAACGCTCAGTGTTGGCTTGCCGTCCCATGAACATATCTTCTAGAGCAGCTCAGTGTGCGGATCAAGGAGTTCCCTCAGAGCCCTGTTTTTTGCGCCTCTTTGTGCCGTCCCGGCTTCAGAAGCTCATCCAGCGAGCGAAAAAGACGCCATAGACGTTACCGCGTTCGGCACCAGGGGACGACACCATGACTGCGCTCAGGATTCCTCAATGGCGGCGGGCGTTGGTTTTGCGTTCCTAGTTGTCGCTAAACGTGCTAGTGACAGTATGTGTGCGTGTGTGTGTGTGTGTGTGTGTGTGTGTGTGTGTGTGTGTGTGTGTGTGTGTGTGTGTGTGTGTGTGTGTGTGTGTGTGTGTGTGTGTGTGTGTGTGTGTGTGTGTGCGTGTGGTGCACCTGCTCTATTTTATTACTTCAACTGCTGTACACATCGCGACACTGTTAGCGCGAACACGACATCGGTGCATTTTCGCATTTTACTTCTAAATAATATTAGCGAGCACGAAATTTTATCGCTTAGATTTTAGAACTAAATGAGACCTTCCCATAGCAATATTTACTTGGATGACATCCCTTGGTTTCAAAAAGAAAAACTGGAAAAACCGGCGATCGATTTTTCGCGCTAACAGTGTCGCGCTCTGTACATCTAAGGATTTCAAAAGTTCGCATTGTGAATAGCTCAAAAGATATTTTGTGCGACAAAGAATTCTGTTGTCCCTATTTGGTCCAATCAGTTTTGTCTACGGGTTCTTTTGCCCTGGTGTGAGTGCACGTTGGTTCATATCATCTTTTTAGTTTCAACATGCATGTAAAAATCGATATCTATAATAAACGGCCTATAACGTTTTAAACAACATTTTTGGTTTAGGGGTCATGGTCATTTGCGCGTTTAAAGGGCTGGGGGTGTTAAAAGTTTATGGGGTTTTAAGGGATGAAGGGGCTTGAAGGTCTGAGGGGCTTGATGGACTTAGGTGTCTCAAGGGTTTGAGAGGGTTCCATATCCCAGGACTGATATGTTACTTTCAATAGGTAAACCAGCATTGAAGATAACCCTCCCTCACATGTTTGGGACCTTCTAGGCCTTTCAAACCTGTTCAGCCCATCAGACCCCTCAGCCCTTTATACCCCTTTATCCATTCAGACTCTTCAGAACTGTTGACCTTTAGACCCTTTGAGCTATTTAAATCTTTAGACGCCCCAATGACTGAACGAGAAAGAAACAATTCAGCTGGTTAAAATGTCATTATAAGTTTACTTTAGACATTGAGTTGTACGTACATGTTAAAACTCAGAAAGATGATAAGAACCATTATTTACTCTAACACGGATAAACGCGGGTCTTGCCAGAAGCTACAAGATTAAATAGCTGTAGCTGATTTCTTTTTCTCCATAGATATATTTCGAGGTATCGCAGTGCCAGTGTTGAATTCTTGAGAAACCCACACACACACGGTCAGTAACACGTTTAGCGAAAGTTACGAACGGCACTATTCCCATACCTCCTTGTACGAATATATGGTAACAGAATTTAATAATATATATAAAAAATCCAGTAAAGAAATTATGGTCAAACAAAGAAATCCGGAAAAGAAATGGGTCGACTCAGAAATATTAAAGCTATGCTATCTCAAAGATAAACTTTGGACTAGGTGTAAACGAAATCCGGGGAATGAAGCTTTAAAAGGAGATTTTCGATCAATAAGAAACAAACTAACAGCCAAGCTCAGAATGGCGAAACGCAATTATTATGTAGCAAAATTTAAAACCATGAAAAATAATACGAAAGAAACGTGGAACTTAGTAAACGAGCTAACAGGTAGAGAAACAAAACCAAGTATTGATGACACAATCACAAGGCATTTTGGTGAATCAGCCGATCTCGTGTCACTATGTGAATCATTTAGTACAAAATTTGTGAACAATGTGTCGGACCTGCGGTCTAATATTAACTATCAGATGCAAACCGGAAGGACACAACAGATACAAAATTTGGAATCTGCATATCTTCCTTTGATGACGGAAGCAGATTTACGTGAAATCATTAGCACTATGTCGATAAAAAAACCGGCAGGAAAGGATAAGATTCGTTTAAGAGACATTGTATGCAATTTTGATAAACTGAAAGACGTTTTACTAGCCATTTTAAACGGTATATTCATTACGGGAGTGGATGGACTAAAAAGTGCTATAGTGAGGCCATTGTTTAAAAGAGGAGAAAAAAAAAAAGATTTAGGAAATTATAGACCGTTATCTATTATGCCAGTAATTTCTCATATTATGGAAAAATACATTGCGAATATAATGAATTCTTTTTGTAATAAATTTGATTTAATTAATAAATCGCAGTACGGCTTTAGAAAAGGAAAAAGTACAACAATGCTGCTCGAAGATTTCACTGATATTGCGAATGAAGCTCTAGATAATAATAACATTTGTTTAGCACTTTTTGTAGACTTGTCGAAAGCTTTTGACACAATAGATCATTCAAAAATGCTTGAGAAGTTGTACACGTTCGGTTTTCGAGGACCATTTTTTGAGTTTTTTTAAAAATTATTTTTCGAATAGAACGCAATGTGTTAAAATAAAACATAGTATTAGCAAGGAAGTACATATAAATTATGGAATACCTCAAGGGTCTTCATTGGCCCCCTTGCTATTTAATATTTTCATAAACGAATTGGGAAACCTAAAATTTCAGTCAACCCTATTTCAGTATGCAGATGATACGGCTTTAATTTTTCCACATGAAAACTATGAAATAGCAGTGACAATATTCCAAAGTGACATTAATAGATTATCAAATTGGTTTGCTGAAAATAATATTTTTGTAAATTCAAAAAAGACAAAATTACTGTGCTTTAGAAATCCCCACAAGCGTGTTTTATTAAATCGTTCTTTATTCCTTCCTGGAAACAAGGGGGTGCAGGATACTGAATTGAAATACGAGGCTAGCACAAAATATCTTGGACTAAATTTCGATGAACACATGACTTGGGAATGTCACATTGACTTCATTAAAAAAAAAGATTAAGAACTGTCTCATCGTTTATATATCGCATTGGTACTTCAGCATGTGCTCTTGTAAAGAAAAATATTTATTGTGCCTTAGGAGAGTCTATACTGAGATATGGCATTTTAATTTATGGATCCAGCTCAAATAACAGATTACGAACCGTAGATAAACTAATATATAGAATAGTAAACAATATTGCATATGGTACACAGTTTCAACACTTAGACCTCATCAACAAACTTGAAGCATTTAATATAATGCCGTTGAATACTTTATTTAGATATATAGCTATAATAACAAATTACTTCTCTAGAACAGAATACAAACATCCGGTAAAGAAAAGGCCTCTCAGAAATATAGATAGATATTATTTGCCAAGAATAAACACGCATTACGGAAAAAGAATGAGAAGTTTTTATGTCCCTTATATATTCAATAAGATACCGGAAGAACTCATTAGTTTAGACTCTTTAAAAGAAGTTAAAAACAAATTTAGAACATGGTGTTTGCAAAATCACATGTAAACGTTTTTATATACATAGATGTTCTCTTTATAAATTATTTCACCTTATCTGTGTAGTCTAAATCTTTTGCATTGAGTGGCAGAATGTTTTTGTTCTAGATGCTTACAGTTAAAAGTTGTTGTTTTCTTGTTTGGTTCTTATAAAAAAAGAACGTTTTCGTTTTTTTCGGTGGGCGTGATATCTTGTATGTCAACTATTTGGTTCAGATAATAAGAAGACAAGATCAATTTTTTTTTATTTTTATGTATATTTCCAAGTGAGTGAACTTGTCTGTTGTTTTGTTTGTGTTTTGTTTGTTTTTCAACGCAAATGGCAGCGTTGTATAAATAACTATTCGCGGCTGCCGGGCCACGTCGTACAAGCCTCTAGGCTTTGACGGACCCGATTTTCTGTATCGTAAACAAAGAACAATAAAATATTATTATTATTATTAAAAACAAAAGACAGCATTCTTTGCCATTGATAAAATCCTTAGCACGGTCGTGGTGTCGTCGCTGGTGCCGTTGTCGTGGCGTCCCCGGCGACTTTATCGCTAGCTGGACGCGCTTCTGAAACCGGACGGACCGATCAATAGGCGCAAAAACAGGGCACTGAGAGACTTTCACGTTTATCCACACACTGAGCAGCTTTAGGAGATATATATCCATAGGTGGGACAAGAAGCTGACACTGCGTTACAGTTCATTGCGGCCGCCGGTTACACAATAGCCAAGCGGCTTCCCCTACGCATATATTCTGAAGATGCACGTTATCTATCCCATGGACCCGACAAAGCTATTTTGAGCGGTGCCGTGCTTTTCAGGATTGTCCATACACCCCACAGGCCCCTAAAAAGTATAAAGAACCTCTGAGACCGTTCAGAAATTTTTGGAGGGTATGTCAGGTCTCTTAGAAAGCTGCGATAGACTTCTCAAACCAATAATAAATTTTTTAAAGATATACAAAGACCTCCCAGAAATCTTGGTGGGACACACAGACGTATTTTCAAAGAGGACCATTTGCGTTTGAGCGAAAGCATTGCTGTGTGAAGAGGCATAGGGATGCTCCAATTGGTTGCGTCATGAAAGTTCATTACAAGCTTCTGTTCGATTGTGGGCTCTGCTACGTGTATCAGACGGGTCAGTGCCTAAATGACCGCCTATTAAAACATAGAAGTGTGAAAATATTGCTCCATTAGGAGAACTATTTAAACATATTGTTTAATGTAATGCAAGCTCGCCATTACGAAAGGAAACTTTAATCTTGTGTAACGAAAGTGATTTCTTTAAATGAACCATAAGTATAAGGGTCCATGGAAACTGTGCAAGCTAGCGGTCTATTGGTTTGAACAAACGCGTAAATAAGTTTCCTTTGTTATCAGCTTTTCTGCTTTTCGCTTTGTGTTGTTGGTGGTGTCGAGGGGTGGGTGACCACGTGGGGTGGATAAGGAGATTGCTCTCTTTCGCTCGGTTCACCTACCTTGACGGGAATTACCATGTCGAGTCGCTTGGCGGTGGGTGTCTGCTCTTGGTGTGGTCTTCATGTTGAAGGTCAGTCTGTCTGGTTGAGTTCTGTTAACTTTTTGCGGCGTCATGTCTTTTGTCTTTCGGTTTTTCTGCCTGTGTGGCCGTCTATATCTTGATGTTCCCTTGGGAATAAACCCAGCTGTGCTTGAAATTTCGTGTCGTCTTGTCCGTTATTTTATTTCCTCCATTGTCTGAGGGCTTATAATATTACAAATCACTCGTTAAGTTGTGACGCAGCGTTCAGCTGGAACTTGTGTTTTGAATCACCGACTGAACTCAAGTGCAGGCTGAACACTGACACAGCACCCGTGTCCACCCCGTGCCTCACGCCCTATTGAGGTAAATAACGTCAAATCAAACGCACGGGCCTTGAGTGGGAAAACAACGACATGATCATCCACTTTCGCGGAGAGCTTCACAAAGGCATGCTCTCGTCATGTGAACCTTTGTTGGAACTTTCTTTCATTTTCATGAATTAGTAAGTATTTATTTTAAAGGTTTAATCACATTTTGAATCAATTTGTGTTAAAACTGTTCATTTGAAAAGTTGTATTATTTAAGACGGTATTTTTTTTCAAACTGGGACATTTAGTTCTTCAAAATATATAGCTTTCATTACCTGTGCTTATAAAAGGCATAATAATCCTTTGGAGGGTAAGAAACTGAAGTCCTGTTGCCCTCGTCCGCTTCAAGCAGCTTGACTGGTTCTTTGCCCACCTCAAGTAGAAACTATTGCGAAAGAAATAAAATCAACGCAAGAAATTATATAGTAATACAAGTAACTTCCGTCATAAAAGCAGCAACAACCATAAAATAATGAAGCAACAGCGAAATTTGCCTACATTAAATTTAAATGCTTGGGAAGCTAAACACAAAAAACATCAGAATTCAACAATATTATTTTTTACGTATCTTAATAAACCCGAAGTGACTTTTCAAAGAAAGTTGTTTCCAGGCTTATGTACATTGCACGAAGTTCGCTGTACTATTAAAGTATATATCAAAATTAATAAATTATACCAATTTAACAGAAAGGGTATTGATTAAAGCAATAACGGAGGCACTCCTTTCCGGAGTTTAGTCGAGTTGCAGGGGTTCAGTTTTCTTTTTCTTGTAGAGCAACTAAATTATTTTATTTGCAATAGGAAGAGACTATGTATATAATTTATATTTCTTTATGCTTTTAATTTATAGCGGACTCTCAAACAATAACTTAATAGCCTTTGGGCTTTGGCCACGTGGTAACGATAAAAGAAAATATAACTTGTTCCATACGGTGCCTTACATGTGCCGAATATATTTATATTTTTGTTACTAAATGAACACGCTACGTACTAAATCAACTAGTTCAATAAACCTTTTAATGAAGCTATTTAGGTACAAGAATAATATTAATGGTATAAATATCTATAAAACAATATTTTGTACATAACTTTTTATTCATGCTTATATTTTCTGGTACTATTTAGCACCAGAAAGTAGTGAGGTCAATATAGAGCGTAATTGACGCCAGATTCAAAACAATATGAAAAAAAAGTCTCTACAATAGCTATTGTAAATTTGTTAGTCATAAATTCAAAATGTTGTATTTTCTTCAGATAGTATATACGTATCTTTCTTAAAATGGGTCCGAATTGCTTACTTCACTTCGTACAAATTAAAATTATAAAAAAATGACCCGCATCATAAAAGCATTCGCGGTATTCACTATTAGCCCTTCCTGTTCCCTGGCGCTGATTTTTTGCATTGCCCGGCGTCAGTTAAGGGCACGTTGCTGTTTCATGCTAAGCAAACTTTTAGTTAAAAAACCTAGGAAGGGCGTACATTTGGATTCTAATATGCAAGTTTACATTAAAAACAATTGTGGGCTAATGAAAGTATGGCTTTGTCTCACACATCTTCACGACTTTTGTTTTTCACCAGACCCAGATATTGTTTGCATGTTGAGCCTTATAAGGAAGTGGTTGAGAATGCTAGCAAAGAGTACATCGGCATTACCAAGGTTAAGCTCGAAGCCAGTGATAAAGTGTGCCGCATCAAAGAGTGCAACACGGTCAATCTCATCACCGATGCCTTCCTCGCCTTTTATGCCGACCGAAATAGCACCAATAACACGGATGACTGGTCCGACGTTAATGCTGCCGTCGTAAACAGTGGCATCGCCAAGACAACCGTTGAACAAGGTAAGATACACGACTCATGAGAGCTATGAGTATTTTTCAAATATGTTGAAGATCAAGACGTAGAGTTCCGTAAATACGCCTTTTTCTTTCTAAAGGGACCAGCAGCATTGATATATAATTCAAGAAAGACACAGTTTTAGTTTTTTTTTTTTTTTTTTTAGGGAGTTTAAACATGGAATAAAAAAATTAGAGAGCCAGAATCGTGCCCTGCAGAAGACTCTATCTGGGGCTTAATATCAAATGTTTGTCGTGTCAACTTCGCGAACTTCAAATGTTCATTTACACAGAATATTTTAGAACCAAAAACCATGCATATTCAAGTTAAGGCAGATTCAGAACTTCTACTTAACTATTAATTTTGATTTCGGTAATTTAGCTCTTGGCAAAGGCGCGCGCAGCAGTCTGTGGATCATTTGAATACCTGTTTCACGCAAGGTAACATTCTGCATTTTTCTTTCTTTTATTTCTCAACACGATGATAAGGAATGACGACGGCACGCGCGATCGATGTATTCGTTTAAATTAAAATACACTAAGGTGTGAGAACAGATCAACACAATGACACCTAAAATAAGGCGAAACACTTGGCGCCTATGATAGGAGCTCGGACTATCAATAAAAATGTACTTTGTTTATAACACTTTTTTGTATGTGAACTTTCAAGGCTTGGCTTTATTCCTGCAAAAGAATAAAAATAAAATCTTTCAAAATGTACACCCCAGACTTGAACGAAGACAGCTCTCATACAAGGTCGTTCACCCTTGTCTGAGTACGAAACACCATCAGTCCAGATCAAAGACTGTTATAGTAGTAAAACTTACAACGTTTTGAAAAGCAAGAGTATAAAAAAATCACAAGACAGCAAACTAATCGCAACGCAAAAACAATGACAGATAATTCACAAAAAATATAGATATGCATGCATTATACCTATGCGCTATTACAATATTAAAATTAACAATATATATATATATATATATATATATATATATATATATATATATATATATATATATATATATATATATTGACATACACAATGTTTACGCTGTATTATATTAAGAACAAAACAGCTCAACATCGTGGAATGATACAAAATATTTGTTAAACACCTTTTACTCCTCCGATACGCTAGGAAAAAACAATTAAAACTGAACAAGCACAGTTTATCTTCAATCAGTCCCATCTGAAAGCTGAGGCAGCAGACGTGTTCGAACTGTGCCCTGCATTGGGCTCTTGAGGATGACGCCGATAATTCAGCTCTACGGCCTTGTTATCAAGGAGGTGTTGAACGAGCCCGCCTTAGTTCTCTGTCCCCAGGCAGACACTTTCTCTATTTTCTGGCGTTTCATTGAGAGGAGAAACACGCTGAGCTTTATTGGGCCGCCGCGTCTGTTCAGTGATGTCCTCTTCAGTTCTCTTCTTTTCCTTACGAGGCAATGTGAAGATTACCTGAGCATTCTCAGTTGAGCTTGGACGATGCGATACGTGCATATTCACCGGGACAACTGCGAATCACTAAACCCATGGTCCGTTGAAGTACGGGCGGAGCGACCCACGACCTGCGCATGTGCGAGATAAAGGGAGAAGAAGAGGACATATCGTTTTCCGTTACAGATGAAAATTCTCTGGGAAGGGGAAGCGTGGGCTGGCCAAAAACGTGCTGTCTCATTAAAAAAAAAAAAGATAAGAAGAGAAAGCGCTGCAGCTTGTGAATAATCATATCTCAGTCTCATACATCATGCTGTCCCCTCTTGCAACGTCGTAATTCGCGTGTATATTATACACGTTAACAAAATCAGAAATTAGTTACTTTATGAGACGTGATTCTGCGGTATAAATAAAGAATGTGCCTACCTGTTAAATACTGTTCAGAAGTTAATCTCATTCAAAGTACTGGGTTTTGTACATATTCGATTTAGCTTTCTTGATGTGTCGATTCAAGTGTTTCTTTCGAGTAAAACATCAACTTTCGAGCCGTTAAATTAATGATAGCAAATACCGCCGTGTCTACATTTGTTGAAAAATGCAAAACTTAAAGCCACCGTAAAAGCATGCTTTATGTATCCGCTTGCTGTTGTTGCGTCGAATGTTATAAAATTATTTTATAAAACTGAAAAAAAAAAATCTATTTACGCGTGGACGAATAACAAATAGCGTAAATTTGGTCCTTTCATATATATCCATGTATTTCATACAGGTGTCATTCTGAGGGAAAACATGATGTCCATGATGCCCTACGAAAGCACTCTGTACGTACTCACCATGACTGGACTTCAATTGACGAACATGTTTGAGCACGGCGCCTCAAAGTTCACATGGTTCGGGGACCCTGAAGGGGCGTTCCTTCAGGTGTCAGGTATGATCTCCTCCATGCACGCACCACCAAGAAAGATCAAGTTAAATATTGCCTGCTTTTTCAAAATTTTGTTTCATAATATTTTGTTTCAGCCTAAGCCCGAGGGCTGTCGAAGCCTGTAACATATAAAGGCACGGACGCGCACACATGCTAAAAGTGCAATTCGCGAGTTTTTAACTAAACTATGCGAAATCGGGTGTATCGGCTGTCCCGTTAAGATAATTTGAAAGCCGTTCGCGGAAATATATGCAGGGGGCTGGGCGAATGGCGAAATTAAAACTATGGTCAAACCTAAAAAAAAGAAACAGTTTGCGGTATGACTTTGCAAATGACAAATGCTCAGCGTCACAGCGCCGTCTGTGTTTTTTTTTTTTAGGTATAAATCAATTTAATGTTTGTCATTTTCAGAGTTTCTTTCGCAGATAGTATTGAAGGTTTGCGCGAGAGTGAAGGCCGTTAGGGAGCTAAATGTACGTGTCTTTTTTCGCCACAAAAATAAGCTACGCATCACCGAATGCTCTGTATTTTTCCAAATGTAAAGCCATCAGGCCGGACTAGATGCCAAAAGTTTCAGTGATTGCAGTAACCTTGCTCAAAGGTTAGAAGTGATTGTCTGAAACATTAAATACAAAAAATGGGGCCAGTTTCCGGAAGCCAACACCATTCATCTTAATGCATTCGTGGGCTTAATCGGCTGCAATTTCCTCCTTCAACGTTTCAAAGCCTGAAATATTTTGTAACGCAAGCTTATAACCCCAAAAGTACTGTGCGTCCTTCCATCCGTCCCTCCGTCCGTGCATTTTCCGCTTAATTTAGTGGGGAAACTGAATTGGTGTTTAGCCACATGTCGTGAATTGACGTCACGTGACCTGACGCCACGTGACGTATACACCAATTCTCTTTCTCCACTAAGTTTTGCGGGAAATTTGATTTCACGTGACTTGTCGTAACGAGATCGATACAACAATTTAGTTTTCAAACTATATTTAGCGAAACCATTGACGTCACGTCACCTGATGTCACGTAACCTATACGCCAATTTAGTTTCTCCGCTAAATTGGACGGGGGGAAATCGATGTCACGTGAACTAAAGACCTTCAGTTTTCCCGCGAAATTTAGTGGGAAAATTGACGTCACGTAACCGGACTAGAGGTGGCATGTACAGCACTCTCGAAACTTAAACTGAACACGCGAACTGTCTTTTCTCATGGCTGCGCTATCTCGGGTAAAGCTGAACAGCGGCTTTTGACCTAGCGCTTGGGGGTGCTTTTTTGCGTTACGTCACAAAACCGTTATCCGGCTGCCGTCAGGATAGCGCTGCCATGAGAAAAGACACGGTTCTTGTGTTTATATCTTAGGTTCATATCTTAGGCTACACGCTATTCACTCATGCCTACAAGGGAAGGTTTGACATGAATAAAAATAGTTCGATGAGCAAAATAAATAAAAGAGATACAGGCACCATTAAACTGGGAGCATCATTTAGTGTGCTTACCAGGAACAGTTTTGAAGACACACTCCCCAGCTGTGCCAACATGCGTTTTTCACGCGTCAGACGTCACCACGTGCTGTCGGAGAAGATAAATATTAAGGAATCGCACGCCAATCAATGGGTGCCAAAATAACGCGTGGAAAGCGCACGCCAATCAATGAGTGCCAAAATAACGCGTGGAAAGCGCACGCCTGCAGGCAGTCAAGTGCCGTAATCACTTGACCAACAGGTTACAAGAACTTATAAATGCATTTTGAAGGTGAACAAACATACAAACTGTTCAAATTACAGACGAACTTGTACGCCTTACTGTCCCCACTACAGACATTTTTAGCAAGGGCGCCACCATCTTCAACCTTATGCGCCGACGACGACGGCTAGGAACTTAGCACTTGCATTACTGATGGGTTCATACTCTGGGTAGGCAACGTTGTGTGTACGGCAAATTCTTGTCTAAGCTTGGCTGGGCACTTGGCGGACAGCGCCGATTTGGCTAGCCGCGCGACCTTATCGAAAATAAAGGTGGGAAGATTTGTTTTATCTTCTGCAACGAATCAACATATGCGCAGTTTAATGTAGCTTGTGAGGTATGCTTCTAGGCTCTGAGCATTTGTACCTCCACTTTGAACTGTGGCACAAAACTCATTAAAGCCGTCTTCACATATCACAAAATCATAGCATATACCTTGAGGTGAAATCTCAATCGGAGCATTGGCACCGGGAAGGATTCGGACAGCTTGATGCCGGCGAAGCGGTCTCACCATACCCGTGGTTTTGAATCGGCACAAAGACCTCGCGATCGGTACTCGGAAAGCACTGACGTTGTAAACAGAGATCCGAGTTGAACGTGTGCAGCAGAGCAGAAAATACTGAAGAAGTATATGCGGCAGCATATCATACTAATCGCATCATTTCCGCGAATGTGCATTTTACTTAATTAATCTATTCGAACATCCGAAGATAACGCAGTGATAGTCTACCGACCGCAGAGTTTGTTGACACGTTTACATGGTAAAACTAATTACGTGGAACTAACGCATGCACGACGTAGCATGGGCGTTTAAACGCGATGCGTTTAATTAAGCATACTAGGGCGTGTCGTGCTATAAACTGTGGTATAACCTATTGTAATCTGATATGCCACAAAGCCTGTTTTGGCAAAAAAAATGATATAATTTATTCGATAATTGCGTTATATCTCAAAGTTGTTTTCGTGCAGCTTTCCACAATACACAAATTCAGAATGTGCGCCAAACATGTTAAAAACGCGAATGCTGAAAGATTCAAAAACTTTATCAAAGTATTGTGACAAGTACGAAATATATTCTCTGAAACGAATTTTGTCAAGAGTTCTTATATTTCTTTTATTTATAGCACATTAATAATGGCCCCAAAACTTGGGTCATATGGTTTTGCTGGTAGTTATCTCAAGAAAAATGCGGAAGGCGCAAGCGTTTGTTTCATAAACGAACGACTAAAGCGCTACTTCCTAGTTCGCCGTAATCGCAAACTATTGCTGTGTTTATTGACTTAATTTTATTACTGATAATTGTATCACTTTCTATGCATGCTTTTAGCTGCTCATACTGTTTTTCGTCTTCAGTTATAACACAAAAAACTGGGAACCTTTCGAAAGGGGCTTAAAATTGTGAAAGAACAGTGGAGCATTTCTTTAGGCGTATTATATAGCTTAAACGAAACAACTTACAATATTAATTAAAAAAATAAAGTTGCAATATTTGGTATCACGAGTAGCAGCAGTTACCTGGAACTTCAGAAAAGTTTGTTGAAGCGATTGTATATATTCTAGAGAACAACGGATTTTCCCGCGATCTGACGCAGGCTTATTGCGGCGAAAGCGAACTCATGATCTGCAGCTGAGATTTCGGTAGCACGTCACAAAATTCACAGGCATTCCCAATTATTCATCAGGCCTTCTCTGGGGTTTGCCAAATTACCTCAGCTAGCCTGGAACGTATGACCTTTCAATTTGACTTTTTATTCTAGAAAAGACAGGAGTTGATGGCTCTTGATTGTACGCGGATCATACTTCACCGGTTTCACTTCTAATAAATTTTCTTTCGTCTTTTCTTCTGTAGGAATACGCGTGGCTTTTAATTTCTCGCTTGAAAAAGGTTGCCGAGTAATTAAACTTGATATTTTGTGTTCCAAGTGTAAGATACCAAAGTATGAGCCTGTAATGCTGAACGAAACATACCGCATTGTCACCACCAGTTACGTTGCGAACGGTGGAGACGGATTCACATTCGACAGCAGCGTAAGAAAAGACACAGAAGGTAAGTAATCATCTTGTCTTATTTTTAGAGTTTCCGGCTAAACTCAGAATTGAGTAACTGAGAGGGCCGAGAAGGGTGCAGGTCGGTTCATTACTCTTGAGTCTTCTTAACGCATACTTTTCTAATTGACTACAAACATCGATCATAAAAAAAAATATTAATTTCCCTTACATCTTGATATTATCAAGACAATATCACAAATATATAAAATCGGCAACAGTTTTGCTTTATTTCATATACCATTCAAATATTAAGCAGTGTACTTTCTACGATTATTTGCATAATTCATTTAATCACACATTCAAAAGAGGTCCTTCCTCAGTAGTGAACAAAAAACAAACACCAGACAATGTCTCTTTAAAAAATCGAGAAATCAAAAATATGTACCGTTTGGAAAACTAGTATATTTAAACTGAACTGGCAAACTTGTTATCGATTTATTTTTAATTTAAAATGTATACAGTTGGAAGTACAAAGGCAAGTTAAGTCTAGGGTGTTTTGAATAGGTCATGAAGCGATTTTCTTATTCCTTGTGGAATTGATACTATATTCTGGAAACCATTCCGCTTTTTATTTGTTCCTGAATTTATCTTTCCCGAAATTCCCACAAGGCCTCTCCCGAACCCCTACTTGTTCTGTGTGGGGCAGGTTATTTATTGTTGGGCTATTCCGATGTACGCTGGGGCCGACTTGTACGCTCCGTAAAGCCCTGAAGCGGCTCAATTCCATTTTTCTTACCACTGCTGGTTAAAGAAAAAGAGCGAAAACATCAAATAGCCAATAAAAACCCAGGTTTGTTATTGCTCTGTTCCCATTGCGTTCTGAAATTGCAAAATGCCGAACTCGGTTGAGACGCTTTCTCTACGCATGGGTACTCCTTCACGCGCTATATAATGAAATGCCGTAGTGTGTCCAAAGTACGGTGAGAAAGGCAGTGCGCATTTCCGGAATGGTATATTAGAGCGTGTTCCAGCTTTATTAATGATTATGACGACGCTAAGCCAAAATAAGATACCAAAGATATTTTATTAATAACTTTTGCGCACTTACAGGAGTTGTTGACAACGAGGTGGTAATTGAATACGTCCGCAAGATGTCCCCTATCAAGGAGCCCGAAGAGGGACGCGTTATTATGTACGACAACCCTAGACCTGCCAATTCCACGGCAGGTCTCCCGATTGACGCAACCAGGACGTCTCCTAAGCCTTCTACTGCTAAACCTTAGAACATTATAGCAATATGTTTAGTGAAGCGACAGAATATAGGGAAGTGTTATTCGCAGTACACTCACGAATACTGACTTGTTTCGAACTAGAAACCATTTCTTGGTATTTTTAGGATCCAAATGGGGTATTAGAAAATGCGATATACGTTCTTGGTTGATTATTTTTCAATAAATAAAAGTTTATAAAGCATCTAATTAGTAAACATATTGTAAAATAATCTTGATTAAACGAATGGGAATAAACAGTTTTCAGTGGCACGTTTTCTTATCAATTGCTTGACCTTGATGACTACCTGTGCATGCACTTTGTAGCAAACTGCATTGTGACAGTGAACCGTGCGCGTACGGTACATGCATTGCGGAGCGAGCACCGCAGGAACACGACACGAGCACCACTAAACGAGCACGTAGAGCTGCCATCAGCAGCTACGGGTTGGCGCTCCTCGGACTGGCCCACATTATTCACTAAATACGCAATGTTTCAGAGCAACGACAGTCCAGCCTTATTGGTGCATAAAGCCATGGTTGCCGGTTGTCTGAAGTTTTATCTAAAATCGCCGGAAACGCTTTTTCGTCTCTAGAAAGGTTACGAAAGTCCGCGAAACACAATATCGCCTGAGCATCCTAGAGCGTATCTGAAGCTCAAAAAGGCACGTTTTTAAGCCGTAACTGTCACCAATGGGAAGCGAACGACACGTAAACAGGGTGTGCCGCTCCGCTTTGGAAGCATATCCGCAGCGTCCACAACGGCGCGGTTAAGTATTAATTTGCGCGCAGTCGCGGCATCTGCTCCTCTCCATTTTATTTATTAATTTTGAATAGAGGAGTAGTATGCAACAACATAAAACAGAAATACTCAAGAGCAAAAAAGAATGGTCCCAAATAATACACAGTAAGACACAATGCCTAAGAAATGATTAGTCAATTAATTCTATTAGGAACGGTGGTTTGAAATAAATCGAAATCGTGAATTATTGCAACTTGAAAGCTGAAGGTGGTTCCAGTCATTAGAGGTGCGTTGGAAGAAAAT
This sequence comes from Ixodes persulcatus, assembly GCA_013358835.2. Lineage (NCBI taxonomy): Eukaryota > Metazoa > Arthropoda > Arachnida > Ixodida > Ixodidae > Ixodes > Ixodes persulcatus. Next base: position 44,486 of record JABSTQ010009860.1, on the reverse strand, counting down.
AAGAAAGATGGCTTAGCATTGTATGATGTAACGCCTTCTTCATGATGGTGATCCAACCGCGACAATATATATTGTCACGGATGACACACTAAAATGCAGGGGTGAAATATAGAAACTAAAGGCTTAATGTGGCAAACTTGTTCCAAACAAAAGATGAAATAACTGGGCGTCGCGGCCGTCGATGTCGGCGTACCAGCAGGATCGAGCGCTGGCGAAAGACTGACTCTGGCTAGCCACGCGGAGCCCCTTATGTACACGCGTGGGCTTCTGGAACAATCGGCGTAAAAGGTGCGGTGCGTAGAGCATTCGGACCTCGAAGAAGCAATAGGACTCTCGAATTTACCGGAACGAGATATTTACAGAAATCAACAAATAGCTGTGTCCGCTCCCAGTCATCGAACCTCAACCCTTTGCGTGGAAGCCAACAACGATAACCATTCAGCCGTGGGCGCGTTTGCTCGGAGACGCGCGTGGCGCTACTCCCAACTTTCATGAACTCATCGTCTCGATGCAAGCAAAAAAAAAAAACAAAAAAACACAAAAAAAGCATGGAGGAACAAGAAACAAACAATAATGTCAACACCAGTAATTCCTGAATAATCACAACAGCGTTCAGAGTCTTATCTGTCGGGGTACGGCTTGAGGCGAACGACACGAATGACCTCGGCTCGCGGCGAGCGGCGTGATGAAGGACGTGTTCCGTCGGGTAGAACTTAGTAGTTACAATCCCTAAGGCAGTGAAAACACTTTTAGGGTCCAAAGTAGCGTTTCAGAAGCTTCCCAATGAGACCGCGGCGCCGTATCGGTGCCCACACCCATACTTGGTCTACGGGCTTAAAGGGGACGTCACGACGACCAAGGTTATACCGGCGTGGGTCGACTCGCTATTGGGCTTGAATCCTGGTTCTTGCCAGTTAACGAGCCTCTTCCGCGCCCTGAGAGACCATTCGAGCATCGTCGCTGCGTCGTTGGTTGGCATGTGAGGTAGAATGGCGTCGAGCATCGTGGTAACCTTCGGCCGTGTAGCAGTGGAACAGCGTCATTCGCGTGGTTTCTTGACCAGCCGTGTTGTAGGCAAGCGTAACAAACGGCAGTACTTCTTTCCGGGTTCAGTGCTCAACGTCTAGGTACATAGAAATCATGTCAGCGATCGTTTTGTTGAGTCTTTCGGTCAAGCAATTTGCCTGTGGATGGTGCGCTGTCGTCCTACGATTGCTGGTATGACTTAAACGAAGGATCTATTTAGTTAGCTGAGCCAGAAAGGCGGAACCACGGTCGGGTATCAAGACTTCTGGAGCGCCGTACCGGATAACAATATATTTGATGAAGAAGTTGGCATCTTCTACAGCAGTCCCGAAAGGAAGGGCCTTCGTCTCCGCATATCATGTCACAAAGTCTGCCGCCACGATAATTCACCAGTTTCCCAATGTCGAAGTGAGGAACGGACCGAGTAAATCCATACAAATCTGCTGGAACGAAGCCACCGGCAGAGCGATTGGTTGGACAAGTCCCGCAGAATGTATGGGCGTTGTCTTTTGATGTTGGCGCTCTCGGCAGGTTGCGGATGTACTGGCGGACTAACTTCGGGGGCATCGGCCAGTAGTACTCATCGTGAACGAGTGCGAGCGTCCGACTGACGCCGAGGTGTGCAGCGGTGGGATCATCGTGGCAAGCCTCGAATATTTCATTAAAACTTGGGTTGGGCTAGTTGGTCCATAGCGCGTGTCCTGTCGTCCGTGTTTCTTTTTGTCCTCGTTTGTTCGCGCTTTTTAACCTTTTACTCGAAGATTTCTTCACATAGATCTTCCGTCACAAACTAGGAGCCATGTCCACTGGCCAGCCCCAAGGGATGTTAGCCCCAAGGGAAGTTACAGAGAACCCAGTGATGAAGGCTGTAAGATTATAGAAGGTGTATGAAGATCCGGGGAATCGCGCCTCCTTGGCCTTTCAAGTGGGTAAATCAGCTCCCAAAGTTCCGGATTACATCGCTGCCGTGCTGCCATATCCGTAGCTTCCAGTGCCGCGAGAAAAATGACCTCGTCGTTATCTGTGTCCGTCAGGCCCGACCTCACAGGAGCCCGTGACAGGCAGTCGGCGTCGTAGTGTTTGCGGCTTGACTTCTAGGTGGTCGTGATGTCGAACCCTTGGAGCCGCAGGCTCCACCGCGCAAGTCGGCCCGCGAGGTCCTTGAGGTTGGCAAGCCAAGAGAGTGTGTTGTGGCTCGGTGATAACTCGGAACGGGGCGTCCATACAGGTAAGGTATGAACTTAGTGATTTCCTGGACAACCCCAAGGCATTCCTTCTCCGTTGTCGAGTAGTTACTTTCTGCCTTGGAGAGAGCCCGTACTTGCGTACGCGATGAATATCTCGGCTCCGTCCTTGCACCTGTACGAAGCAGTGCCCCAGAGCCCCGGTGGGCTAGCGTCTGTGTGAATTTCTGTTCGGCATCCTGTTCGACAGTGGCCGCAGTAACGGAGTTGACTGCAGACGTCGTTTTAGCTCGGTCGAACGCATGCTGTTGTCTCCCGTTCCACCCGAAGGCGACGGCATCTTGCGTGAGGTGAGTGAGCGGCGCTTCGAACCGAGAAAAGTTCTGAAAAAATCGCCCGTAGTAGCAGCAAAGACAAGAAACCTTCTGACTGTCTTTTTTTCCGGAGGATATTGGAAATAAGCTACATCAGTTGTCTTCTCGGGGTCGGGGCCAACGCCTTTGCTGCATATGACGTGACCGAGAAACATTAGTTCACCACGGCTGCGTATTTTCGGCACCGATTTGAAGTCCAGGGGGAGTGGTCAATGACGTCACGGACGTCAAAATAACAGCTTTTATTTTGACGTTCTAGTTATTTTGACGGCAACAACACGTTTTCTTTGGATGCCGTTGACTGCATTTTGAAATGTCGGTCGCTCGGCGTGTGTGTGGCCGGGTGCTCGGCGGCTCGGCGGTGCCCGCGCTGGTGCGTGTTGTCAACGTTGTCGCCTGTACTCGTCACGTTCTCAGGAATATCAAAATAAGCGTTCTCTATTTTCAAACTTCGCCCGATGCCGTCCGTCACTCCTGTTGCAAATCAAGATTACGTGTACCGGAGGCGACAGAGCCCAGCCGCAGCAATTTTGTACGCAGTTTTCTGGAGCTGTACTTGTGTGTAATACAACAGATTATCACCCTTGCATAGAATAGCTGTGAAGGCCGTGCAAGCGGTGAGCGAGTAGCCTTGCCTGGCATGACTGTAGCTGCAGGAGTGCTCGTGCCGCGTTATCCAAAGCAACTAGCTCGCGCTCTTAGCATTGTCGTCGACAACATTCTTTCTTTTTTTTTTAGTGTTAATCGTGAAAAACAAATGTCGTAAATTTCGCCAAATGCCCCAACAAAATAAAATTTTCGAAAAAAAAAAAGCAGAAAAGTAAACCTCCACTGCGGATCGAACACACGACCACTTGCGTATCATGCAGACATCTTAACCGCTAAGCTACGCTACAGCTTCGGAAGTTCCGTTTTGAAAATTCGTTTTATACGAGACTTTCTTATCGCGGAATACCGACGGTGGAGTACCGTCGGACGGCACTTGAATGCTCTGCAAAAGTGCCGTCGGACGGTACTGTAGTCACTAAGAATCTTATTTTGCAACAGGAGTGACCGACGGCACCGGGCGAACGAAATTGGAAAACACTGTTTTGGATGTCGGCAATTGATATGCGACGAGCACAGGCGGCACGCCGACACACACCAGCGAGTACACCGTCGAGCCGCCGAGCACCCAACCACGCGCACACACTCGCCGACCAACCGACGTATCAAAATGCAGTCGGTGGCATCCAAAATAAAATGTTTACGAGAAAGAACACCAAATAAAACTTTCTACGTTCATGACGTCATTGGCCGCGCCCCCTGGACTTCAAATCGGTGCCGAGAATACGCACCCGTTCATCACAGACAAACCAACACTTCGTCGTCTTTAGAGTGGGGCCGGCGCTCCTGGTGGCCTAGAGTACATCCTTTAGGCGCTGGACATGCTCATCGAAGGTGTTTGAAAAAACGACGATGTCGTCAAGGTAGATTACGCATATCTGCCATTTTAGTCCCGCCAACACGGTGTCCATGACGCGCTTGAACGTCGCTGGCGCCGTGCGGAGTCCGAACGGCATCACTTTGAAATCGTAGAGTCATCCCGAGTGATGAAAGCCATATTTTCTTTGTCGCGCTCGTCTACCTCTATTTCTCAGTAACCGCTCTTCAGGTCTTTACACAAAAAATAACGAGCGTGGAGGAGTCGATCAGGCGTGTCGTGGATACGAGGAAGTATACAGACGTCTTTTTCGTAATCTTGTTTCGTCGCCTGTAATCTACGCAAAAGCGCAGGGTCCCGTTGTTCTTGATCAGCACCACTGGGGTGGCCCATGGGCTGTTCGATGCCTGGATGACATCGTCGTTTAGAATTTTTTTTGTTCCAGCTCCTGTATGGCTTCCCTAGCTCTCTTTAAAGAAAACCTGGTCTGGCGGTTGACGAACAGAGTGCGCATCAACATCGGTGATAATCCGGTTGTGAGATTGTTGTCTGGAAAACCCCGGATGGCACGTGGAAGCAGTCGTGAAATTCGTCAAGTAGCTCGATGAGTTCCTGTCTCTGCTGCGATGACAGTCCAATTCCCGAATAATTGATGATCCTCGAACAGTGCCTGCAGCAAGATGAATTTCGCTGTGATTAGGCTTCGGCCGCGTAACCGCGACGCGTGCAGTGCACCTTCCGGTTAGCGTTATCAGGTAACTTCCGGCGTTCTTAATGGCAGGCCGTCCCAACGAGTCATCACTTTACGAAATAGACGAGAGAGCTTCCCACTCAAAAACGGGAATAGCAGCATCGATTTGAATGAGCGCCGTCGCGTCGAGGCTGTCGATTAAAACGTTGAAGTTGTTTGACACCTTTACGGAGGCGCCGTTTTGTTGCGTGTCGTCGTCAGAGTGGGAGCTCTCCGGCGTTCTTGAAGGCTCTTTGCTTCGTCCGTCTTCGGCAACGCCACCTCCAGACGTTGTCGCACACAGATCTTCTGACGTGACAGGGGGTGCAGGCTGTCTCGGCGAGAGTGGCGAAGGGGTGAAGCAGGACGTCGGGGAGGTGGACAGCGGGATCCTCGAGGTGGAGACGGCCCCGGGGATGGTGAGCGTCACAGATACTCTTCAATCTTCAATTTCACGTGGGCGCCCGCCGTACCTTGGATGCGGGTCGTTTGGCATGAACCCGCGAATTTCAAGCTGGCGGTAGGGACAGTGCCGGTGGATGTGGTGTGCCTCTCTGCAGTAATTAGCAAAAGGGACGCCGGTCTGCCGTGCTCTAAACGTTGTCTTCCTCGTGCCACGTTGCTCTGGGCTTGGAGCATACTGCGGCGCCGGTGCCTCATGTCGGGGAGCTGACTGATATTGTCGTGCGACGGGATGTACTCTCTTGGCGGCGGCGGCGTAGGTCAGGGCCGGCTGTTCGCGAGCCACTGCGACGGGGACTTCTGGCAAGAGCGCTCGGTGTTCCTCCTCGCGAACAGCCTCCACGATCAAAACAGCGGCTGGTCGTTCGGGAGAAGAGAGCAACCGTTTCAGTTCTCTTCAAACAACATCCCGAATGACCCCTTGAATGTTCTCGATGCCAACGCCGCCAAGGTTAGGGCGGAAAAATGGAAGGGATGAGGTAGTAGCCACGCCGGCGAGTTTGTAATAATGACCCGCCCTCGCCGACGGCGCTCGTTCAATGTTGGTTGCCTCAGCACCAAATTCATCCACGGTCGTCGGGAGATTGCGAACGAGGCCGCCGAAAATCTCGCTCTCGACGCCTCTCATCAGGACGTGCAGCTTCCTGTGCTCAATGGCCCCAGAGTCGGCGCGAGCGCACGGGCGCAGCACATCATCAGTAAAGCTTGTCACGCTCTCGTTGAGAGAGAGAGAGAGAGTAACTTTATTTAACCGAAGAGTGGACCTCTTCGATCTTAGCCAAGGCCCGGGCCTATGTAGCGGTGCCGGTCTCCGTCGCCCATCATAGTTTGAATGTGATGAACGAGGGATGGCCACCACAACTTCTGGTGTTCTGAAAGGGAGGAGGACCATTCCTCCCAGCCGCTTGGAGTGAGTCCTTACGGCAGCACCCTGTATGTATAACCACCTTTTTTTTCAGTCACTTTAGTTTGACTAAAGAGCACTAGATGTTTCAGCAGAAGGCCTACGAGAATCAGAATGTTGCCTGAAAGGAAACTTACCTATGGGCGTCTCTGCTGCCTTTCCTATGTGGCCATGGAACTCAACTCCAGTGCTACCACTGGATTTGTTTGTGACGTGGCCGTTTGAGGTTTTTTTTGCTGAAGGGAAGTATGAGCTTAGATACACTCTCACAATAAATTCAAATGCATTTATAGTATAATATTACAATATGCATAGTCCATTCTGTGACGGATCTGGTGCTTGAAGAAGGCGGCCGATTTCCACAATGTCCAGCTTGAGTGCCGGACCTTGTCCTGACCAGCCCCACTTCGGTCTGCACAGCTCATGGCCCTCCGAACATACCTGGCTCGTGTGGCCTGCCATGCATATTTGCACTCTTCTGTACTGCACTCTGCAGCCATGAAACCAAATATTTACAAGATAAGGCATTTACATTCTCAAGAAAAGTTCGAGCTAAAGAATGAAAGACTTTCCTTTCTTTAGACCGTGCAAATGAAGGATGGGGGGAAAGTATGTGGCTTGAGTGATTACTGTGTCACCGACCGCGACAATATGTGTGAACAATACGTAGCTGCCCGTGCGCTCGTGAAATTTTAGCCTACCGACTCCGCTTTCGGTCCACGGCCGCTTCCAATCGAAACACATCCCGAGGTGCCAAAGCGCTAATGCCCTGTTTTCACGTGTTAAAGATACCGTCTACACGAACTATACTCTGTTTCATACTTAGTGTGCAACGCTGTCAAAGCTTTTGGCGCGAGCATGCGGTTTGATGTCGTTGAACATTTGCACGCGTTCTCGCGCAAACAGAACCATAGATGAAGCCACGCGCTCGCGCCAGTAGCTTTGACAGCGTTGCACGCTAAGTATGAAACGGAGTATAGCGTGCTAATTTCTGGTCACCTACTCACAGTCAAAATCAGGACTACGCTCGCGTGGCGATCCAGCTGACGTGCTGACAATAGGTACCTCACGCGAACAAAAGTTAAGAAATGATTACTTACCCTGCAGGAGGGTGCCGATAGGGATCCAGAAGCCCTCGCGCTTTATTTTGTCAATATAATCGAGTCTCGATGTGTCCCGAATCCAGGAAAACTGTTCTGATTTTTCGATCAGTTCCTCCTCACAACTGAAAGTAAGCTCGCGGCCATCTGCGAAGCGAACAGGAGTCGGGAGGGTCGAGATCTTTGAAGAGATAGAAAAGATAAATTAAAAAAAAAAAAATCACTCTCTTGTGTTTTTTTTTTTTTTCGGGGGGGGGGGGGGGGGGGTGGGGTTATGGGCTTGTCGGAGAGCCACTTACGACCAACTACCACCGGATAAGCGCGGTAGCGCGCACTTCGTCAGTCCTCGGTTGCCATAGCAACTATCTCGTCGTAAGAGGTCTCACGATGTTTTAACGGCAATCTGGTCGTAGTCGTTCGCAAGTGCGTGAGGGGGCCTTTACACTGACCCCGTAACAAAGCCAAAACGAGGCATCAAAAGATAGAGGAAGCAAAGGAGAAAGCCAAAAGAAGAAGCCAAAGCAGAAAAGTGAAGGGGTCAGCGCTCGCTTTTCCAAAGGGGGACAGTGTGTGGCGTTTCCTAGGGGCCATGCTAACGCATTTCTGCAAGACTCGTTCACACACTTGCAACCGAGTACGACTGAGAGAGACACGACCGGTTTTTAATCCTCTTACGACGTCTTAGGACCAGCTCCGCAGCAGCACGCCCGGTACTAAGACGTCGCAAGAGGCTTAAAAACTGGTTCTGTCTCTCTCGGTCGTACTCGGTTGCAAGAGCGTGAACGAGCCTTTCAAATGGATGCTGAACCGAAATCTGGATTCCACAAAACACGCGGCAAAAGCGTGCAAAGGGATGCTACAAACACCAAAACATCACTCATACAGCGATGTCTCTAACGGATGACCGTATTTTTCAAAAAAGGAGGCGCATTTGACAAATTTGTTCACGTTATGTTTCTCCGAGAAGGAGAGGGAACGGCCATGCGTCTTCTCCGCCTCGCCGCCTCGAGGGAGCGAAGCGAAGAGAGAAGGAAACGAGATATCTCTACGTCACGCGCCTCGTCGGCCTGGTTCAATCGCGACCTCATTTTCCAAAAATACGGCCGTTCATTCGAGATATCGCCTTACGAGTAGTGTTGCAGGGATTGTAGCGTCCCGCCTACAGCTCCTGCATTGTTTTGTTTTTTTTAATCCAAATTTCGGTTCACCATCTCTTTAAGGATCCACCAATGCATCTTCCTTTAGCTTTTTTTGTACTTTATTTTTGTGTGTGTGGGGGGGGGGCAAGATGCACCGAACCTTATTAAGCGCATGCATGTGTGCTGTCTTCGGTAAAACCCTTTTTTATGTTGGGCGCCAATAGGTTGCCGGTCAAAGTTTAGCTAAACGAAAATGGTTTGATGTACCGAGGACGGCTGATTGTTTCTTTTTTTTCCTTTTTTATTTACGCAACCTGAAACTATAAATCATGTATTTATTTTTTTGCGTGGATGCCCTATTTGTTATATGTTCTCTAGAACACGCTAAAGAAAATGATGCGTATTGCCTCATCGGGCGTTCCTTTTTTGAATCTTACAAACGATGACTGTGTTTCGTTTTATATATCTTCAGGTGTCTTTCAAGCATTTGACTCTCATGTATGGCTGCACGGCATGCCGACCCAGTGACCAAGAAGTTCGCTTCCATTTTGTCTCACTTGTGAAGCAAGTCAAAAGTATTTCTTCAACGCGCGAGCTTAAGCCCGAATGGCTAAAACTCTGTAACTCGCTTTCAAAAATTAGAACTTTTCAACGTTCCCTGCATAAGTCCTGCAGCACATTTTTACATTAAATGGATATCTGTTATTTGCGTTGTAATGTGAGCAAAAAAGCCCGCGTGGCAGAGTTGACAGCGTACACGTCTACCACGTGAATGAACGAAGTTCAAACCCCGCGTAGGCCAAATCTTTGTCTTATATTTTTTGAAGTTTTAGGACATTCTCGGCTGTCATCGAGCGTTCTGGTTCGGAATAATCTTGAACGTACCACGTGTATGAAAGCAGCGGTAATGCGCTGCTTCGAGTCAGTCACCCTTCTGTCGACAAAGCAGGATTCTGGATATACGTTGAGCTTTAGTTTGTAGGCACAAGTTCGCCTTATTTATTGCCCTGACGCATGCAGCTGTCTTTCGTTTGGACGGACGTGGTGGTTTGGACTGGTTAGAACTGGACTAGTTTGGTGATGCCGCTGCACGGTTCCCGTCGTGCTCTTGCGCTCCGTCCGTTCGCTCGTTACGTCTACTTTTCGTCTTACAAGACGAAAAGTGCCTTATGGCCGGAATTGAGTAGGCCGTGAAACCGATGAGTGGGGCTTTCTGCCGTTCGCTGCCAGTGACCTCAACGGACGACTATCTGGAGAACATTGGAGCGCAGTACTGCCCGCCTGTGCTACGTGCGTTTTCGAAGGGCATTAAGAAACGGTACGTACGGCAAACGTGCGTTTACATTGTGTTATTTTAAGGGACGTTGTAATTAATTGCTCTTGAAACTAGTGTCATGGCGTGTTTTTTTTTTTTTTTTTTTATATAACCTAAATTTCTGAATAAAATATTTATTATCTTGTTCACCAAATTCTTAACCGAGCCTCGACCTTTTCAGAGCCGAGCAAAGATGAATATAGAAACGTTATTTATTATATGCATAATTTTTATGTGTAACAACATTGTCTCCCTAACATCGTTTGCTACCTACCGTCTGGCAATATTTTCCGGTATGTTTTGATCAAATTGGTATAGTTCGACGTAGATATGTAAATTACCATTCCAGGCTTGACCAGTTGTATGACGACTTCTACTTTTTTGCGATTCGGACGGCATGAAGCACCAACTGCAACGACGAGGCTTTGCCCGTTGTCCAGGGTAAAGAGAACGTCTACCGTTTCGCTGCAGAAACACAATGCAGTACATCAAGCGTTCGTGAGACGCAATACGGCTCTCCCATCCAGTGCTCCGTTTGAAAGGGTGTTCTGCGTCGCCGTCAACATCTTCACGAAGAAACGAGACGTGATGTCCAACGAGACCTTCCACAGCCAGCTGTCGTTCAAGATACAAAAGGTCAACAAAGTATGACTGGCGGCAACAATAAACACTCAGATAACCCTCGCTCCTTTTGTTTCTTACCCGAGGACAGTAATGTTGGAAGTAACGCCACAGAAGTAACGGATTACTTTTTGGTGTAACTGTCACTTAGGTAGTTTTATGGAAGGGTAATGTGACCCTAAATAAATAAATTTACCTTTGAGTTATGGTAAATGAAATTCTTTGTTTTGTTTTCCAGAAACGTGGGCAAGTCTGACTTTGAGTATGATAAACTGAGAGAATGTCAAAACATTTTGTTATAGGATACTTAAACTTTTTATTTGGTCTGTTTTTCTTAATAAGCAGCTGGCCGCCGCTTCTTAAAGGGACACTGACACCCTAAAATGTTTGTTTTTATTTCTAGTCTGACGCTTTATTACGGGGTGTCATAATAAAGTTCCGAGACTGATTTTTGTAGCTTAAAAAAGAGGGCAGCACAGTGATGCGCGCGTATACTTCGTTTCAGCTTCCGTCCGAGCGCAGCCAAAGGCTGAGGGACGGTTCGCAACTTTGAGAAGAGAATTCCTACGCACCACAAAGTAGTCCGCTAAAGTTGTTTTTTTTTTTTTTAAATAACTGTTTTGTGCGTAAACATTGAACACTATTGCAGATATGTGCTGCTGAGAATTATATGCAGCTAAAGGAATTAAATATCTGAAGTTTATGGTTTTATTAATATAGGTAAATGCATGTGGTTTGGTGAAAGCACGTACATCCGCTGGCAACACGGCTGCAGCGCTCATACTCAGTTTTTCTGCGTGATTTCGTTCCCGTAATGGCCGAATAATGTGCTTCGCTGTTTTCCCCACCGAGTCGCTTCAAAACGTCCTTTGGCAAAGTCACGTTTGGGCGTCAGACGCGAGAGATCGTGATGAATGTCTGCTTTCAAATTCGGCAAGAGACTTCGGCCGCGTCGTACCGCGAACGCGTTGTCAACAAGAAAAGCGTCCGGGCCACTACAATTCACTGATACGCGGCAAACTCAGGGCACCCCTTTACCTGCCAATCACATTGAACGCCGAGAAGCTGGTGAAAAGGACTGCGCCTCGAGCCCTGGTATATACAGACAATACAAGGAAACACCAACGGCCGGGTCATCGGGCACCTTGCAACCTGTACTTACATCTCGAAACTATGCCGAACAGGTGAAAAGCTCGGACACAGACGGCAGCGGCCAGCCTACGTACTGACATCCCCTGTGACTATATTTCAGAACGTGAAGGGGCATTTTTTAAACCTGTAGCAGACAATACCGTTGACACACCGGTAGCCACGGTGTAGGTCCTACACCGTACCCGTAGCAGACAAAATACTCGGCGAGCGCGGGCGGCGCGGACGACCAGCGGCGCAGCGGAGTGATACAAAGGTGCAGGCGAGATCGCGTGACCTATTGCCGGCGTCTGATTGGCTGCGGCCACACGTAGCTTTGGCTGCGCTCGGACGGAAGCTGAAACGAAGTATAGCAATGGAGGGCAGGGACCGCTCTGCGTCAATATGTGAAAGGGAGTCGCCATGTGAACTTTTGGAACTCCGCTACACGAGTTTGTTTGACCACATGCACGAGAATAGTGGCAATCTTTTTATACACTGCGAACCAAAACGAAAGCGAAAGCGAACATCAATTTTAAGTGAAATTCGGCAAATCTAAAACAGAAGCTTCTGAAATCATTTTGAAAGCTTATGTCAAAACGCAGTGAGGTGTGCGAGGTGTTTTGAGTGACCCCATACGAAAATGGTCTATGGACGTCTATGGAAAATCCTGTGGTGAGCTATCACCTTCTGTGGCCCTCTATGGTCAGCCATAAGAAATCATAAAGCACGCTACAGCCACCTATAGACAAATCTATGTCTTCAAAGCTATACAATCTTGACCATTCCGACTTCTATAGCTGGCTATAGAATAATTTATGGCACTGCAGCTATAGACTCGCGACTATTCAATATTCTTTAGCGAGCTATAGAAATATGTATGTCCTTAATGCTATAGACTTACGACTATTGAATGTGCTTTAGCCGGCTATAGTGTAATGTATGGCCCTAAATCTATAGACTCGCGACCATTGAATTTTTTTTTAACCGATTCTATAGTGTTTTATGTCACCAAAACTATAGGCCTCCGACCTTTCAATGTGCTTTAGCCGGCTATAGAGTGGTGTATGTCCCTAAATCTATAGACTCGCGACCATTGAATTTTCTTTAGCCGTCTTTATAGTGTTTTATGCCACCAAAGCTATAGGCCTCCGACCTTTGTATGTGCTTTAGCCGCCTATAGAGTGGTGTATGTCCCTAACTCTATAGACACGCGACCATTGAACTTTCTTTAGCCGTCTCTATAGTGCTTTATGTCACCAAAGCTATAGGCCTCCGACCTTTCAATGTGCTTTAGCCGCTTATAGAGTGGTGTATGTCCCTAAATCTATAGAATCGTGACCATTAAATTTTCTTTAGCCGACTCAATAGTGCTCTATGTCACCAAAGCTATAGCCTCCGACCTTTCAATTTGCTTTAGCCGGCTATAGAGGGATGAATGTCTCTCGAGCTATAGACTCGCGATTATCCAATTTTTTTAGCCGGCTCAATGGTGTTTTATATTGCTTAGGCTATAGGCCCGCGACCTTTTTTTTTTTTTACTGCAGATGTAAGAAAGTGGAAGAGAGTCATTCATGCGCTCGATAGGGGCGAGAAGTTTCTTTAGCCAGGTTAACGGGGCGTACGTCGCCGCGGCTATACGCCCGCGATCACAATAGCGTCCTTAGCTATTACTATAGCTATAGGACTATTGCAGTTTTGCCGGCTGCTTTCCCTGCGCATTGCCTTATTTCGGCGTTGACGGCATCTCAATCTTCCGTTTTTTAACTCTAATTATCTGTCTTTTCCAGTGTAATTTGTAAGTATATGTATTTCGTAGAGCGCCCTATACTTTCTCCGTGTCCCTGCCATGTTTGTATTTCTTTCTGCCTGTCGTTTTAAATATATTTAATGTTTTTTGTGTATATTTCGTCGTTCTCGACGCGGCGTCAACGAACATAAAGCCGCTGCTTACGCCACTACAGAGGTGAGCTATACTCTTGTCACGACGGTCTATCGCGCTATAAAGTCGTCTATTGGACTCGAATAAAGTGGCTGTTTCAAATGCCGGTGCACATGTCATCAGTGTAGGTAGAGCAACGACGTAGCAATCGCGACGCGGCAGCCGACTGCGCCTTGATCCTGGCCGGCCGCGCTCGCTCTGTGGAAATGTAAGCTTGGGACTCTCGAGCAGCGTTAGCTTACTGAAGATGCAAGGCGCTACTTTGTCGTCGCGAATCCTTTGCCCTTCGAATGGCTGCGAAGCCGTTCCAGCGCCCGGCGTACCCTACGCAGCGTCCTCCCAACAACCGTTCGCACAGCATCGGAACCTTCCGTCTGCGAGCGCCGGCAGTTCGTCGTCGCGGGGATCATGTTCGCGGGAGTTCATGTTCGCGGGGGTTCATAAAATGCTCCCGTTCAAGTCGCGACGATAAATCGCCGGCGCTCGCAGATTGCCAATACGCTCCAGAAAAATGGTAGCAATGCTGCGCGGGCGGTCGCTGACAGGCGCTGCTGCCTAGGGTGCGCCGAGCACTGGAAGGTTTTCGCCGGCGCTCACAGGGCAGATATTCTCAACGACAAAGCAGCGTCCTGCATCCTCAGCAAGCTAACGCTACTCGAGAGTCCCACGCTCACATTTTATCAGAGCGAACGCGGACAGCCAGATCGAGGCGCAGTCGTCTCTCGCTTCGCGATTGCTGCGTCGTTGCTCTGACTAAACGATTGACACAGTTCTCTCGAGACTTCATGAGCGTTAAATAGACGCGTCTATAGCGCGATAGAGTGTCGTGACAACAGAAAGGCTCACCCCGGCAGGGGCTTAAGCAGCGGTGCAATGTCCATCGACGCCCGTGTCGAGAACGGCGAAATATAGACAAAGACACAAGTTAACAGCCGAAAAAAAATTAATATCGTTAGGCACGCCCTACCCTAGGTGCGTCCTATTGTCTCTCTGTTCTGTGAATGACACAAATCAGCAAGCGCTGCAGCTAATTTTTCTTCTTTTTCTTTAAATTATGAGACATTAAAGTCGTTAGAGCTTCTTGGAGCACACAGCCCCACCATGTGTCATCGTGGTGCACAGAGATTGTAATTGATGACAGTGCTATAGACTGAACTCACGGATGAAAAACGTATTACGGCGAAAATTTGTTTAAACCATGCAATCAGAAATGCCACAACGATGCAAAGATTCCCAAAATTAAAGTTCAAAAATGCAAACCTAACAGTGTACACATAATTCAAAATTGCTTGGCAAAAAAAAAGAATTTATATATTTATTTATTTATTTGTGGACATCCTGCGCAAAAAAAAAAAGCATTCACCATTAATTCTTCATTTTAAATTATAATGTGGGTTACACAGTGTAAAATATGATTTATTCAAACCTGCCCCGTTTCGGGTCACTTCTGGGAAGTGCAGCTTTGGAAGTCCAAAAGCTGGCCTTCATGGAGCTGTCCTGTTCTCTCGGTAGTAACAGCAGAGTAGACGCTATGAGTGTTTGAGGCCAATCGTGTCTCCGGTTAGGGTCACGTGGCAACAGTCTCGAAGCTGGTGATAACGCTGAACACGGCACCTGCCTTAAGCCTAAGGCCACACATTGCATTCACTGCACTATCAACCTTGGGTCGAACTGTCAACAGGATATAAGTGACTCGTTGTGTTCATTGTTGGTATGGCCCTGAAGATTAGTCTTTGTGATCGCACCCCCGTTCTGGCCTTGAAGGAGCTCTGCTTTTCAACTCCTCTGTTTTCTCTCTCTCCCTAAGCTGAAAGCATTGTAGAAGGTGCGCACTCGGCGGACCAATAAACCGTAGACTTTTCATCGCTGAACTCCGCTCTCTGTGCGCATGTAACGGAAGGAGCGTGATCACGTGGTTTGACGGATGACGCATTAGCTGTTGCCGATCCGGGAATGCCTGCTTGCGGACCTAGTTTTGCGTGTCGTGCGGCCCGCGGGGCTGCGGTGGATTTCGATTCTATGATGAAGGGTATCTCGATCGAAAAGTCCTACCCGTATGTCGGCAACAAGCGATTTCTTCAAAGAAGCCCAAGACATTCTTGTGATGGTTCAGTGTTCGATTCGGAAAATGACAGCATGTGCTACATCGTGGTGAATCTTCAAGGATCCCTTCCTTCTCGGTTTTGTGTTTGAGGGGTTTTCTGCAGTGCCCGTGTCGACAATCTCGTATTACATCTTTCAAGTCCGGTATTTTCAACGTAAGTGCGCTGCAACCTATTCGGCCTGTAGTGTCTATCTCCTGGCAAAGCCTATCTTCTGACAGCTGGGAGAATAATTTCCCCGAAAGTCTACCGCAGTCGCCTGCCATTAGCTGCTTAAAATCATGTGAAAATTGCAGTTAGAATACTGACTTTCTTATTCTCCCGGCGTTTTCTGAAAACACGTTTCATGGACACCTCGTCGTGACTCGTGGATACACGTTTCCTGGACACACGTTTAGTCGACACTAACGTTTCGTCGACACTCGTTACGCGAATTGCACGCAGCAGGGACATTTCGTCGCGCCTGTATTCCTGAGCCGCGTGCTCACCGATTCAGCCCACCCGTTCACGCCACTTCTTGTCGAGTCTGCAGCAACGATTACAAAAAAAAAAAAAAAGACATTTTGAGTTGTTTATAAACATCACGTGTTGATGAAATGACCCGTCGATAAAACGTCGTTCGATGAACTGATTGCAGCGCCAATGAGTGTCGACTGGCAGTAGAATTTAGGGGGGGGGGGGGGGAGGAATTCGTCCGGCCGCCGGGATACTAGAACCTACCCAGGAATTGCCTTTGGTTCTTGTTTGCTTTGCAATATTCTCAGTTGTATAACAACTCAGTAGTACCTCTTCGCATATTACAGATTTCTTAGTTTGTGCTTGTCTGCAGAATGGGCTGTGTGTAATAAACTTCTAGGAGATTTGAAAACAATTCATTGTGTCTGTTTACCTGTGCTTTTGCAAACACCTGGGTGAGTGCATTTTTTTTTTTGAAATGTAAGCTTTTTGTTTTAAATGGGGTTATGAAGTTTGACACGTCTTACAAGGTTTTTTTCTTAAAGATGTATACAGTGACAACAAATACTTTGCTTCACATTTCATACGACGGCGGTAAAAAGAAAAACCACAGGCAGCTATAGCACGATTGTAAAGAGACCCATAAGACGGGCGCTACAAGAAGCTATAGCAAACCATACAGAGAGCAATAGGCGGCTAAAGAAACCATAGAAAAAGCTATAGGCTGCTATAAGCATAGAGATCTCTATAGCAGACCATACAAGAAGCTATAGGCGGCTAAAGGAACCATAGGAAATGCCATAGGCAGCTGTAGCACGATGGGTATAGAGAACCATAGGACGAACTATAGAATGAGCTATAGCGGACCATACAGAGAGTAATAGGTGGCTAAAGAAACCATAGGAAAAGCCATAGGCTACCAAAGCACGGTATCTAGAAAGATCCATAGAGTAAGCCATAGAGATCTCTATAACAAACCATACAGGAAGCTATAAGTGGCTAAAGGAACCGTAGGAAATGCCATAGGCAGCTGTAGCACGATGGGTATAGAGAACCATAGGACGAACTATAGAATGAGCTATAGCGGACCATACAAAGAGCAATAAATGGCTAAAGAAACCATAGGAAAAGCCATAGGCAGCTATAGCACGGTGCCTAAAAAGATCCATAGAGTAAGCCATAGAGATCACTATAACAAACCATACAAGAAGCTATAGGCGGCTAAAGGTACCATAGGACATGCCACAGGCAGCTGTAGCACGATGGGTATAGAGAACCATAGGACAAACTATAGAATGAGCTATAGCGGACCATACAAAGAGCAATAGGCGGCTAAAGAAACCATGGGAAAAGCCATAGGCAGCTATAGCACGGTGTTTAAAGAGATCCATAAAGTAAGCCATAGAGGTCTCTATAGCAGACCTTACAAAAAGCTATACACCGCCAAAGGAACCAAAAAAAAAAGCCATAGGCGGCTATAGCATCCTTTCTAAAGAGACCCATAGATTAAACCATACAAAATTCAATGGCGAAATTTCTATTGACGAAGCTATAGATAACCATAGGGCAAACCATAGGAAAAGCTATAGACAGCCTTAGAAGCGGCTATTGCTAATTGGGCCAATTTTCTGTAGCCGGCCATACAAAGGATTTTTTATAGCCCAACATAGACCATTTTTGAATGGGACACTCGCACCTCAAGAGTGACAGAACGTCACTCAAGTCAAGGAGAGGACGGATAAGGTCGCCCCATCGCTCTTCGTCTTCCAGCGAAGTACTGCCTTTCTTGAAGCGCGAGTGACACTTAAAATATTTTTGCGAAATTAAATGTTTTAGAGCGCAGCTCTTAGGGGCCCGTTTCCGGCTTGAGCGGCGTCGCCGTCGCCGTCGGCGTAACCGCGCGGTGCATTATGGGAAATGTCCCATAATGCACCGCGCGAGCCCCCCCCGGGGCCACATGACCTGGGGGGCAGGTCACGTGACCCCCCAGGTCACGTGACCCCCCCCCCGAGGTCACGGGACCCCGGGGAGGGGGGGGGGGGGCTCGCGCGGTGCATTATGGGAAATGTCCCATAATGCACCGCGCGAGCCCCCACCCGGAGTCACGTGACCTCGCGAGGGGGGGTCACGTGACCCCCCCCGATGACGTCATCATCACTGATGACGTCACAGGCATCCGCATCGTCATCGTCATCATCACTGATGACGTCACCGGCATCCGCATCGTCATCATCACTGATGACGTCATCAGTGACGTCACTGATGACGTCATCGGCATCGTCATTGTCACGTGAGGTCACGTGACCCCCCGACGTCACGTGACACCCCAAGGTCACGTGACCCCCACAAGGTCAAGTGACCCCCCCCCACTACCCTTCCCTCCTCCTCCTCCTCAAGAGCTGCGCTCTAATTCGGTGTTACAGGGAGTTGTAAACGGCTTTCACTTTTTTTGACACAAGCCTGATGAATCATTTCAAATGTCTGTTTTATATTTGCCGAGTTTGACGCAGAATGTATGTTCGCTCTCGCTCTGGTTTGCTGTCTATGGTGAAATCGCCATTGTGGATGTGGACGTTGTCACAAAAATCCGTGTAGCGCAGCTCCGAATGTTCACAGAGCGCCTTTTGTTATACCGAAACACGAAGGTCCCTTTGTTCGACTACTGCGTGCGCATCACTGTGCTGCCCGCTCTTTTTACGCTACAAAATTAGTCTCGGAACATTTGTTTTATCACACCTCGTAAGGAGTCAGGAGATTATTCAAGCAATATTTTGTTGCAAAGTGACGTATATATTTAATAAAATAAACAAAATACTCAACTGCTCGAAACCGAAACCGAAACACGAGCACGGAAGCTCAAGGCCAGAAAACACGTAACTGCACCCGACTGCGTTTTTTTTTTTTTTTTCGCTTTTCTAGCGTGTGAAGTAGATGACGGCGTCAACGAACTTGCGTGCACCGTTTATCGTGCGATCGTTTCACACTTATATCACTTCTGCATCATTATCGGCGCTTGAAGATCGATTGGCTGGTAACACGAACGGCAGTTTCGAAGCAGCGGCCCCACGTCCGTCGCAACTAGGGGTGTCGCGAACTTTTGTGGTTCGACGAACCTTCGAACTTTTCACCAGATTCGACTGGTTCGACTTTGTGGACAGTGTGGCCAGACCTTGATACAAGCATGTCTAGGTTTGTCGAATTTTTTTTTTATGAAAAGGGTTATTTTATTTCATAAACAGTTGCAGGTAAAAGAAACTAATTCTAATCACTGAAGAAGTTAATAACTTATTTTTTTTTGTACTGTATTAACTGAAATAACCAATCAGCGCTGCTCTTAATTCATCCCTTAGCCATCACCATCCAATCCGAAGCCAACTGGCCAGCCTGCCGCGCATGCGCACACGAGTCGAACCTCAATACAAGGTTCGTCGAATTTTCCACTAAAAGTTCGAAAAAGTCGAACCTGGTCGAACTCGAACCTCGGCCGGTTCGCGACACCCCTAGTCGCAACGTTGGTCCGACGTGCGCCGCCATTGACTCCGTAAGTGTGACGTCATGGGTCCAAACAAACCGCTGCTACGATCGTTGTTATGGACAAATACATGTGGCTAGGTTTCGCTACGAAAACCCGACCGTTCGAAAATCAGGTTTAAGATTTAAACTCCTAAAAATCACAGATATAGAAAGCTTGAATGTCATATATGTTTCGACAGAAGTATGCCGGTAATCGCTTGGTTCTGAAATATTTACGACGGCAACTTCGGTCCTCAAGATACCTGCAGCAGACGACGAATGCAAGAAGTATGCCGTCTGCAACACACCCGCCGGCCAAGCCGGCGCCGGCGTCTGAATCGTGTTAATAAAGACGATATTCTTATATTGCATTTGTTTGAAATATATTACGTTTTAGACACCTATAACAATTCATAGTGGGGTGCGATGCAAAATATGGTTTATCTAAAGTCCGGGCGTCGATCGAGATGATCGTCTGCAAAAAGATCGCATTGCACCCGTGAGAAAAGCACTTCAGGCGATCGGTTAAAATCCCAAACTTTGTTTGCGGACTTGCGCTATGGGAGGGTGCTTCGGACCTGGTCGTAACCATCGCGTGGAAAAAGATCCTTGCAGATACTTCACATTTCCGCAAGACCCCGAAGCGCAAAAGAACTGGATAAAAAAAAATGGTGAGTTTATTATTGCACTCGCATCGCGAGTTCAATGGAGATCTTCACCAAAAGAGCCCATCCACAGAATTCGATGCATACCAAGCGAAACAGAAAGCAAAATACTGAGAAATCGCGATAGACATGCAATTCTATAACGTGACAACTTCAATAATAATAACAACAAACGACTTACCTCGACGGCGTACGATTCGTTTCTCATGCTGGCCTGCTTTACGCTGGTAATGCATTTCAGGTTGTCGTTGTAACTGATCAGCATGACGTGGTTCGATTTTATGGCACTTTCACCCCTGTGAACAAAGCTGGGTTTTTTCAAAGAAAAAAAGCGCACATTGCGGAGGGCTCTACGGCCATGACGATGCACTTGTTTTGTCGCTCGTTTACCGACGCAATGGACCTTTTTCACATACCGACGGCGCCAGGCGGTGGCTGCACGAACTAAAAATCGAGGAAGTGACCTACCTGCGCTACCAATCGATAATGGGAGCTACGCTACCAGTTTCTTCGCTCTCCGAGCAGCGGCGCGTGCCGAAGGCGACTCTAAAGAGGGGGATCTGTGGCGTCCACCCAAACGTCATGTTTTTCTTTCCGTCCACTTTCTTTTTTTGTGGAACACAATTATATATACGTTGCAATTACGTGTTCTACTCGCTGATCCACAGCCTCCTTCCGAATTTCCTCGATTTCTAGTGCCGACTTCCGCCGCTTGGCATCGAGTGCTCGCGCGTGCGCAGAACGCTTCTCGGAAAATGTCCATTCAATGAAGACGCCCACTGCAACAGAGGCCAGCAAATCTATCGTGTCGTCTGCTACCAAAGCAACACGGAGTGCAATACTTTAGAAATGGCTTTCATCAATGCAATACGACACTGAGACGACAAGAATATCTTCATCATTAAACATGAAGAAGTTAGACGAAAATAATCCCTGGAGAATGGGAACAGGAGGGACAAAGGACAAACATTAGTTTACAAACACAGCTAGGTGACTGGTGCGCGACCGAAAAAATCCGCCTGGTCCGGGTATCGAACGCGGGACCTCTCCATTCCAGGTGGAGCGCTCTACCAACTGAGCTAACCAGGGGTTAGACGTCAGTTGAGCAAACAGATTTTATCAGCTGCCACCAGTCTAACACCAACAAGGGTGAAGCTTGCACTTTAAGGTAATGATTATAATGCAATTAAATGCAAAAGTGCAAGCGAACTGGACAAAAGCGACGAAAATAATCCCTGGAGAAGGGGAACAAGAGGGACAAAGGACAAACATAAATCTCATAACAGCTAGGTGACTGGTGCGCGAGCACCAGTCACCTAGCTGTGTTTGGTCAGTCAGCAGAGCAAGCCGGTTTTAACAGCTGCCACCAATCTAACACCAACAAGGGTGAGCGGCCTACATTTTAAGGTTATGGTGGTAATGTAAGAAGCAAGCGAGCTCGGCAAGTATGACGATGATTATCCCTGGAGAAGAGAAACAAGTGGGACAAAAAACCAACACGGAACTCCAAACACAACTAGGTGATGGGTGCGCGACTAGAAAAATCGCTTGCTCTTTTGCATTATAATCATAGACTTAAAATGCAGAACATTCACCCTTGTTGGTGTTAGACTGGAGGCAGCTGTAAAAAACCCGTTTGCTCTACTGACGTCTAACTCCTGGTTAGCTCAGTTGGCAGAGTGCTTCACTGAAAATGGAGAGGTCCCGGGTTGGATACCAGGACTAGGCGGATTTTTTCAGTCGCGCACCGTGCACTTAGCTGTATTTGGTGACTTGCGTTCGTCCTTTGTTCCCCTTGTTTCTTTTCTCCGTATTATTATCGTTATATTTGTCCAGCTCGCTTGCACCTTTGCATTATCAACATGTACTTCCTGTGATCTGCGCAACATTTTTTTTTTTTTTTTCAGATTATTTGCAGTTTTTCCGAGGCCACAAAAATGGAGCTCATATACTTTTCTTTTTTTAATGTTGAACGTGCGCCTTAGATGGCTCACGACTTTGAATATATTTGGCACACATGGTTTGAACGCCACGTGACCATGAAAAACAAAGCTAGCGGGACTAAAACCGACCAAATCTAGACCGGCTGTTTTAGGGTAGAAAGAAAAAAAATTCGAGCCGGAAACTATGTTCTGGGTAACTGGACTCCTATAGGTAATATCCAAATAAAAACCTAAGGGATCATAAATACCCCATCAGTGTCTCTCAACGGTGTTGTAATTCCACGTGCGTAGCGGACCTGACAACGTACGCGGCTGCCATGCGGAGGAACAGATTTCAAACCCCGTTGAACCGGAAACTTTGTTTTGTAGTTTTTTTTTTTAAGTTCTAGCGAATTATTGACTGCCATTCAGTGTTCAGTTTCGGAAAAATCCTGAACGTACCGCGTGTTTGAACACAGCGATGACGCCTTGCTTCAAGTCAGTCACCCTTCCGTCGGCGACGCAGGATTCTCAATATCCTGTGCTGCAGTCAGTAGGCACAAGTTTGCCCCATTAAACATGATTTTGAGTCTCACATTCATCTCCTAGTTATATCCGTGGTAATATGTCCCCTTTTGGAAAGGTCTTCAAACCTCCGGAACGGTTTCAAGCTTTGCGACGGAACGTTTTTACGCTTTGTGATGTCTACCAAGAATGAACGTCTCTATAAAAACGGGCTGGTTCTGCGGTGCTTTGCTGCAGACCACGGTAAATGCAATAGCATTTCAACGGCATTTTTTGTTTTGTTATGAAGGACATATTTTTGTGAATAAATTGAAAAGAACCTCGTACCGTCGCTCAGCCCTTGGTAGCAGAAAAAGCCCACCTTGCTGCTTTATCGCTAGGTAAACAGTGTTTTCTTTTTCAGACGTACTATTTCATGACGATCCCGCTGAATCCCATTGAGCCACCGATTTTGTTCAGAGATATCCTCTTCAGCCCACAATTTTTTTAAAAATTGGGAAACGATCGGAACACATCCATCCAGTGTATGTCTTATACCATAGGATAGATGTATCAAGTGATAGATTTTCTTGCCTTTATCTAGTGTATCAGGCGGTGCCTTGAGCCACCTAGCTTAGAAATGTTTACACCTTTCCGCTTTAATTGTTGTGATACTATTTTTATCTTCTTAAATAATCTACGCTGTTGTAACTCCACCTTGGAACGAGCGCCGGCCCGCGTTTCGAGTGCCGGATCGCGTCTTGAACGCCGGCTCGCGTTCCGAACGCCAGCGGGTGGGTTTGGAACGCCGGCTCACTTCTCTTGAACGCGGGCTCGCGTCTCTTCAAAGTCAGTTAGCGGCCCAAACGGCTGCGAGCGTGTTCCAAAGGCTGGACAAGAAAACGATGAGAACGAAAGCTCTGAAGAAGGCGATCGGTCGACTGAATGTTTCTCTTTGCCTTGTGTATGTATTGTAAATATTATGAGAAGCACAGTTGCGCGCCCAGCGCAGCCAGCGACAGCGCCTGTGTTTTGGGGACTGGAGTACACCGGCGAAGCAAGGAAGTCGCACTCAGAATAGACTATAGGCGTTGCTGGGTACCAACACGTCTCTGTCTGCTCGTTTGCTTTGTCCTAAAACACCGTCACAGTCTTGTGGAGGTGCGGGACAAACGCCCGCGCCTTCATTCCCCACTTCACGTCATCCCTGAGATGCTTCGGCTTCTGGCCTAGTCAACCTGAAACTCCGAAATAAGAAACTCGCACGACTACCCATGGCGTCTACGACAGCGTAAAAGCCCACGTCGTCGGCACCAGCTCCTGTCACTTGGTACCGGTCAAGCCTCCTATTCTTAACACCTCGCTTCCTGCTGGCGCCTTACCGCCTGTCGTACTGCCGGCCACTACGACCCCAATGACAGCACAACTCACCCTCCCCTGCCCCCGAGTTTTTTACCATGACGTCTTCGAGATTCGTGAGTTTTGTCCGGCCTCGGTTACGAAGATATTAAAGAGCAGGCCGATTTCTACACTTGGGTGAGCCTCCATAACCGTGGGGTATAATCCCACAGAAATAGGCAACGTCATCTTTTATTTGAGTGACGTTGCCAAGACATGGTTTCTCAACCATGAAACAGAAATGGCCTCGTGGGAAATAATTTTTTCGCGGATCCAAGAAATGTATGGGACGCAAAGCAGTCGCTCAAAAGAAGCTGACCCCTTGAGAACAGCTTCGATCAAAGGTATACACATATTACATTGAACATGTTTCAACCTTCTGCAAAAAATAGACGTCAACACGAACGAGGCAGAATGCGTACAACACGTGTTGAAGGTTATTTTGGAGGAAGCCGCCACGCTCTTCGTTCTGCAGCCTCCAGCTGATGTTCGGGCAATCATTAGTTTTTCTATCTCTGGAGGCCGCTCAACGTATCACCGCAATCCTTTTTGCCACCAACAATACACCCTCTGTGCCATGCGGACAAACCATATAGAATACTGCGTGAAAGATCTTAAGAAACTTCCCCGCATTCTTGGAAACACCGTGACAGACGATGTAGCTTCAAGCTCCGGACAGCTCCGCAGTTTAATCAGAGACGAACTCTTAACGCCGAACCCCAACCCGCCTACGCCTTGACGGCCGGCGCAACCAGCACCCGCGTGCGATGAAACTCTCCGCCAGCCTTCCAATCCAGTGTCGACTCCCCTCGTCCCGTCCAAACAGCGTGTTGCGTCCACAATTGAAAGTCCTTTATGGCAGCGGCTCCAAGCCACGTGGAGGACACCAGAAAATCGCCCTGCAGGTTATTACTACGGCATTCCTGGCCCCGTCTCTCGATTTTGCCGCCGCCGTCGTGTCGATGAGTACAAGAAATGCCAGCCACAGCGCCGTGAAGACTTCCTAACAAGCCCTCCACGCTACCGGCGTAAGTATTACTGAAACCAAGACTATGCCAACTCAGTCCCTTCAGCTGATCCTCCCCGACGTCGAACCCGCCTTCGGTCGCCTTCTCTATACCGACGTTGTTATTGCGTCTCTTTCTCCGGACAACCCCGCCCATCTTTCCCTTTGCTAAACTGACGTCTGCAATTGTTCCGGGGGGGGGGGGGGAGGGAGGAGGGGGGCACCTGTTTGATCTCTGCCACGACAGATTCCTTCACTACCCCCGATAACCAAATTTCCGCAGAATTCTCCGTAAAGTCAAGATCCTTAATACACCCACACTCTTTGAAGTGCCGGAAACATGCCGATGCCCGCCACAGGCTGTTGTACTGCTCATGTGGACATCCAAGGCCGCTACCACGTTATTGGATTCCTCGTGCTACTGTAGTGCACGTATAATGTCATACTGGGGCGAGACTTCCTAGAAACATGCGATGCCATAATCGATTGTTCCAAATTTGAAATTTTAACCGCAGAAGACACTACAGCTTCAACCATTATATACTACATGACGAAGTTGAACTATCTATGATTTATGATATTGTACTAGCACTGTACTCGCAGAATATCCTTAAAGTATCTAAATATTCCCAGATATCCACCGACGTTTTTCGGTACTCGGTGTGACACCAATTTGAAAAAATGGGTCATTTTACCGTAGAGCCTTCCTTCTGTTGATTCAGGATTTACGTTGATTCCCGTCACAAGTTCCACAAAACACAGCGCTCTTCTTCCCAAATGATTTTGTTAGCAAATGCTCAGCCTTTCCACAGCGCAGCTATTGCATCAATTAAAGGACATGATCCCACCACCACGTATCAAAACACGCTGACCCCACCGCCGTCCTTAGCACATATTTGTTCTACCGTTGACGGGTCTTTGAAAGATACCCAGTTCTATGGGAAATGAAGTGGGAAACATGCTTTCGATGCCTTGACGACATCATCGTATTTTTCACCACATTTGAATAGCACTAAACCAGACTGGCCCAAGTGTTTTCTTGCCTTCTTAGAAAAGGTCCCCAATTACAAGTCAAGGTACTTGGCCATATCGTTTTTCAAGTAGGAGTCGCTCCCGATCCCGAGAAGATTTGTAGTCCTAGACTTTCCATGTACCAAGAGTGTAAAATACCTTCGCAGCTTCCTCGCCTGGCATCGTACTTTTGACGCTTTATTAAAGGGTTTGTAGCAATCGCCGCACCTAATCACCTACTTCATGGCAATGTGCACAACGTATGGACCCGTTTGTGCATACACCCGCTTGCTTCCCTCCCCACGCTCTTGACTCACCTCCAGTATTGTGCCACTACGAACCCTGCGCTCCAATGGAGGTTCATACGGATGCCAGCGGGTGCGGATTAGGAGCTGTACTCGTGCACCGAGACGCCAGGACCAGACAGGAAAACGTCATTGCGTAGACCAGCCGCACCCTAAAGAAACAGGATGCAATTCGACAACCGAACAAGAATGCCTTGCGGTTGTGTGGGTGATCACAAAATTTTGTCACTATCTGCATTGTCGTCATATCGACGTTGTCACAGACCACCATTCGCTTTGTTGGCGCTTGTCCATGAACAATAATGTCCGGCCGTCTTGAACGCTGGGTCCTTCGACAACAGGAGTACGACTTCGCTGCTCGTCAGAAGTCTGGAAGAATCTCAAAGCGACGCTGACGGGCTCTCCCACTGTCCCCTAAGAGCAAAGGACACAAGCAAGACTCCACCACTCGCCGCGACAACAATCTTTGTAACTACAACGTTCCTATCTGACAGCTATCACCTCAGCATCTCGACACCTGGATTCACTACCTTCTTGAAGATATTAAAGGCACCAAACCTTCGAGCGATCGTCGCTTTATTAAGAGTCAAGACTTCGTTACTTGTAATGGTCTGTTCTGCAAGTACAGCAACACCTCGATGGAATGCGCTGGCTACTTGCTGTTCCATCATTCCTTCAAACACAAATTTCGCGCTTCTTTCATGGTGATTCCACTGCTGAATATCTTGGACTTTTCAAGACGTATGAACGGATTCACCATCGTTACTTGTGGCCAAGAATGTACCGTACATTCTGTCATTATATTGAATCGTGTACCCGGTGTCACCATCACAAGCGCTCTTCATCCGGCCTCACCGGTTCCCTTCCACCCAATCCTCCCTCAGCACAGCCATTTGAAGTTATAGGCATTGATCGTCTTGGTCCCCTCCCTCGGTTCATAGCCGGCAATCACTGGGTTCTCGTCGCTATCGAAAACGCCACTCGATACATGGTAACTGCCTCTCTACCAGAAGTCACTGCTCAAGCCATTGCCCTTTTTATTTTGCATCACATCGTACTCTGCCGCAGCACCCCAAGAGCTCTCATCAGCGATCGCGGACGATTATTCATGGCGCAGACTCTTGAAGCATTGTTACGCGCTTGCAATGTCGACCACCGAATGACCTCCCCCTACCAACTTAAACAAACAGGTTTACGGAGAGTTTTAGCCACAAGTTCGTGAGCATGATTTTCATGGATGTCTGCGATAACCAGTCCAATTGGGACACTGTCCTTTTTTATGTCACCTTCGCTTACAACACATCAGTGCAATCGAGCAGTCGATACTCCACATATTCGGTAGTTTACGGCCATGAACTGTCCACCACGCTCAATGGCGTTCCAATTACCCAAGTGACGCTTCCAACAATGGTTTCAATTCCGGTGCCACCTACCGCCTGCCGTCAACTTGTCCGAGCAGGTACAGCTCAGCAGCAAGAACAATCCAAACGCCACTACGACGCTAGACACCAAGTTCGGCACTACAACCCGAATGTCCTTGTTCTAATATTTTTTTTTCAACTCGGAACGTCGTCTAATATAAAAACTTTCTACGTTATCGCCAAGGCCCTTTCCGGATCAATTGCCAGACATCTCTTGTGAATTACCTCGTGAAGTCCACACTACCACCAGCCGACCGTCGGTCTCAAGGTCGGAACATCCCCAATGTTAACTGCATGAAGCTTTCCACCCCCGGAAACAAGCTTACTCTTCCGATGATCATCCGCCCTAGGCCATGGTGGCATCCTCTGGGAAGGTGGAGGACCAGGGGGGAAGGGGGCATATGTGACAAACACGGTTGCGCGCCCACCGCATCCAGGGACAGCACCAGTGTCTCAGTGACAAGCGCGCGCCGATGGAGCGAGGAGGCTCGCACTCAGAATAGATTGGCCGTCGCTTGTCACCAACACTTTTTTGTCGGTTCGTGTGCTTAGCCCTAAACTACCCTCACAATAATAAAAAATTGTTGATTTATCCGCAGTAAACGAGTTATGAAAAGGAAGTTAACGAAAGATCGCAACACTAAACTTTCGTGCCGAAACCCAGGAGTGAGCCGGAACTGCGGATACTTCATCTCTTATGATCGACTCGACCGCAAAGACAAAGATAACGGCTTCATAGAGGTGCTAAAGAAGAAGAAAAATACTCTGCGAAACAGAGGTAACTGGACTCATTGTAGAGGTGGAGAGTTTTTTGGCAACTGACATCGAACGCCGATGATTTCGAGGTATTGCTCGAACGTCTGAATTTCGCTCGAGACCAGCTGGGCGACCTGGACTCGGCGATCGAGGCTCTGATTCCGGAACAAAAGGTCGAAGCGGAGTTCAAGCACGTTGTTGAGTATGGCGGCAGAATTATCACGTGCCTCGCGAAGAAAAAAAGAAAGGCAAAGCGGAGCCAGGAGGGCAACAGCTCAGACAGTGTGCACTTGAACGAACATCGGAGCGAAACAACGGCGAATATCTAACCCCGAATTGGAGCTTATCAAATGTGACGGACACCGAAGAAATTGGCAGCCCTTCTAAGAGAAATTTTAGATGCCATTCATGAGAAAATGGACTTAATAAAAGTTTGCTATTTGGGGACAGCCTTGACTGGGGATGTAGTAGCCGCCATGGTAGGACTGCAGACAACTACTAAATGCTACGCCCACGCCATCGAGCTGCTGCAGCAGCGGTTCGGGAAGTAGGCGGTGCTAATTCAGAACCAAATTGAGGGGCACATGAACATCAATCAGGTGCCGTCATCGGGCAGCGTCAAAGCTCTGCGGCGTTTTTACGACAGTGCCCAGGCTCACATCCGTGACCTTCGGCCGTTGGGGGTGGCGGATCAGTCATGTTGTGCTATGCTCTACCCTGTTCTGCTTCAAGCGCTTCCCGTCAAAATGAGGCTGGAGTTCAGCAGAAAGATGTCTTCGGAGAACGCTGAAAACGCCACCGCCTGGGAGACATCACCAACCGACGTCGGCTCCGACTCCTCAACGGAGCCAGGTCCCTTTAAGGAAGTGCGCGTTACTTTCTCATGATCGAGGTAAAGAGACAGGAGAAAACATCCAAGGAACAACCCGATGATCCCCCTACATGTTGTTTCCTCCTCCATAACCTGTCGAAAAGAAATCCAAACTACGCCAAGGCTCGGAACGCTACCTCTACGGCCTTGCATGGCAGAATGCAAACCATGGAAAGCTTTCCTTGCAGATCAAAGCCGCACAGCATACCAGACTGTAATGCGAAAATCGAACTCACGGAGAAGCGCAGGCTGTAGGCCGAACAGAGGAGCTTTCGGCGCACAAAGCCGAACCACATTGCAAGAATGTGCCACGGTACGCTCTGTTGTGACAGGTGTCGAGGGAGGCATTAATCCACTAGTGTACTCCAGATTACTTGCCGGGACGAGCTGCCAGCGGATCGGATGAAACGCGAAAGAAAGACAAGACACCTCTCAACTAGCACATGTGCCAGAATGGCAACAAACCGGTTGCCCTCCTGCAAACGGTTACCGCGTTGGTGGAAAGCAAGGACAAAAGGAAGTTGGGCCGCATTCTCTTCGACAGCGGTAGTCAGCGCTCTTTCATTAGAGAGGAGCTGTCGAGGGGTCTTGGTTGCAAGCTTCTCGGGACGGAATTTCTGATTGTCGGACGTGTTCAGTCGCAAGACTAGAGAACCAACGTACCGCAGAGTGCTAGTAGTGTTGCGTAATCATCACAACAGCAAGACATTCGAGATAGACGCCCTCGAGACGCGTTCTATCTGCGAACACGAGCTTCAAATTCCGAATGAAGACATCCTTGTGAATATAGAGGAGCTCGAACTAACGGTGGGCGACGACCTGAACGGAGTCGAGAGCAGCGGAGTAGGGATCCTCTTTGGATCGGATCACTACTGGGGTTGCGTTACGGGAAGAGTCCGTCGACTGAGCAAGAAGCTGACTGCAGTGGAGACTGCCTTTGTTGGGTAGTACATGGACGCTCCCCGTCGACCTCAGCTATTGTCAGCAGTTCTCAAGCAATAGTCCTGATAGCTGCTGTGGGCGATAATGAGAACACATCTGTCTTGAAAGGTTTTACAAAGCTCGAGATCATGGGAGTAGTGAACGGAGAGGTTAAGAACCATTTCGATAGCGACATAATGCTGTGCTTTGAGAAAAGCATTAGCGAATTCGATAGAAGGTACGAAGTGAGTCTCCATTGGAAGCCTGATTAAGAGCTTGATTGCAACTAACATATGGCTTTAAGGAGACTCGAAAGCCAGCGAAAGAGGCTCAGCAAGAATCCTGAAAGTCGCCTGACTAGGGGCCTAGTCAGGCGACTTTATTGTCGCCTTTTTGCCCCAGCTCCATGGCAATCTCTGTATTGTCAGAAACTCCAAATAAATAAAAAAAACAATGTAGAAATATTGTCATGCATAAAAACGTAAACTTGACTAATAAAACTTAAAATGAACGTTTCATGTGGCAACACTCTGCTGTGAAACGTAAAAAAAAAAAAAAGATTTTGACGGCAACGGAAGGACGACTGCCTCAAGCAGCCATGCTAAGGTCATTTTGTAAGGGCATGGGTATCTAGAAGATTCCGAGCTCGAACAAAACAAGATTCTCGAGTCATCTGGAACTTTCCAGTCATGCAAACAAAAGAAACATAAAAAGGACAAGTGCCGTCGGAGATCAAACCCCACCAATGGAGTGGGTGTCGAGCACGCTGCTAACTCATTCGCACGAGGCAATTTATGATCAGGCAATGTTGCACCACTGCCCGGGGGAGGAAAATCCTGCCTACCAGGTGACACGAGGGCTCACCACGGCTCGACTGCTTTCTGCACCGCTCTGGTGTACCGGACCAACCTGGCTAATACTACCCGCGACAGAGTTTCCTGGGGAATATGACAAAAAGCTTCGCCACGACGGGCTCGAGCCAAGGCCCACTGAGCAGAGCTCTTCGAGGTAACTGCGACTGCACCGGAAGAGTTGCTGGACATCTTAAAGTTTAGCTCGGCCTTGAAACTTCACAAAGGAACAACCTGAATTTTTCGGTTTGTCCATTACCTCAGATTGTAAAAAAAAGGGATGGGGTCACCCACCACAGAGGAGA
Source organism: Ixodes persulcatus (assembly GCA_013358835.2). Taxonomy (NCBI): domain Eukaryota; kingdom Metazoa; phylum Arthropoda; class Arachnida; order Ixodida; family Ixodidae; genus Ixodes; species Ixodes persulcatus. Next base: position 13,131 of record JABSTQ010009860.1, on the reverse strand, counting down.
TTCAGATAGCGCAAACACACTGGATAACAAGAGCGCAGAGATCAGCGCTGGCCTCCGATATTTATTATGCAGAAAATAGAATAATGTCTCCACTTGGGTCGCTCTTGCGTGACTTTCGCACACTCATCGACGAAAACAAACTGCTGAGGATCAGCGGTCGACTCCGGTCGGCAAACCTGATGCAAGTAGAACGCCACCGATGCCTGCCTAAGGAGCATTACTACTAAGCGCTGCTGACTGTTGACGCCACGGCCAGGTACTGCACGCGGGAGCCAGGGACCCTCTCCTGCAGCTGCGCGAGAAGTACTAAATCCTCCGCGGAAGACAGCTGGCAAAGAAAGTGGTGCGTGAGTGTGTGACCTGCCATCGATTCAACGCGACTCCGGCGAGTGCCGCAACGGGACCCTTGCCGGTGGATCGGACGAAGCGTGCGGACCCGTTTGAAGTGGGCACAGACTTTGTCGGACCACTACATGTTAAAGCGAACAACCTCACCAGCAAATCTTAAACGCTGTTGTTTACAGTGCGGTCACCCGAGCAGTTCATTTAGAGTTGGTGACAGATATTTCTACAAAGAGCTTTCTTTGTGCCTTTCGCCGATTTGTGTCGCGAGAGAGCTAAGCCGCGTCATGTATTCGGATAACCATTCGGCATTTAAGCGGGCCTCTAAGGAGCTAAGTGAACTGTGGAAGACACTCCGACACCCGATGTGATCCATCATTTTGTCAATGCTGGCATAGAGTGGCGGTTTATTGTCGAATGAGCGCAATGGTGGGAAGGGTTTTATGAGAACCTCGTGCGTTAGGCGAAAGAGTCATTGTGAAAAATAGTCGAAAAGAAATGCATGGGCGCGGAGGAATTCGCTACGGTTCTCACTGAAATTCAAGCGGTGGTGAATCCGCGGCCTCTGACCTTTGTCTGCAACGACGTTGGAGAGGGCGACCCCCTGGCGCCGGCGAGCTTTTTCATCGGTGGACGACTGACTGCGCTTCCGGCGGCGGGTGGGAGCCGCTCGCTTCAACGCCGGAGACACTTCGTGGTCTGTGGCGACAACCAAAACGGCTCTGAAATTTATTTTGGGAGACGTGGAGGGCGGATTATCACAGAGAACTGAGCTCTGCATACGGTATACCTCACCAAAAACAGTCCCGTCCACCCCGAATGGGCCATTTTTTTTTTTTTGGAAGAGCAATTTCCACGACTCTTTTGGAAGCTTGGCAAAGTTGTGAAGGTTTTTCATGGACGTGGCGCAAGGGTACGTTCATGCGAAATTTGAGCACATCACGGTACTCTACTGCGAAGGCCAGTGTAACGTATCTACCCCTCGAAATTCTAGAACTTTAGAATGGGCCTGTTTAGAACCCATTTGGTGGGGAGTCTGTTGGAACTTCACCTTAGGACGAACGCCGGCCCGCGTTTCGAAAGCAGGCCCGCGTTTCGAACGCCGGCTCGCATCCCCAACGCCGGCCGGGGGGTTTAGAACGCCGGTTCGTTTCTCTGAAATGTAGGCTCGCGTCTCTCGAAGGCCGGTTATCGGCCCCAAAAGGGGATAGCGTGTCCCGAAGGCAGAAGAAGAAAACAGTGAGAACGAAAGCTGGGACGAGCGCGATCGGTCGACTTTGAATGTTTCTCTTTGCCTTGTGTATGTCTTGTAAATATTAAAAAGTTGTTTATTTATCGGAAGTTATCGAGTCTCGAAAAAGAAGTTAACGAAATCTCGCAACATACACCACGAATTTTGTGTATCATGAGGCTTCTCTAGCTCTTCTCCACCAATCTATAAACCTCCTGTTTATGATTGTAATCATTTTTTAGATGCGGAGCATCTCTTGCTCGGGTCTATGTCCCGCGGCGTCGGCGTCGTAGTCCGCACTCACACTACGCATGCGCAACTCTCCTCCTCTAGTCTCCTCTCCTTCAAGTGTGAGCGGTAGCGCGCTGCGCGCGTTCCCCATCACGTGACTGGGGCGGGGTCTGAGGCGAAACCGTGTTTCCCCGGAGGAGGGAAAGGAGGAAAGTTTTCGGCGCGTGGGTCGCAGCGCCAGGCCAGGCCTTTCTAGTGGGGTGAGCTTTCCCCGCAACTGCGCGGCTGTCGTCTGCTAGCATTTCCCGACCGCTCGCGTCCGTTGCAGCCTAGATCTCGCCGGCCAGCCCGGTCTCGACGAGGAAACCTGCAAGCGCTGATAGGGCATTTTGCGCCGCCTTACTGTGCGGTCTGATTAGACTTTCAAAGTTACTCGTGCTACATCAGTTCACCGCTGTTGACTCCACTTCACTCCGTTCTTCCGATGAAGTGTGATGGAAGCAACAGTCCCGTCAGTTAGTGGGTTGGCGCAAGCAAGCGTCAGCACCACTCCGATGCTCCGCATCACCCCATGGTTCCCCTCGGGAAGATGGTGTATTTTGTTCTTCCATCCTCACCAACGAAACCCAGTGCTCTCGCCAAATCTGTCACCCTTTCAGGGAGGGCATGACAAAGCCCAGTAAACTTCAAAACCACATGATCTAACGTCTCGCTTTCACTAGGGCATACGACACATATCTGTCTGTATTTTGCAATTTAGCCCTTTATTTTTGTAAAGGTTCTAAACACTCCCTTCTCGCCTAAAAAAGTAAAGAGAATCCCTGTGAATCATCAAGCACTTGTTTCTTTCTTGTGCACTGTTTTTTGTGACATATACAATGCTATAGATGAGTTATCTTGCATTCTTTCCTCCCACATTTTTCTCCTCAGTGTCATCACTAGTGTGTATGTTTTAAAAGTCAGCTTTCGGGTTGGGTTCATTAATTTTGTGTTTAAATGTATTAATTTATAACTGTGTCTACCGCGTATCCTCTGTTTCAGATAAGTTCTGTTTAAATTGTATCTACTAATTGCGCTCTCGCTCTTAAAGGGCGAGAATCGCCTGTTAACCTGTAACCCCTCATTTGGTGTGTTCCCATGCGCTCCCAGTACAAATCTGCACGCGCTTCGTTGTCTAAGTTGCGATCCTGATTGAACCTCCAACCTAATTTGCCGTATCCCATGGCCGAAATATAGTACAGGAGGCATCACTCCTTTCCATATACCCCTTACCACTCACTATCTCTTAAATTTCTACAGTTCTTTGATTATCATAATGGTTGACTTAACTTCCCTTTCTTAATTATATGTCGTTCTTGTTTCTAGATATTCTCATCACTCATTGAACTTTACACCCAGATTTGTGTAGGCTTTTACAAGGTTTATTGCATATCTCCTATTTTCAGGGGTTCCTATTTTCCTCATTAAACAGGATTACTCCAGACTTGTCACTGCTAAAACTCAGGCACAAAATGTCCGCTTTTTTTCCATCAGTCAGTTTCTGCAATATATTTCAGATATTTTTTACAAGTACTACCTGTTATTACCTCTAAGACGTTCTACAACCCAAGATGGAGGTTTACAAAGAGGGACCAACACAAACGTCTCAACGTTTGTGTTTGTCCCTCTTTGTAAACCTCCGTCACGGGTTGTAGAATGTCTTATAATAACCAGCTCGCCTGGTTAGTCACGTGTTCTTTAATTGTTACCTCTTTCAGAAATTTACCCTCTGTTGCAAATTGTGCAATCCCTGCACACTGGCGGACGCAAGAGCGAGTTACTTGCGCTCGATTGCGCTACCGCTGCAGGAGCCCTCGTACAGTGGTAGCAGAAGTCGGAGCCACCCGCTGGCGCCACCTGCACATTCTGCGGCTTCAGTTAAAGAAGAAAATGGTATCGCATTTAATCGCTACCTTCCCAGTTGGTGCAATAGTTGAGCGTGTAATCCTGAAAAATATGAAATCTCTTTTTTTTTTATTGTAATGCTCCTGGAACATGGTGGGAACTGCAAGACATATCGAGTGGCCCAAGTGAGGCGATGCCCCCCTTTACCTTTTTTTTAGTTTGAATGGCTTACAGCTAGGTGATTGGCCGGCGAATATGTGTGGTGATCTGTTGGACCGAAATACTCGTTCCTCCTGATACATGGCATACTCCGTTTTGAGTTGATCTTAAATGTTCTAAAGTTTTCGTACAATATAGATCAGCTAATACATTTGGCTGCTACAGCGGCGACTATCTTAGTTACTATCAGTTTCTCGAGGTTATCCCCTTGGACAGTGTTTACAACGCTGCCTCTGATGAAATAGCCGCTGTCGAACTAACTAATATTTTAACTGAAGTTATGCCGCCGTATATACCTAAGAAACTATGTCGTTCCAAGAAATACCCTATACGTTTGTTTGTTTGTTTTTTAACTTAGACGAGTCTTAAGAAAAACGCAATATTTACGCATATTATCAAGAGAACCACACGCCGGTATTGCGCGCGAAACATCGAGAGTCTAGAGCCCTGGCCAAATGTCGTGTCAGTTGCAACCGAGAAGCCTATCATAAATTTGTCCAGCAGAATGGAACCATTTGCCACAAGGAGTTCTGGCACTTTCTACGCAGTCGCACAAAACAAGCACATCGGACACATTACTTTACTTGTTGATACTAAGCATATCTCGGATCCTGATAATGTATGTAATTTTTTGTAAGTAATTTTTCACCTGCTTATATATTCCCTAGAGAACTACATCAAGGAGATGCCTCCCAGAAATGCTCTGACCATTCCACAGATTCAGTATTACGCATGACGATGTATTGATAGCGAATAGGAAGCTTTCCCCAAAAAAAAGTCTTCTGCCGTCGAATGTACCCTCTATTTTATTGTTACAGACTGCGCAGACATTTTTGCTCCTCTGCTCGCGCACATATTTACACTGTCCTTTGAACAGTTCATTTTTCTGTGCGCCTGGAAGAAGGCTATTGTGATTCCATTACTGAAATCAGAAAGGCATACCTCTTTGTCAAACAACAGGCCCAGCTCCTTCTAACCTGCGTTTTCTAAAGTTTTCAAAAAAGCTGTTTACAAACATCTATCTACACTCTTAAAAAAAAAAAGGAGTCTAAAGGGAGTCGCTGCTTCCATGACTCCCTTAGACACTTCACGACTCTCTTAGAGAGTCAATGATTCGTGTGACTCTGTTATGACTCTTCACTCTTAAAAAAAAGGAGTCCAAAGAGAGTCGCTGCTTCCATGACTCTCTTCGCTGCCTCCATGACTCCCTTTGGCACTTCACGACTCTCTTAGAGAGTCAATGATTCGTGTGACTCTGTTTTGACTCTTCCCCTTCTCAACGGGAGTCACAGGTCAGCAGCATTTGCCCTACTGAAAAAAACAGATGCCAGAGGCACAATGTTTAGCAAACTGGGTACTACTCGACATTCACAAAATGTAATTAAAGGTTCAGGCAAGAGTTAGCAACACAAAAAAATGTATGTCCGAATTTGTAATCTTCGCAATTTGCCTGCAAAAAATATGCTGTAAACGACATAATTTTCGCGGGCTCAAATTTTCGCGAATCGGGCCAAAGCTGAAAATTCGAAATTATTCGCGGGTTCTAATTTTCGCGAATCGAGTGTAGCTTCCGTAGCGTTCACATATTGCCCGAATCGTTCGCGGGATGTATTTTTCGCGTTTTTAGGCGATTCGCGATAATTAGGTCCTTGCGAAAATTTAGTCGTTTACAGTAATCGATTTTGAGGAATCAGTCTAAAAGGCAAGTCGGATAAAACCCTAGCAAACAGTTTCCGGTCAGCCCAGCCCAGAGTTTGAGGAATCTGCCTAAAAGGCAAGTCGGATAAAGTCTGGGCCAACAGTCTCCGACAATCTGTGGCTGCTCATTACACACATATTAACCTCCCTCCCCCCGTAAACGCTGCTTCGCGGCGTCCCAGGCCCCGCCGTTTCCCTACGCACCTCTAGAAAGGGAGTCCCATACCATTTAGTTCAAAGCTTCGTCGACAACATTTTTGTTTCAATAATAATTGTGCAAAAAAAAATTAAAAAGGAAAGAAAAAAAAGTATGCACAAAGTTTCGTCGGCATTCATTTTTCTCAATAATAATTGTAAAAAAAAAACATGTATGTTTATTTTTTACATCGAACCTGGGTTCGCTCCGTATAAAGCGGGCAACTTTCCACATAGCTACAGCTGTGAGTACTCGTTTTAAGAATTCGTTTTATATAAGATTCAACAAGTTTCGCGTCGTGCATATTATTCTAAACCGAATCCTGCGCCTGCATTTTACATATTTCTAGAACTGTCGTGGGGTGCATCTCTGGGAGTAAGTGAAGGTGCAGCAGCTTATTCAAGACTATACTCCGTTTCATACATAGCGTGCAACGCAGTCGAAGCTAGCGCACCGGTTTGCATCGCCGACCGTGTCTACGTTCACCTCATAAAATAGTGCATCCCCAGCAAAAACATTTTAAAAAAAGTCGAAAAATGTGCCTCCTTGGAGCTAGTAACTGATAGTGGCGTTATGATTTCGACGAAGCACAAATGTTTTTCAATAAAAAGGAAAAGATAATGTAAACTATTTTAAATTGTTTTCGGTTTCGTCCGTGCGGCAGTCGCTGCGGGTTTTCGGGTTGTGTGGCACTGGCTGGTTTTGAAAAGATGGCGTCTTACGCAGCAAGCTCAAGTACTTCTCCTGCTCGGATATTTTCGAAGATTCGTTGTGCGAAGACCTTGAAAGAGTGCAAGCAGGTGATCGCCAATGTGTACGCGAGTGTAAGAACGCGTTTCCCGGAGAAGTCGGTCGTGAAGTCCTGGAGACGGTCAGTAACGACACCGGAGTGTGCGCCCGTACTGTCGCGAAGTACAAGGCGCAGTGTATATCTGGCAAGGTGGTATCCCCGAAGCGAAGACCTCGCAATGTAGAAGTTTCGAGCACGGGGACCGTCAAGCATGCCGAATTCACACACAACGCCATTCGCCTGAAGGTGCACCGCAAGTACCCCGAGAGGGGGATTCCTACCCTTGACAGCTATTTCAATATAAACTGTACAGGCCACAACCATTGTCGATTAACGTCCTATTATAAATTTTGGGACAAGGCTGCTATCAGTGCGATTCCTCATTCCACGCTGCACGAAAGAAAAATATAACTCGGTGTTGGAGGCAAATAACACTTGCAAAGCGGCAGGGAAGGCAATAGAAATGTGGCCTCTCGGCGACTTATAAATAAAGAGCAAGAAGAAAGGAGGAATTGAAATATGCAGTTCGGCAATGCGCACAATCTTGCACAAAAAGTACGTCTAAAAAAATAATAATTTGCGCGTCTAGTGGGTTCGTACCACTGCCGCCTAGACGCCGGTATCGCCAAAGCAGCGCCTTGTACCACTCGTCCACGAAACGCGCGGAGGAACACATTTTTTTCTGTATTTTCATGCGCATCACTTCAGTACCTTTGACAGCTTTGCACGCTATCACGCTATGTGCGAACAGGAGTATATGTGCCCATTTTGAGAACCACACTGCGAGTTGAAGCAACGCCGAAGGCTCGCGTCTCGCAGCGTCGCCCGTTGAATAACCATTCGAAGAGTTTGCACAATGTGATGGTAAGAGCGTTCACACCGAAGAGCTCTCTTTACAACGCCTACACACACACACACACAGCTCACAATTGAAGGGGGGCCACTGAGGTTTTAAGAGCCACTGATCGTAGTAATCGCATTCCAAAGACGCCGCGTTGTCGTAGATTGTTTTTCACCAGCTAGGTCCTGTAGGGATGAGGCCAAGGCTGGGGGATTCATCGCCGGAAACGTAAAAGAACCAAGCAAACGACTTGAGGCTCGCGGACGCGGTTCGTGGGAGCCGACGACGTCCAAGCCACTATCCGAGCAGCCCTAGTTGCAGCCTTGCTTCCGAGAAGACTGGATATTCTTTCCGGCGGGCACACAATACTTAGACAGCATGCTTGCGGCTGATATGGATTGCAGGAGGTGGATAACAGGACAACCAATGCACAGAAAATAGGTTGAGCTCGACACACAGCAAAGGTTTGTCGCCGCCATGTTGAAATAAAACGAAGCTGAGCCAGGCCAAGCTACAGTTTAGTACACAACGAAGCTGAGACAGGCATAACTTCAGTTTAGTACACAACCAACATACTTCATTACAAAGAATTAGATAAATGTTAAAACAAAACTTTTTACGTTTAAAAGTTCTAATGTATGTCGACTAAAACAGGAACATTCACGTTGCGTCAAATGAGTTTCGTCGTAACCACTGTCGTCGGAAACCAGAGAGTTATTATAATGTACGCTAGAGGTTCAACTGGCGCTAGTGTCTATGCGACTTCCGGAAGGTAAATTGAAGCAGACAGCAACCAGTCTACTTTTCCAGTCTTCCTGTGTATTTCTATGGGAAAACGCGCGTGCATTTTCTCTTTTCGCCGGAAAACAACACGAATTACGCTTGTTATTTCGGTCGTACTGAATAGTATGCACTTTTATTAACCTTGTAAAAGCGTGATTGCTTTGGTTATATTTTTTCTCTGACCAGTGACGGATGTTTATCTTGACTATATTTCAGGCTTATGCCTTTGTCCCACAGTGGGTTTTCTAAGGCATTGACGCATCTAAACAAAACAAAATAGTTGAAAGGAACGTAGAGTGTGTTCAGGGTGCGCCAACATCGAGTATCGCCGAAACCCGAACCGGAGTTTTGGCGTGTGTGATTGACTTTGTTGTTAGCGATGAACAGCCAACACTGGACTGCGAACGAGGAAGGCGTGGAAGCATGCCGAGGAACAAGTAAAACACGACCGGGGCATATTCGCATCCCTTTTTGCAATCCTGGGCGTCGTGTTAATGCAACATAAATCTTCGATGCAGGCGGTTTACTGCGCCTTGATCTGCGTAGACGACCCTCGCAAAGCCACGGCGTGCACAGGCAAGTAATATCGTTTTATTTTCTTATTTTCACGTGAACGAATTTCATATGAAATGATTTAGGCGTAACACTGTGCGTGATTTGTGATGACGTTTAATGACACTCGGCGCCAAGAAGAAACAGTAAATATGTATATATATATATATTTGCTCATTAAAGAAGCTGAAAGGGAAAACGTGCCGCGCAGAATACATACAGGCATCGCGTCACACCGCATGTTTTTAAAAGCATGTACAACAACGCCCCGGCGAAAGACAACAGGAGAAACAAACTAGAACATATATGCACATTTTAGCATATCACACACGTTAAACATAAAACATAACGATCGATGAAAGAAATAAGACTTGCGAGATACACAGCACATAAATGAAACTTGCATATAAATTGTTTCACAGATATATTTACATCCACCTGCAAGTTATTGTACAATATGAATAAAAGAACAAAGGAATGGAAAAATGCAAACAAGCTGAGTAAAAAAAAAACAAAAAAACGAAGGCATGGTTTGAGGATGCCACATTACTGGTGGCAAAAGAGGACTCGTTTGGTCAAGGTATGGCGCACATATGCTCCACGGGATCTTTTCGTAATGGCGCGGGCCAAGTGTCGCAACCGCAGCGTGACATATTTTTTGATGACTGCCTTGGCAAGTGCCACCGCATGCATTGGCTCGTCATTGACATGCACCTGGTTCTGAAAGCTCTCTGCATGTTTCTCGTAAAACGCTCTTTATGCGAGAATAGTCAGCACAGTTGCACTGATTTGTGCGGTTCCAACTTCAGTGGCCACCCTGAAGATTTTTTCTGTTTCCTGCAGGAGCTGGCAAACGAGCTCGGGAGGGTACACAAGCCCGCCATTGTCCCTGATGGTAATAAGGACTCCTGTCACGCTATCATCCAGGAGCATACTCACACATGATGGGCAGCTCAGCGTCTTGGTGACCTGGCGGCTGACGAAGCCCCCAATGTACTTCACAACTACAGAGGTGAACTCTGACAGGGTACCCTCGCCCAACCCATAGACCACGGAATCAAGAGCTGAATTGATGATACCCTGGCTGACTGTCAGGCTTTCCCCTTCGAGGTCCGCAGCCACATTGGCGTAGTTGGGGGCTTGCACACCAGCGTGTACCAGCAGCTTCATGTAGGCCTGCCGGAACTGGGCAGCTGATGGGTTATTGTTCCAGCCGCCCCTTTGCTGCACACAGCTGAAGAACATCTCCAGGTGGTCCTGGCTTGTCCGGTAGGAGCACAGGTAGCTAAGAGAGGAAGACATGAGAGAAGACAATTTGTTTAGGAACATAAATTTTGTGCTCAATAGTCTGTTGCAGGTTATGAGAAGCAGAACAAACTCTTTCAAGAAAGCCCGCCACCTTTTTCACGTTAGCAGAATGAATTTTGGAGGAGGAGCCGAGTGGAAAAGAGAAAACCAGCAATCTTGGTGAAGCGCAGAGCTTCTAGAATGGTCTTTTTCTGCTTTACTTAACCTACAGCAGACTATAAATGCGATGGAGTATAGTTACTGTTTTCACTTGCACTAACCTGATTTCACCACTCGTGAGCAGTTGAGTTGCGAGGCTTGCCACACTCTTCAGGGTGAAGGAAAACGCAATGACAGACATGCGTCTGCCGTCTGTCACTGCAGGTTGTCCGTCGGGTAGCTCCAGCTGCATGAGGCTCTGGCCGACCCGCTCCATCATTTGGCTCCTCTCCTGGATGTTGGCCTGGTTGAAGGGACGCTTGTAGGTATGGGCCACAGGACTCCGTGAGTTTAGCAGGTCAAAACACCTGGATAACATGCGAAACCATTGTTTTCCACAATTAACACAAGAAACATTAAATACAGCCTCACTATAGCATAAACACCAACAATGGACTTCAGATCTTACCTATCAGTGTCCTGGATCAACTTGCATGTTCCCTCACAGTTGCTGAACTCTGGGAGCCCTAGCAGTTTGGCAAACAGAAGGTCTTGGCGACGGAACTGCTGAGGGTTTGAGCAGCCAGCTTGACCTTCATCCTCTGTCGGCAGAAGTCGATGTGGGCTTGTGTGAGTTTGTTGGCAGCGCGAAGGCCTTCAGATGTTTGCAGCTCGTGCAGCTGCTCAATGAAGTGCCACTGGATGTGCTGCAAATTAATAACTATTGGAAATAATATTATTATATCAACTGGAGTATTTTATCTGGTAACATTAGCATGAAGGTGTAGAGGCACATTTGGAGTCAGTGCCCACACGTTAACTGCTCTGGCCTCTTGTAATCTTCCTGAATATGTATTCTATATCACTTACTAAACTAATGCAGTGCTTGCAAAGAGCATTTTGTTTTAGATTCGTCTTTTGAAGCTTTACTACATCTGAAGTGGCTAGCACAGAGCATGTGGATCCTGACTCCCAGCATGCCTCTGAGTATTTGTGAATTTTGAATATGGGCTACTGCACAAGCACTGAACTATTTGTGTTTAGTATTGCAATTTATAATCTGTTTTGACGTGTCACTAATTATTTTTAAGCTAGTTCATCTTGTCATCTAGGAGCAGAGCACTACATACTTCTTTGTTTGTTTCAGACTGCTTTATCTGTGACTACATTAGGTTCATTTTATAAAATTGTGATGTCAGGTTCGAAGAGTCTGCACGTTTAACATTAGTGTGTTGGTTGGCATCGCATTAAGAAATGCATGAATTAGTGTGTTGCTTGGCATCACATTAAGAAATGCATGAAATGGATACACATGCAATGCAAAATGGTTAATTGGTCCTTGTTTTACCCAGTCTCTTCAAATGGTTGCTTTACAACTGCATTTTGAACGTCAAAACTGGAACATAATACATAAAGGCTGAACCTGCACTCCGTTTAGTGGCTCTGTGTTTGTTTTCGGTCCTCGGGTTTCAAAGTCAGTCTTCTTTTTCTAATGTAGTGGTACATACTTGTATGTTTTAAAAAGCAATTTAGCTACTATTTACCGCATAGGCTTCTGACTTCAGCAACTTCTTGTCTCCAAGCAGGTTACGGAGAAGCTTGAGGGCATGGCAGGCGTCGAAAATGAAATGCACCTCCTCGGTGGGTCGAGTCGGGTGCTCGAAAGTAGTCTTCATGTTTTCATAGCTTATTTCATGAACATGGCAGCCCAGCAGCTTTGCCATGGCGACGTTTGCACCCAGTCCATCGCACACCACGGCCTTGACGTGAAGACCGCAATCTTCAAGGGTGACGATGCTCTCTTCAAGGAGGCTCTTAAGAAACAACCCTGACACCCCATTTGTCAGGAAATAGCCGAATGGCATCTTCCAGGGTGAAGCGAGGCCTACGACCATGAAAACCAAGGACTCTGTTGCCATGGGCACTTCGTCAGTCTCGCCTGGGCCAAGTGCTTGACCGAAATCGACGTACCCGATGAACCAACCCTTTGGGACATCCAAGCTTATTTCCTTTTCTATGGACATCCCGTCCAGCATGACGACACACAGCTTCTCCCGTTCAGAAGAGTTTTCATGTCGTCGCTGCAGCTCTCCTAGTGCTTCCTTGGTGAATCCAGGCCATTCCCAACAACTTTCAACCAACACCTGAGGGAGCTCACAGAAGGTAGGGGGAAGAGGGTGCTAACGTAGGCGTAGGCTTGGGGCGAGTAGTAGTGCAGGGTGGCTGTGAACTGCCTTGTTCTTTTGGTGTACCTTCTGCCGGTCATCTTCCTGGTGGCGTTTTTTCCAAAGCCCTTCAGTAGTTCTTGCGGGATTTCCCCAAACGCTTCCAATCCTAGTTAGAGCTCATCTGTCAGTGCATGCTCTTCCTTCAGACATTCCAAAAGAGATTGGAGATTTCTAACTTTTCGTTTGTTTCTTCTTCGAATCTATTTTCTTGTTCATACGACGTCGTTTACTTTTTGGGGACTCTCCATCGAAGTAGGTGTGGTCACTGGAGCATGGTCTTGGTGCTGCGTCATCGGCGATCCGTGGTGCGGGACGCTTCCTTGGTGCCTATAAGAAAGAGACCATACATTAACGCATACACACTTTGTTCTAATGTATATGATCTAAGGACTGGAAATAAAAGTGACATTACAAACTCCTCTGCTGCTATACATTATTTATGCATTTACCACAATGACGCATGAAGCTCAAATTTTAGAAGAAAAGCATGCGCCATATTCACTACTGAATTCAACCTACTTGCAGTTGAGTATATATGTACATACCTTGACAGAACCAACGGTGGGTGCTGCATCTTCCTTGAGTCTTGCTTTCACATACAACCCATCCTTAAAGCACTGGAGCTTGAAGTGCCGTGAGCAAAGGACATGATGTGAGGCAGGAGTAAAGTTTTCCGGACATACTTTTAAC